>JARKIC010000971.1:0-166261 GCA_029378375.1 Mycena olivaceomarginata | reverse complement strand
ACACCCTGCCTGGGAGGCATCTAGCAATTTTTGCGGAGCTTCCCAAACAATCTGTCAATTTCGAAGGATCCGCTGATTTTGAATCAGTCTGTTCCTTCTGGGTAATGTTTAGCACTGGGCTCAGAACCTCAAATTGGGATCAAAGATGCCCTGGTACAAACCGCTCTGACTCAGTTCAAGCTGCACCTTGCGCTCTAGCAGGCACCTGGCAATTTTTGCCCATTCCTTCAAATGATGAGTCTGTCCATGTTGAAGGAGTCCACCAAATTTAAATCAGTCTGTTCCTTCTGGGAAATGTTCAGCACTGGGCTCAGAGCCTCAGATTGGAATGAAACATGGTCAAACACACTGCACTGTGTCATTTTGAGCCACACCCTGCCCTATGAAGGCACCAGGAATTCTTGCGGAATGTCTCAAATGAGTCTGTCAATTTGAAGGAGTCCACCAATTTTAAATTAGTCTGTTCCTTCTAGGCAATGTTCAGCACTGGGCTCAGGGCCTCAATTGAGATCAAACATGCCCCTGAGACTGTTCTGACCCGGTTTAAGCTGCACCTTGCGCTGGGCAGGCACTCTGGCAAATCTTTCAAATGAGTCCATCTGTTGCGAAAGAGTCCACCAAATTTGAAGCAGTCCATTCCTTCTGGGCAATGTTCAGCGCTGAGCTCGGTGCCTCAAATCGGAATGAAAAATGCCCCAGTACACTGTTCTGACTCGATTTAAGCTGCACCTTGGGCTTGGCAGGCACCTGGAAAATCTTTCAAATGAGTCCATCTGTTGTGAAGGAGTCCAGTGATGTTAAAGCAGTCCATTCCTTCTGGGCAATGTTCAGCACTGGGCTCCCGGCCCCAAATTGAAATCAAACATGCTCTAGTACACTGCTCTGACCCATTTTTACGTGCACCTCGCCTTTGGCAGGTGTCTGGCCAATTGTACAAAGGAGTCCGTCTGTTTCACATCAAGATGGGTTACAGCAGTGTACTGGAGCAAATGAATAGACTCCTTCGAAAGATTGGCCTGATCCTTGCCCCATGCATGGTATGGGTCAAACTGAGTCAGAGAAGTGTACTGGAGCATTTTTGATCCTAATATAAGGCCTGGAGTCCAGTGCTGAACGGTGCAAGGAGGGAACAAACTGCTTGAAAATTGGTGGACTCCTTTGAAATAGATGGACTCCTTTAAAAGATTAGCCAGACGTGTGCCCAATGCAAGGTGCACAGGTCAGAATAGTCAAAGCGTGGACTGGAGCATGTTTGATCCTAATTTGAGGCCTTGAGCTTAGTGTTGAATGGTGTGAAGAAGGAATGGACTCCTTGAAAATTGGTGGACTGTTTCAAATTGGACAGACTCCTTTGAAGGATTGGCCAGGCCCCTGCCTCTCGCAAGGTGTGGGTCAAACTGAGTCAGAGCAGGGTACAGGAGGTTTTGTTAATCTGAATAGTCAAGGCCTCGAGCTCAGTGCTGAAATTTGCGAGGAAGAAACAGACTGCTTGAAAATTGGTAGAATGGTTTGAATTGGACGAACTCCTTTGAAGCATTGGCCAGGTGCCTGCCCCACACAAGGTATGGGTCAAACCAGATCAGTCCTACTGAAGCACCTTTGATCCGAATTTTGGGCCTTGAGCCCAGTGCTAAACATTCAGAAGAAGGAACAGACTGCTTGAAAATTGGTGGACTCCTTCTAATTGGGTGGACTCCTTCAAAAGACTGGCCAGGCACCTGCGCCACACAAGGTGCGGGTGCAAATGAGTCAGAGCAGTGTACTGGAGCATTTTCAATCCCAATTTGAGCCCTGGAGCCCAGTGCTGAATAGTGAGAGCAAGGAACAGACTGCTTGAAAATCGGTGGACTGCTTTGCAATGGACGGACTCCTTTGCCGGATTGGCCAGACCCCTGCCAAAGGCAAGGTGCACGTCAAAATGGCTCAGGGGACTGTACTAGAGCATGTTTGATCCCTATTTCAGGCCTCAAGCCCAGTGCTGAACCTTGTGAGGAAGGAATGGACTGCTTCAAAATGGGTGGACTGCTTCGAAACGGATGGACTCATTTGCCAGATTGGCCAGACCCCTGGGTGCACGTCAAAATGGGTCAGAGCAGTGTACTAGAGCATGTTTGCTTCCAATTTGAGCCCTCGAGCCCAGTGCTGAACCTTTCAAAAAAGGAATGGACTGCTTGAAAATTGATGGACTGCTTGAAAATTGATGGACTGCTTCGAAATGGACGGACTGCTTCGAAATGGATGGACTCCTTTCCCGCATTCGCCAGACATCTGCCAAAGGCGAGGTGCACGTCAAAATGGGTTAGAGCAGTTGTACTAGAGCATCTGTGATCCCAATTTGAGGTTTCGAGCCAGTGCTGAACCTTGCGAAGAAGGAATGGACTGCTTCAAAGTTTGAAATGGACAGACTCCTTGGCCGAATTAGCCAGACACCTGCCAAAGGCGAGGTGCGCATCAAAATGAGTCAGACCAGTATACCTGAGCATTTTTGCTCTCGATTTGAGGCCTCGAGCCCAGTGCTGGACCTTGCGAAGAAGGAATGGACTGCTTCAAAATCGGTGGCCTGCCTCGAAATGCACTCCTTTACTGGATTTGCCAGACACCTGCCAAAGGCAAGGTGCACGTCAAAATGGGTCAGAGCAGTGTAGTGGAGCATGTTTGATCCAAAATTGCGGCTTTGAGTGCAGTGCTAGAAGTCCCTGAACCCAGTGCTGAACAGTTCCCAGAAGGAACAGACTGATTCAAAATTGGTGGACTCCTTTGAAACACTGCCATGACTGCCAGAAACAACCGATAAACTGTTCAAGTGATTCTAGATGCACATTTCCAAGATACCAACAAGTTACTACCCCTAGTACTGGGCCTTTTAAAGGTTGTAGCAGGAGGTTTCAGATCTCAGAAACTGCAAAGTGCAAGTAATCCCCATTTCAACACACACAGAAAACTGAGTTTTGGATACAAGGCTTCTCATCTCTAATTCCCGGTCGGGCGGACGGCTGTGCTGTAAGTCTTAGACTCCAACAAGACATCAACAAAGTCATGGTACTCGGACGGAATAGTGCAAAGTCTGGTTCGGCACTCTGGATCTGAACTAGAATTCAAGTTTTTTACCAATATTTTCAGCCGAAAAACTGATGAATTTTGGGGTGGAAAACTTAAATGGGAGGCTTTTGAATTTCCCCACTGAAAAACTTGAATCCGAGTATTTCAAGTTTTTCACCATGGTTCCCAGTGCAAAATGTGTGAAGAATGTTTTGGCTTTTTCACCTGTAAGTACACCGCAAAAGGTGGTGAAAAACAACATGCATTTTCATCACATTTTTCAGCACAAATAACAGTAGAAAAAGGGCGTTAAAAATACATGAAAAAATCCAAACTGGGTTTCAAATTTTTCACCATCTTTCCTTGAACATTTTACAGACATTTTATACCCATTTTCCCACTGAAAATTGTTGTAAAAAAGGTCTTGATTTTTTCACCACAATTTCTTGGTGAGAATGCAGGTGAATTTCGGGTGAAAAGTCAGCATGAAACCTTATGAATTTATTTCAAGTTTTTCACCTCAAATTCTACTTAAAATAGTGGTGAAGAAGATTTAAATTTTTCACCTACTTTTTCAGTGAAAAATCCCTGAAAAATCACTGAATTTCTGGTGACAACTTAGCATGAATCCTCATGAATTTTGTTTCAAGTTTTTCACCCTGAATTCCACTTGGAATAGTGGTGAAAAATATTTGAAATTTTCACCTCTTTTTTAAGTGAAAAATGTCTGAAAAACAAACGACATTTTTCACCGTAAATTGTGCTGAAAAACTTGAATCTCCCAACCAGTGATGATTCATGAGTTTGAAGTACCAGTGGGCAGCTATCAAAGAAAACCGCCAGCTAACATTTTGTGATGTTTGCCGGTAACCCAGATATCAAGGATCTTTACCCTCTAGCATTGTATCTCACGAACTATGCTTCGCCACCAGTCCATCAGTCTTGTCCAGCTAGCTGCTAGCTGTACATCTATTTGCTAAGTCTTGCCGGCTAGTCAGACTATTACTGGCTAATCAAATCTTATCAGTAGATCCTAGCCGGTAGCTTAGTTCTGTGGCTAATTCAAACACCACTTGTTCAGCGGCTAACTCTGAGTTAAATAGTTCCTCTTGGTCACCTCAAGCACCCAAAGGGTTGACTATCAACCAATCCTCGGGGCCCAGTAGTAGGTTTGTCGGCTGAGCATTAAACTTGTCAATGTCCAACACTGAGTCACAAACTTGTGTTGCCTACTGGCTTCAGCTGTCAACAGCATTAGTATACCACTCCGAGGAGAGTTGTATACTCTGTAGCTTAGCCTCACATTCCCTGGCTAGACAGGTAGAAAAATGAATAAAAACTTGGGTATTTATGCGTACCCTAACCCTACTACACTCCCTATCAACAATGCAAAGGATTTTCCCAGAACAACTCGGCAAAAAACCAAAACTATTAAAGTGACATTTGATGCCAGTGTGTGTGTCCCTCGAGATGTCTTAAAAGTCTTGTAGAGGTGAGGGAGAGAGAACAAATTATGAGTCCCACTGCGGACCTACACAAGTACTCTGCCCCATTTCCTTGTCATGTATTTGATTGATATGTTTCAGGTTTCTTCGTGCGCAGACAAAGACTCCTGTGGTACAGGGACGTCAAGAAAACACTGAGATACCCAGTGATTTTTCTTCCAAAGATTGTAAATACACATGTGACAACACTTTGGCACGCTTGATAAGCTGAGCAATTGTCTGACATAGGTATTATACGAATAGTTCAATGCAAAGTGGAGCCCTTTCTTCCTGTTGGTCATGACAGGCAGCAGGGTGGTACCAGAAGCGGGTTGCAAACAGGGTCGCCCTAGCCCACATGTATTTCTCTAGCATGCCATAAGTTGTGCTTAGTTGTCTTGGTTTCCATCTTTCTGACTGATCAAGTCAGTCTTAGTCAAGTCCTATTCAACAAGCCCAGTGGAACTTGTAGTAAATATCAAGCAGCTTGAAAATATCTAGTGGTGCGACAATGTCTGAACTAGTATAGTGGCCAGCAAAATATCGCACAGCGCTATTCTGTAGTGTCGATCCTCATCAGTCATATCAGTCATCCTTGATGCAAGGCTCGCATCTTTCTAACGATCAGATTGGCCCGAGCAACAATAGTGATGGTTAACCCAGTAACATGTCTTCATCCAAATCTAATCAGTTGGTCTTCCAGCCAAAACCAAGCCGCGTGATATCCTAACCGGTATCTGACGATATCTCAGCTGGCCCTAATGTAGTTGCACCAATTCTGATTTTGTATATCTTTCTATAATAGTCATCAGACTATTCAGAGGCCATTGAAGCAGCAAGTCAATAATTCTGAGTAGTTCCCTGATGTTGCTGTAGAAATTATGGTTGCATTCCCACTTGGCTTCCTGAGGATACAGAAGCCACAGTGAAAGGTTGGGTACAAACGGATGAGGTAGGGACAGAATAGTGTCTACTTTATATACCTTGGAACTTGCTGAGTAATACCTCGGGGGCGCATCAGTCAGCCCGATGCTGACAGACCTTCACTCTCACGGTTTACCGAGCTTCGATGCTCGCACAGCCTCCGGATCTTCCAACAGTTGTACCTCCAGCGTAGTGTTGCCGCGACTTAGACTTGGCCGTCCTTAAGTCGACTTGGCTGACACGACTTGAGTCAGGTCAAGTCAAGTCGGAACTGAGACTTGACTTGACTTGCAAGTCAGTGCAAGTCGACTCGGAGTCACTTGAGTAGACTTAAGTCGGATTTCGGATCTGAGAATCTCCAAGAGCCTCAAAAGAGCCTTGTAACAGCCCTACAGCTAATCTACAGCAGCAGAATATGCCACATTTGCAACTGACAATGGCCATTTGGGTAATTCAATAGTGATAGCTAGGATATCATTCACCAACGGAGTTTGCGATGTTGCAGGGTTGTAGTCCCGGTGTGCGGTTCGGAATGGGGATACAAAATGGCATGAAAGCGTAGGTTCGTAGAGTAATGAAGAGGTCTGGCAAAAATATAAGCAAACCCAATTTTCCATCTACGATGAAAGATGTCCGAACTCGCAGTTCAGAGATGTTGAATAAAATACAAGATATGCCTTCGCTACGCTCCGGCGCAGTGATTCAAGTCGACATAGTGAATTATTTGTATATTAACGATCACCACGTCTCAACGACTCGACTGGAACAACAGAAATTCTACGTTTTTCTTGTTCTTTGGCTGACCAGTCTATCGCAGGACTAAGTACATACCAGGAATCTCATGAAGCCTTGCCGCCAACAACAACGCCTATAAATACGCAAATTGGAACATGCGATGCACTACTGTAGCTGAAGTATCAACTTGCTTCCTGGAACCACACTCAGTCCTGAAATTAAGTTAACTGTGTGAAAGCTAGAGCCTGGACAATCGCGAACCTCAGTACACCAGCGGGAGTATCGCTTTCAAGGCGGCCCAAGTCAAGCAGCGTGGAAGATTGGCGGTGGCTACCAAGAGAACGACGACCAGTGGCTGGAAAAGATGGGGAAAGGGAATAAAAGCGTGGTGACAGAGCTCATGGGCTTCGCACATACCTAAACCAATCAAGCGGGTAATGAGGAGGCGTATATGCGATGATTTTGGGTACGCCTGCTGCAATGGTAGGTTGCCATACATCTGTTGTGATACAGCTTCGAAGATCAGAAACGGAAGTACTAATGGGGTCGAAGATACGGATAATTCTATTCAGAAACCCGGGCTTCCACTATCCTTGTTTGGAAACCCGGGTTTGAGAAACCCTCCCAAATGCGGCAGCTGCGGCTGAAGAGTGCCGAACTGATCCCTTTTCAGGAAAACTGTCTGCAACATCCCCCAGCTTGAGATTTACCGGACAGCGAATGTAATATGCTCTCTTGAGTATTTCTGCCTTTGATTGGGTGCCCCATTGAGTCAATTGCCGATCCACCATCGGGCGGCTGCATGGAACAAATACTACCGTTTTCGAGGTGCTATTGTATGACCAAGAGCAAGTCTCTGCTCCACATATGGAAAATCGACTCTGAATGACTCTAAAAGGGTGGTGTATGCGACTCTACGCAAGTCCATGCCCCCCAGAATTGTGTGTTATGGATGCCGGAGCCATCAAGAGCTGCCGAAATGTCAGCACGGCTCGGCTGGTCAGCCCCAATGACCGAGAAGGAAGCGAAGCGCGCGGGACCACAGCCGGGACAGATGAGAGCCGGACGTTCAACATACACTTTATTTCTTAACTTCACAGATACATTCCACCTCAATGCATGCTTGAAACTCCGCTCGCCGGGTGTAACTGCCGTAAGTGGGTTTCTTATTAGAAGTTGGGTGGGTTTCCGCATAATTTCCTTATTTGGGAGGGTTTCTGTCTGCAGCCCGGGTTTCTCAATAGAATTATCCCGAAGATACCGTTACGCACTGCCGAACCGCCGCAAAATTTGGTCATTGAAGGTCACTGATACCAGATGGACGTGCGCCAATCTGTAAAAGTGACTCGTTTATTACTGTGTTTATCAAAGAAGCGAATGACCACGTACGCGTCGTTGTGCTTGATTCACAAAAGGCTGTGAGTAAAATCTGTGTCAAGAGACTCAGAATATCTCACATGATTGGGAGTGTTCGTGGGGTGGTTCCCCCGGAACGCAAATGATAATCAGAAGAGCGGAGTAGACAGAAGGGACACCCAATTGTCAGAGACGTGTTGAGAGAGAATAAATTGCTGTTTGTATCTTGGCTCGTCCATATCTACCAAAGTCGTGCAGCATGTTGAAGCTAGAGCTTGATTCTTTTGCTCGGAGGGCTTGCATCCTGCTGATCATGTTTGGGTTCGATTCCTGGAACCGTATTTTGCTTGAAATTTGAGACCGCTTGAGAGTTGAGGGGAGGAAGACAGGCTCGGGCTTTTTTTGATCCACACCAGGCTTGATTTATGCTGGATTGACAGAGTAGAGAGGTATTGCGGCGTAGATGATGCAGGCGACGCGAATCGAGGATTGAAACCGTCTAGAAGTGAGCTTGAGAATCGCTTGAGAGTTGATGGGGGCCACGGTGGCTTGCGGCCTGCAGCGTTGAGCAGGGCTTGATTCATGCACGGCGTACGGGGACCCGGGAGAGCTGGACTGCGAGGGGGCGGTGGTGCGGAAGAAAGAAGCGGACGACTTGAAAGTGCTCTTGTGTGGTTATTGAGCGGTCAAAAACGCGGGCATGTGAGTTGCCTGTGAATCCAGAAGCATGGAAAGGGCAAAGTCCAAATTAAATGTGATGTAGAAAAATAGATGTGAGAAGATAGTACACGAGGCAACCGAGACAACGGGATTAAGCTGGCGGCCTGCGAAAGGGCTGAAGCACTGGCGGCGTGGGGGTGAAGCGGCGACTCGCAGCCGCCTCATTGCGTGGTCGAACTTGAACAGCGATGACATTCAATTGGACCGCTCGTTATCACCGGTCATAAATGACTGAACGCTGGGCAAAGCTAAGAGTTGCTGGGCGGCAATGGGTCGCGCGGCCTGATTCTGTCCGGAATCCGAGAGCATGTTTAGTGGTGTGCGAAATCTAAATAGATACACACTGATGCGAAAATCCTACCTTTTGGGCGAGCCTTGAGCGCTCGAAAGACGGCAGAATTCGCGAGCAGTGGATCGGCGAAGTCAAAATGGTGTAGTGGAGCGTCCATTTTCTGGATCAAGGTTAATTTTGGATACACAGATGGTCAGCTGGCCAAACCCAGAAGCATTTTTTGGCGCTCGAAGGGCTTTGGCGCCCAGCAAGTGCAGAAAAGGATAAATTATACGTCGGGAATCGCCGCGGCTTGTGGCGTGCGGAAACAAACAGGTACCTCGTGATACGAGGCATCTGCTTAATATACGAGGTATGTGGCTCCGTTTAAAATTGGCAGGTGCCTGTTGCTGAGAAAAAATGAGCGAACGGGGTATCCTCGGATCACACCAAACATGCACACTCTGATTCAAGGGATCTGCTTAATATACGAGTAATTAGAAGTGGATGCCCATAATTCATTCAGCACTTGTCTTGAAATGCGAAGTGAACAGTTGATCTTGTACTGTACCGACGGACTTGTGTCAAGTGATCGTGGGAAGGGTGGCTGTACACCGAATCCAAATGCTTTGTCAGCATAGTGGAATCAAATCTGCGAAAATATAAGAAAGAAAAAAGGTAATTAGTAGCCCAAATAATCAGAAGAATGTAAGGTATCCATGCAACCCTGGTATTTGAACCAGATGAGGCTGCAAGTAAACAAAAATGCCGAAAATAATTCAGTTGATGGTGTTGCCGTCGAGCTATCCATGTGAACGATTTCTATACCCCGGCCATTTGACCCTGCAACAGCGATGCTTCGCATGGCAGGAGGAGTACTACAGCATATTTTATTTATTCATTCTACTTTCTTTCATCAAACGTGTGTCTCTGTTTTGAACTCCACCATCTCTGCCATCAGCTTCGGCATTGCCGACAGCATTGGTTGCTTCTACTGAAATGTGAGGGTGTGCTCTTGTAAAAGTTGGAATTGCATGCTCAGAGCCACATTAGGGCGTTTCACACATCCCAACTTGAGGCCCGATTTGAGCCCCAACTTGGACCCCCAACTCAAGACGAAGTTGGAACCTGAAATTAGGCCGATTTCGAAGTTGGATGTCAAATCGTGCTTAACCCCACGATCTGACATCCAACTT
The DNA here is from genome assembly GCA_029378375.1 of Mycena olivaceomarginata. Classification (NCBI taxonomy): domain Eukaryota; kingdom Fungi; phylum Basidiomycota; class Agaricomycetes; order Agaricales; family Mycenaceae; genus Mycena; species Mycena olivaceomarginata. The sequence goes on along the minus strand of JARKIC010000971.1, from coordinate 156,536 downwards.
GACCCCAACTTGGCACCCGATTTCGTGCCCCAACTTCGCTTAACGCACCTTGGATACGCGAGAATGCCAACTTGATGCCAACTCAAGTTGATCTCGGACTGACGGGCATTCACACATCAGTCCCCAACTTGAGTCCCGACTTCGACCCCAACTTGGTCAAGTTGGGACCAAGTTGGGGTCGAAATCGGGGTCAAGTTGGGGCTGAAATCGGAATGCGTGAAACACCCTATTTGGAGGCCCAAAGCCTGAACACTGACTCTACTATACTATAATTGGTTGAGGGCCAGAAACAAATTGTCTGGAATATGTGATATACACACTCGCTGAAAATATATTACTACAAGTACCTCTGAGTGTCTATTGCATAGTATAGCATGTTTTTACAACTTCAAAATGCTTGACAGGACCTTTTGCTTCCAAATATGAGGCCAATAGCTGAAATAGGGGCTTTATGGAATAATGCCTATTTTCGTGCTTTTGGCTCCATTGAAGGCTTAAGAAACATACCATAATGTGTTTTGTACTGTTAAATTAGCAAGATACTGTTCCAGGAGGTCTATTTAATTGACCCAAAGTTGCTTTACGATCAAAAAATGATCGTAAAGTGTACGCTGGCCCCTGTGGCTGTGCTCGGTTCGCGGGTTCTCTTAGCCGATCAATCATTCACAAGTGGAACAATTTTGTGTGATGCACAACTCTGTTTCAACAAATCATATCGAAATCAATCAGCTCTGGGAGCTCGTCCGAATCAAAGTCCACGGGCAATGAGAGGTGCCAAGTCTCCCAACCGTCACAGCTAAAATTCACTGGCCCAAGCAATCGGCGGGCAGGAGGTCCAGCTCTGACCTCTGGCAACAAGGCAAAGATTGCCGCTTCGTGAGCTGCCCGTTCAAACAAATGGCGGTAGAGTAGACTGAGGACTCCCTATTTTATTGATTCAGCTCCAACAATCTGTTTAGCTGATTGAACCAGAGACTTACTTCCAGGTTCGTAACCAATGTTTTAATCACAAATAAAATAATTCCGTGATGTTGGAGAATAGAGATATCATCGAGGAAGTTTAGATGAGCGGCAGCGAAGATCCGAATAAGCCTGTAAGATGGGCACTGCATATCTATGACCCCCCCCGTCATCCGCAGCCACCGCTTCAGGGGGATCGTTCGAGGCATGCGTGCAAAAAATCTTGTAGAGTCCTTCACAAGCAGATCAATGGCGCTGATTAAATGAACAGCATATAACCTACTGCGTTGTCTCGAATCATCTGAATGGCTCTCAAGAACGCTTGCTAACACTATTGCACACCACTTTATGGTCGCTGGTAATCATACTCATTTTGGTACGAACTTCTTGAGTTTTCACAGCAACTCCAAGTGTATGGGCAAAGAATCTAGAAATACCAAGCTCACCGTGTGGCGACGAAGGTCTGTGGGACTGGCCACAAATTCTCTGTAAGCAACAATCCGTTGTAGGAACAACTGTCTCTGATTGATTTCATTTACGAGCAAACTTCTCCATATCAACTTATCAAATTCCCAAGAATTCACCAATAATCATGTCTTCCTTTGTCAGCGCTGGGTCACAGTGAGTAAAGAAGTTTGGAGATTCCAATTTCGACTGAAAATAACCCAACCTTTGAATCACAAACTGCGCGGACCATCAAATGTATCAATATCTCAATTCATGTCCGACCTGCAAGCGGCTGTTCACAAGCCAATTTGGTGTCTTTCCTCCCAGCTAAAATTGCTATCAAGCTCCTGACACTCGACCTAGATCAATGCTGAGACTGGCATGCTCGGCAAATGTATCGGTACTTGTATATTCTTCCCAGGCAGATTCTTTAAATTTCACCAGACGAAACAGTAAACAAACAGTAAATGCAAATGCCTCCTCGATCTCGTCAGAGAAATACTGCGCCAGAGACACTACCTGCCCCCGAGGATCCTGTCCAGGGTGCACGCACTCGTGCTGCAGGTCGCAATGCCAGGGCTGCCACCTCAGACATACCTCCTCCGCCCACTGCTGCCCGTACCTTGAGCTCGGGAGATCAATCACGTGGCTTTGCTGGACTCTCTGGTACGATTTTTCATTCATGGTTTTTTGTTTTTTTTGCTCACGTGAAAAAAGGGAATCTGGGCGACCGACAGGGGAGATCATCAAAGGGTGTCCCCGATCCAACAGTTGTTAACCCAGGTTTGTGTTCCAGCGACGTTCCTTACTCAACTGATGTTAGCCCAAGTCCCTGCCCCGGGAGCAAGGTCAATTCCTCAGCCGGTATGCTCCTAAGGATTGCACTCGCTACTATTACTAATCCTTTATAGATCCTTCCACAAACCCCAGCACGTCGTGCTGTAAACGGGCTTGTTAACCAACTCACGCAGCAAGCTGCTATGGCGAGCCCCGGTCCTCGTCTCCACGACCTCATCCATGCAAATTCCGATGTTGAGGACTCAGACACAGAGGATTTCCCTATGGTTCAACACCAACGGCCCCTTCCCGCACCTGCACTGTCTTCTGCCACCGACTCTGATGATGAGAACCCACCACCTAGGAGGGCTACTGCTCAGAAAAAAGTACCTGGACGCTGTCGTGGTCGTGGAGGCACCGCTGCACCCACTCCGGCCGAAACCACTGAGGCTGGCAGTGCCTATGTCTTCATCAATCCGGAAGCTCTTGTCAAGACGAAGAAATCGGCTGATTCAGATTATTTCTTTGGACGCCGTGAAATTGATAAAGGATACAAATGTCGACTTTGCTCGTCCGTTTTCTCTCCCTCATCCAAGCTCACGATACTGATTTGTCCTACAGGCAAGAATATTCAACCGGTTCCAGTCTTTCCACTCGCCGCCTTCATTTTCAGAATACTGAAGGCCACATGGAAGCATACCTTGCTGCAGTTCAGAAATACGGGTTCGAAAACAAGCTACTGCAATTTCTTGAACAGAAGGCCAACAACCAACGTATTGTTAATGCCCAAAGAGTCCCATTCTCTATGACGGCATTCCGGGAGCAATTGGTCAAAGTCTTTGTGTCAAACGACCTTGTATGTTACTTCTTGGCCATGTTTCCACTCTGAGTTTGTCTTCTAGTCGGTCCATCTAATCGAAAGTCGTGACTTTCGTGATCTTTTACTCCTTCTTCGTGAAACTCTCACAGATAAGGAGATCCCTCACCGCACAAAACTCACCAAGCTTGTGCTTGAAGCCTGGGACCAATACTATGCTGATCTGAAGGCCACTTTTCGCGTGAGTGAGACTTGACGTGATTTCCTTGGCGCTGACTTCAGATCCAAAGGCTTCTGTCGGGAAAATTAGTTTCACAGCCGACATATGGAGTAGCAAAGGGATGCATTCCTATCTCGCAATCACAGCTCACTGGCTTGGACCCAGGGGGGATGATGGGCAGGTGGTTCTGCACCAAGCTTTGTTGGCATTTCGCCGTATCCGCGGGGCTCATAGCGGGCAGCGAATTGCACGCATCGTATTCAATATTCTCGAGAATGCAGGGATCATCTGTAATGTGATTGTTTATCTTGATGTCATTCTTTAAAGTGCAATTATGATCTCACTCGGTGAACTTTATTTAGGTTGGGCATTTTACGTTGGACAACGCCTCCAACAATGCCACTTTTTATTGCATCTCAGTATCCTGCTACAGGAAATTGGGGTCCACAATTTTGATGAGAAGCAGAATGATATCCGTTGTTTTTCTCATGTCATCAACCTCTGCTCCCAGGCCGTTATCCGGGTTATGGAGAAGGACGACGTTGACGCCGACTATTCAGACTCCGAAACAGATCCTGCCACAGAATCGAGCACGGGTTCCGATCCGGGACCGCGTGCAACACGCTACACCCGCAAGGCTGGACCTATTCGACGGGCTCGTAAAATGGTAGCTTTCGTGCGCAAGTCGGGGCAATGCCGCGACGAGCTTCAGGCTATCATTGAACAAGGTAACACTGACTCAATATGGCGAGAGATCACTGTTGGGGAGAACAACACACCGATTGAAACTACGGTAAATCTTGGCATCTCGCAACCCATATTTCCCTGACTTGTATTGGAGATGACTCTGGCTTCAGTCACTGTAATAGCAGATGTCAAAACGCGCTGGGACTCTGTGTTCTATATGTTACGTCGCCTTCGATACTTGCAGCAGGTATGCCCAAATTCTGTCCGAAATTTCATTGGTCACATTATTATTCTAGCCTATAGTTCAGTTTTTTGCGACGAACTGGGATGCCCGAAGGTTTCGGCACCCACTAGAGAACAAGCACTGGAGTCGACTTGAGCTTATGGAATTAATTCTGCAGGTGCAATTGGAAAAATACTTTCTAATCCAGTTGACCTTTCCAATAGCAACCGCACACGGTGCAAGCAACAATGTCTGCCGAAAATACCCCTATCCTTGCCGGCTCCATCCCTGCGTTCGAGCTGTTCATGGCAGCGTGGAACGCTATGCTTGCTGATGCAGACCTAAAGGAGGAGAATATCTCAAAATTTATCGACCCGGGTCTGGCAGTTGCCAACACGTATTACAACAAAATGGGAGATACAGATGCCTACATTATCGCCATGTGTGAGTTGATTCCTCAGCATCTGAATTACTTTTGAACTCGCACCTCAGTTATAAATCCTTCAATTCGATTTGAATGGATTCGGAAAAACTGGTCACGTACTGACCAAGAGAAAGCCAAAAAGAGTATTCTTGATAAGGCAAGTCCAACGGGAGCTATAAACCCTTGGTTTTAATTCATGTCCAGCTTCGATCATACGAGACATCCCCAGTCGCTGCCGATGCTCGGTCTCAAACCAGTTCTCCAGGCCGCAGTGGGTCTGGATCAAATTCTCGGCCCCCCTCTCGGCCGCATTCCAGATCCCGCCCCGCTCCTCCGACACTGAGTGGTGTTACACAGGCGGCAAAGCGATTTCGGAATACCACCCTCGCACTTGATTTCACTTCAGCGAGTGGAGGGACAGCCGACCAATCAATTGAAGATGAGATGAAGCATTATATTTCCAGTTCTCTCCCTGCAAGGAAGTCGACAGACATGATTGGGTATTGGATGGTTTGGTGTCCCAATTATTTATCGTTAACTGCATCTAAACAATCTGCAGAACCATGGCAAAGCAACCTGGCCAAGGATATTTCGTCTCTTTGCTGATTACGCCCCTATCCAAGCCACCTCGGTGCCTTCGGAACGAGTATTCTCGTCCTCGGCTGAGACAGATACTAAACGTCGAAACCGCACCAGCGCCGTGCTGATGGAGGCCCTGCAAATGCTCAAGTTCAATTACAAGAAATCAAGGCTCAACTTTATGTCCGACTGGCAGACTGTCCCTGTCGCGGACGACGATGAAGACTGGCTTCGAACTCTGGCTGACACAGACGACACAGACAGGGATGTAATTTGGCGCGAGATTGTTGACAGTTGCAACTCGGCAGATGGGATCATATTTACGGAAATGCCAGAGGAGAACGACGAGTAATTGAATTTGTATCTTGCCGCAGTTTGACTGCTACTTACAGTTAGTATTGTAAAAACCAAGTGCCATCCAACCTCGTGAGTTAATATTGGTGTAACTCAACCGACTTGAGTCGACTTGAGTGACTTCAAGTGACTTCAAGTGACTTGAGCCCACCAAGTCAAGTCAAGTCAAGTCGGAAATTACCGCAAGTCGACTTAACCAAGTCGACTTCCGACTTAACGAGTCGCGGCAACACTACTCCAGCGCATAAGACAATGGTTTACCACCACTGTCTATAGCTCAGTGTAGAATATCATAGTCAGGACATAACAGCCTGTTGGGCTGCCTTGCCAAGTCTACTCAATCCTTCATAGTTGATTGGTTACACTGGCTTTTGACCATCAATAGTGTAGCCTACCACCCCAGGGAGGGCATAGGCTCATAATCTAATGCCTCACTTCTGCTCACTAATAGGTCCAAAATGAAATAAAAACTGGTGTTTTCATGCATGTTTTGGTACATGCCTTATCATCGTGTTATTATTAAATCTGGCTGCAAGACACACTTCTCCCTAGGCCTTTCCTCTTACGATATCCAAGCAGAGACTCAAATCAAATCCTCACACCATATATGACCCCATGCCTAGTTTGAACAGACAGTCCACAACTGTGTGTGCTTGGAAGCTACTAGTATACTGCATGTACTTGTAGGGGAGCAGCAGTCACTGTCCCAGTGGCCCTGTTGTGTTGCAATTTTGCACCTTGGTCAGGCACAATGAGGCATTCTCCAAAAATTATTGTGACATAGGTGAAAAATTGCCTAAAAATTCCTATAGGATCAAAAAGCCTCCGACATGAAGGAATTCTGTCCAGAATTCTGTAAATGTGGGTAATTTAGCCAGAGATCCAAGTTTGAACTGCCTGAGAACAACCAAAAAAATACTTACTGTTTCCAGACGTCAGATAGCCCTCAAACTTTGCATGTGAGATCATTCAGTATGTATACCTCAGACTTAGCCAAGTGGCTTGGCTGAATGGCTTGTGCCGCTTAGCGGAGTTTGAAATAGCTGTGGCAAGCAGGTGGGACATGGCTTGCGGCATGGCTTGGCTTGTGCTCAGCTACAGCATGGGTTTTCACTGCGATTATTCTGTATATTTCTTTCAATGGATGGCCCCTGGTCATCTTCCGCCTCAACCATGGTGGTTGCAATATCTCCATCAGCCCCACCGCTGTCAGTGATGGTGTGAGCCGGTCCTGGACCATCAAGATTGGGTTTGCCCATTTGGAACAGCCCTTCCCAACATTATGTCAGAAGACGCCGCCCCATATTTTGCCAGCATTAGATCTCTGTCCCAGTCTGAAGTTCCTTGATGTATGCTTGATGTTTGCCTCAATACATGCCCTTCAGATTGTTTCTTTTTGTATTGCTTTCATTGATAGAAAACAAAGTCAAGGATTCATTCCCATTTCATCCGGGTGTCCACTGAACGGTGGGAGAGGATCACGATTCTACTTAACCTCTGCAATGATGATGAGCTTGAAATTTCCCACAGTTCAAGGTCGAACTCTTTTCATGCTCCACTTGATCCCACAATATGTTGCAATGTGTGCTAATAGCAACCTATATCATTCACTCGCTGCACTTTGTTGCGGGTCCCACGGTTCAAGGTTGAACTCTTTGCCCAACTTGAACCAACAATATGTCACATTGTGTGTTACAGCTCTTTGCACAACTTAGGGTGCGGCTCATTTTTCATCAAAATTTGATGTTTCAGCGCATCACATGGCCGCGTAATCCGGGTAGGCGTGATAAGCAGATAAGGGAGAGCGAAGGCCAGGCCCTGAAAAGGGCAGGCAACATCGAGGACGATGAGAGGAAGAGGAGAGGGACGTGGTGCGACACGACAGTCACTCACCGTTACCTGCTGTCACCCTGGCTTAGGTGAGGTGCTGTAGGAATGCTACCTCGAGGCAGCTCGAGTCAAGCTGAGTTCCCATCAGCTCGAGGTGCCAAATATAGTGATGGTCCGAGGTGAGCTGATAATCACCTCGATTTACCTCGACCTCGCAGCAACACTACATGGGACAAGATGCGCTGCCACTTCGCTCCGGCAAACGGATGTGAAAGGAAGAAATTTGATTGCACCTATGAAATACAACGCTGTATGGACTGAAAATGAAACGGAGACTTAAGTTACCTGAGCCTGAAGAGTGCTTGATCAACCAAACTTTGAATTAACTTGTTTGAGGGAAACCGGCTGCGAAAAGGGGAGTGTTAACAAACCTATATATCTTGGGGTGGAATCAGAGCTCAGACTCCCGGATGTGGCTGTGCTCTAGCGTCTTTTGAACCAGTGGCTGTGCTTTGTGCCCTCGAACATCATAACATCATGTCCACCCTCTAGAATTTTGCACCATTTATTGTGGACTTTTTTCATTATGAGTACTTTATGTACTCGTTCTTTTCATCAATCGGATCCAGTTTCTGAGTTGGTGAAACTTTATCAGTGCGTTTCAACGATGTAATAAAATAGTGGCTGTGTTCATTAGCTTTTTGAAGTCGTTTTAAGAGCTCGATCTAATGTATTTAGCGATTATCTAATTCACCGAGATGGGGCCGGTTCGAATCTGTTCAGGCCACCATTTTTTCAATCCCCGATTCCACATATTAGTTGGCTTCGACTTTTGAATAGGCTTGATGTTCATACTCTCTATATTTACAGCATACAAGAAACAGTTACAGTACTTTTAGCAATGATATTTTTTATTTCGGTCAAAGAGAGTACTGTCACGTGTTTTCCGTACTCACATTTTGAGTCAGGGTTCTGTGGCTGTGATGACCGTCTCTACGCACGACTTCGGATATTCCCGGCTTTTGTGATCTCAGACTTCTTTTCCCTCTAGCAGCCTCAATTATTATTGGATCATCCCGAAACATCGCGCGTTCGATTTTCACAGCTTGAATACAGTGTATAGGCTATTAGAGGGATTTTTGGTATCTATATTTAATATTGTTTGCAAAATTATGCACCTTTCAGCTGTTGACCCTCTGACAACACTGTGGGTGCTCAGATACCTCTAAGATTTTGTCTAGGAGGTTTTGGCAGTACTAGAAGTTGCAAGAAAGACTTTTATTTTGGAAATACAATGGGAAGTGCACAAATGAGCAAAATAAAGTCTGATCATACCAGAATTTGGGGGATAAACTGTAGACCCTCCCCCAATAAAGTGGGTGCCAGGACGGGGCCAATTAGTTTATTTGGGAATTGTTTTGATCTATAATACTGCACTGCACACTTGTTTTTGGGAGAAATACACAGGGACTTCGGAGCGAGCCTTGCGAAGTCAGATCAATTTGTGGATCACAGCATCAATCCTGCATCAACCTCTTTGGTTCTGAGTTTTGGGCCTCTATTTCGAAGCTTTCAAAGTAGATCTTGCCTCCAGAAGTTGATAGTAATGAATACCGGGAAGAGGTTCAAATGAAATAAATCGGCATAGTTCTACAAGCTATCAGCTTGAATGAGGGGCGGCAAATTTGGATTGAATTTGGACTGTACCTTGCTTGTTTGGTGAGTTTCTTACTATGTGCATGCTGAGAAGTATACAGTGCAATAACTACTATCCATAACACTGCTTTGACAAATTTTCAGAAGCATCCGAGCTGTCATTCTGATGCTAAAGGGTAAACAGTTGAAAATGGCATCATGTGGCCTTCGGAGGAAGAATGTGCCAGAAAATGATCATCCAGTAGCCAATGCACTGTATTCCATCATCCTAAATCGAATGAGCCATGTATCAACATGATTGGACACGAATTGAGAGTGCTAGAGAGAAAGGAAATCTGAGATCAGGAGGACTGCCCCTTGTCGTGTGATTTTCCGTGTCTCGTTCCAATGCACCGAAAGCAGCTCTGAGAAAAATAAGTCTACAGTGCAATAATAAAGGTACAAAAGATTGTTCAGTGAAAAAGACTAGCCTTTGGGTGTGCCCCATCCTCTTTGACTAGAGTCAACAGTTTTGCTCTCAAATGTTACTGTGATCCACCTGCATTACTTTCATCTTGGTGTTTATAGTGGTATTACTGAGGTAAAAATCATCCAGTGCAGTATCATACACCCGCTAGAGTATTCTGACGAGGTCTTGGATCTTCCCAGGCACCTGCCCAGTTCTGGGAGGGTACCATGTGTGTTACTGTCTCACCAGTCGTATCGCTCCCAGTTTTTGCTCCCCAGCCACATCAGCGCTCGCGTCATCTTTCCATAAACTCCAAACCATGGCGAGCCTGATACAAGGCTGTTTCTGGGTAAAACCTGTGCATTACACACCCACCCCGGACTACGATAGTCAGCTGGGAATTGTGGTTCAATGCACTTCGTTTGCGGTTCAAAGTTGGCTAACGATCTTTGTAGACATGCCACAAACACTGCTACTATGTTTTCGTTGCTGGCTATCCTTACTCATCGCACATTGACTCGAGGAATATCCGGAATGGGGTGAGTCTTTACAATATGTCTCGAACTTTGGCAGACCTCACCATAGTTTCGACCTCTATACAGAGCCCTCCCCATCCGCATCTACCGCCCTAGTTCGGTCAACTCAATGACACTCATGTTCTAGCAGCTCCATCAGTATTGCTCCAAACTCGCCGTGCGTCTCAGAATCTTTGTTTCTCCTAGCTGATTCCAATCCACGAGTCGACCTGAGAAGTCACGACTACCTCCGAATTTATCCATTCAGAACGACTCGCTGTGCGTCTCAAAATTTCCCTCACAAACCGGCCTGACCGTTCGAAGGTATTCACTTTCGCGACAGAGGCGTCATGTTCTTCTCACCCTCCGCTTCGGATTTAGAAGCATTACAGCAGACTGAGAATCCCCTCGGCCTTCATAGCGTCGCGACCGGTTCCTTGAAACACCGGTAACAATGTAGGAGGGCATTGTGTGTTACAAGCCCGAGGATCGATACGACTGCTCAGCGAGTGCTAGCGATTATATGGCCTAAGAAATCGAGTATCTGTAGCATACATTTGACGCCTCTACGTAGTGGCTGTTTCTTAACGGGACTGCACCAGAACATACCCCTACCTCCACCTCTACCTTGAGAATTTGCCAGATGCACTTTCGACAACAGACGTGCAATGTAAAACAAATTACTTGAGAAATACGGCCGGCAATCAGATCGGCCGCGGGGTTCCAAAGTCCTTCGCAGGTAAGGGCTCTGAACAAGGTCAGTGCTTTGGTTGAGGGCAGGGAAAAAAAAAAGAAAGTACGAGTTATGCCGTGCGCAGCATCGGCCTCCCCCCAAGTCTCAGAAGGGTTCAAAGTGCAGCCACTGGTTCGGATGATGCTAGAGCACAGCCACATCCGGGAGTCTGAGCTCTGATTCCACCCCAAGATATATAAAATGAATAATGACTACTGCAAGAATATCCTTCTAATTTGCCGGAGCGAAGCGAAGGCTTATCCTGTGTACACTGACAGATTTGGCATATGTCCTAACTGCGTCCCTGGACCGGCGATAGCGTTGGATTGGATGTGCGACTCCCCCTACATATTAACCACTTCCACAACATATCTGGTTTTCCATTCTTCGCACGTACGTCGGCTGCAGTACATAGCAGTTAGTTGCTCAATGCATATCCTAGCATTTAGGTATGTACATATCGCTCCCGGCAATTAACCTCACCGGAATCAAACGGATGCACTGACTGACTGACTGGCTGCACGGTTCGGCGGCTTCGATTCGTGGCTCGTCCGGACAGCCTCCCCGCTGGGAGTCGAAAGGGAAGACGATCTCAGGCCCCGGAATGGATTCCCGCTCTTGGTCTAAAAGCACACATCCGATGTACTTATTACCCCACCTCTGCAGAGTTAAACTCTTCGTATTGACTGGTAGGAGAACAGCTGTACGACTATAAACTCTTCGTATTACCGGGGATGAAAACAGCTCTTGCACCGCCATCCCACTAACATTTAATATTTTTAGAACTTCTTCTAACAGGAAGCTGTTACGTTCGGCGCTTAACCTCTCTCCTCCTACCACCACCTCCCATGGACGAAGCCCCCCCCACGGATGCACAATTCACGTCGGAATCCGAGCTCAATGAGGGTACCTCGGCACCGTGGGTCCCCATCTAAACAGGACGCAGTACATCCTCTCACGGCGCTTAACGCAGATACGCCGGCGCCTTTTTTCCGCGCTCGCGGGACTTGACTATCGCCGGCGGCGTCTTTACTAGCAACGTCACCAACATCCACAATTCTACTCCATCGCTACCATCAGGTGCGCCTTTGGTCCGTCCTAAAATGTGCGGATTGTCACTCAATATTACCGGCAGATTTTCGAAGGATCCCGTTAGGAGACCTTGATCTGCGCAAGGAGATCTGTTTGGACTCGGGTTCCAATACGGTGTTTCACCGATCTGGACGCGGCTCCGTGCGGAGGGTGTACTCTGCCGCAGTCCAAGGCTGCAAGTCGAACATGACCGTGGCCGTGTATCAGGGGGAGAAGGCCGAGGAGGTGTGTTTGCCATGATGAGTTTTGGATCGTCGCTTCCTTTTTTGATCTGCCTTCATAGGAATGGCTGCAAGACATCTCAAAATATTCCGCCATTCGGTGCGGGTTTATGTTAGACACCGTGCAATCTGATAGATTTTAGTGCAGCCATCCCAACATTATTCAGGTCTTCGGGACTGTGAGCTCGCCGGGGCTACGTGCAGCGATATATCACGACGGTAGGTGCCCTTCCATGCCAAAACCGAGCAGTCTGACAGTTGGGAAAACAAATAGAGTTGGTGCTTGCGACACAAGTGCTCGAGCAGTATCGCGACTCCCCCCTCCGCGCCGTTTTCTTCTGTCGGTATATGGTACGTCACCTTCTTCATTGAAGCCTGTCGTTGAAATCCTCCTCAGTGGAATGAATTCAAAGTGAGAGCCTCCCGGTGAAACATATCCCCGAGTGATTCAAACTCGTCATTTATAGAAGGTGCATGAATATTTACTCGCTGTTTTCAGACGGGCCCCGGTGAGTAGTCATATCTACATCCCGTTTCTGCCTTTATGTTCCTGGTTTTAGGGCTCTGTGTGTTGCACTCTCTGGATCAGTCCTTCAACCGGCCGTCTCTGCGTTGACCTCACGCCCTGCATATCCTATGAGCTGAACATTATCGACGTGCCTCACCCCCCGATGAGTGCATCTCGCTCAGAACCGCCAAACGACGCCGAGATCATTGCTTCACTGTCGGTCGAAGAGTATCACTTAATTTGTGGCCGCACTCTGATAGAATTTCGGGAGTTCTCAGTATCTCCGCATATTTTGGTCAAACTGGAGACGGTATACCGGTGCCCTCGGGGGTCTGAACTCGACGTCGCAGCTGAAATCACATCCTTGCCCGAGGCTGAATCTCGCACTGGCCGTTGGTTTTGGCGGTACTGGAAAAAGCATGCTCCAGACCTCGAAGAGATGGATGATGGTTGGACTCGGTGGGTCTTCTGTCCATTAGATTTCTCATCCTGATAATCACATCCCCCGAAGTGTAAAATCATGCGATGTCGCGGTTGGAGGCCTCGAGTGCTCCAGAAAGTCCAGGGACTGGGCGAGCAGCGTCTACTGGTGGTTGGCTCAGGCAAATCATATATTCAATTGCCTTAGTATAACCTCAAACTATGAAGATTACAGTACGTTTATATTCCATGATGACCCTGAAAAGTTGCCTATTCCTTTCAACAGTTCTAATTCATGTTGTAACGTATAAGCTGGAAGTTCTGGGGTCCAAAGAAAGCATACCCTCCGGCTATCTGTTTCTATCTCCCCCGACGGATCTCCTGTCAGGGTTTCACGTTCCTGATTGTGCGGCCTACTGGTCATTGGATCCAAGGGGAGACCAACGTCTGAGCACAGAAGAGGCCACGAATCTCGGATTTCCTCCCATCATGTTCGAAAAGAAGGTTTTCGGAGTATGCTGGAATGACAGCGTCTACCGCGGGCTGCGGCAGTTCCATCAAGGCAAACAGTTTGACCCCGACAGCCAGAACCTTGCGCGACATCTATGTTATCCACTGTACCGGCTTGCCGACGAAATTGATCCTCCCTTCGCGCATAGTAAGCAAGACTCTCTCGTCCGCCCTGTTGATTTTACCGAACCCACGTTTAAAGTTGACGAGGATCAACCTGATGAAAGAGACGATTCTGGAAGCGTGGTCCCTGGGGACCGGAAGTTGTCTGAATCGACTGAGATAGTAAACGACGGTGCGTCGGAAACTTTGGCTATACTGATCGGCCTCTGATCGTCGCTTTCGCTTTCGCAGTTGAACATCCTGCATATTTTGTCCTCGACGCCGCCGAGATGCCCCCCCCCCCTCTCGGCTGGAAACTGTTCATGCTCGTCAAGTTTGGGCTCATTGCTGCCATGCTCTGTCATGTGTGTATGGGACAACGGTGAGTTGCGGAACTTCCGAGTCGGTCTCGCGAGTTTGGCTGGGATTCAATTGAGGAGGAAGGAGTTAGTCCTTGGGATTATTGATGTATTATTTTGGTGGGAAGACACTTGTGATGTATATTTATGAAGGTTTGAGGGCCATTGCTGGCGCATGGCAATACTCGTCGGGCCTTTGGCCTTGGTTTTCTTGTACAAATTTTGTATAAGCAACTTATATATCTACATAGTAGCTCTGCGTCTCTGGCTCCGCGTCATTATGCCTTCCGAAACATCTATATTCTCTTTCTCTTCCAACGCCTGCCTTGGCTTTTTGGCCCTGTCGTGTTTCGCGATATCACTGGCTAGAGGCCGTTTGCGATTTGACTGTCTGATTGTATTGACTTCGCGTCAGCCTACTGGGAGCCCACCGCTCATTGCAACTTTCTGTGTTGTCCATGCGCAATCCACAAAAATTCGGAAGCTGTACAAGCCAAGTGTGGTGGAGTTAACGTCATCGCACACGTCAGTGCCCACAGTTTCACGCGACTGAATAAAAAATTAGCGGGCTCAAATCCAGGGTAACATGAAATTCCTACCGCCTTGGGCCAATCATCGGGCACACGGGCCATAAATGGCATGTAGGCCTTCAGGTCGCTCTCACTGTTAATAAAAAGGTACTGGAACAGTGAATCATTAGCACATGCATAGCAGGAACGTAAACGGATAAACACACTGATTGCACGCCCATCAGGCTGGATGACCGCATTTGGTTGAAATAAATTCAGCTCATGGGCACACCGTAACTGGTCTGCATCGAGTTTAACCACCTGCCGTTTAAAGTAGAATACCTGCCACAGATATTTGTCATGGCCGCTGGTATTCATGTGGAAGGGGGAATCGCCCGAAACATACGGAAGGGCACCATGTAGAGCGAGATTGTTTCGGCTGCGATCATAGGTGATTACAACGTCAAGGAGGCGTTGAAAGAGCGTGCTGTTAGGGCGGACGAGACGGGCCGGCATTAGAGGATGAATATAAGCAAGAAAGAGCTGGTCGGTGGCTTCCTGTGCATCACTACCATTGAAAGCAGTCTGATGTGTTTTCATGGATTTAAACATTGAATGAGAACACTTCTTGTTGTCGCAGATCTTCTGACGCCAGTCATTGATTGCTTGGACCGTTTCGACAGGCTTGAGGCTGTAAACGGGACCATGTGTGCTACTCCAGAGTGCGCGCCAAATCTGTAAATATATTGATAAAGGTGGGACGGGAATTATGCTTGAGAACATACATTTGAATGAGCGTTTGAGATCGGTGGGCACAAAGTTATCTGCGACATGCATAAGATGGAACTGAATCATCACATTGTGATCTGTAAAAACAAGTGTGTAATTGGGACGAATGAAGGCTGCCTGAATCAAGATTACACGGTCGGTCTCAAGTTTGGGACCATCAATGTATTTGGCAGGAATGGGATAGGAAAAACTTTTTTTGCCGCGCAGAACCGGTGTCTGCGAGATTATGTCGTGGTACATCTTGGTAGGCATCCAGAAGCAGTGACCCTCCATGTAGTAACCTACACGAAAGAGTATCTGAAGCAGAAATAAATAAAATCTCCCGAATGAAGACAAACACAGTAATAGCTCGGTTTCGACTCACATTGGCGCCCGTTGAGGAAGAACAGAGTTCTGTGCTGATAGACAGCAAGTATGGGTCGGTTGTCCGGATATATGGGGTGTAAGGGTGAAGCAGAAAGTCGGTAGATAGGTCCCGAAATGTCGTGGAGGCGTAGAATAAAAATCAGGTATTGAATCGGGAATTTGCCGTGTGGGTGTGAGGTACGGGTGGAGGGCGTAAGGAGTCGGTGAGGGTAATAAACTGGAGCTCGGGTGTATTCTGTTCACTGGCGACGTACCCGCGTTGGGGTACTCTGGTCACTGGTCGCGTCGGCGATGGTAGTTCTCGGGTAAGAAGGTGATATTTTGACCTGTGTACATACAAAACAAAGAGACGGTCCGAGGACCGATGTGCCGTACACTACAGGAGGAGATAGGGGGGGAATAAGGAAGCTACGAGCGGGTCATCCACCCCTTCCACACCATTGTGGCATTGCAGATTGCAATAATGAGCTCCTTTCCTCGAGCCTTGGCTATGAGATGGCCAGTGATGTTCAGGCTGTTTACAAATTCTGCAGCGGGGGTTGATGGCACAGCAGAGTAGATCTTCCAACGAAATGGTTGGAACAAACCAAACATAAGAAGTAGCCACCTACCGATGCATAGAGAGCGGACGAGGCAGAATCATCATCACTGTACCCACGCTTGCAGGAAGAGCAATAATGCGAAATTGGTGTATGTTTTGTGACTGGAGGAGCAGGAGGCAGCCAAGGAAGAGAAATGAAGCGGTCATCAAGGGGAGACGACACATGAACAGTGAATGTCTGGCGTGTGCCAGTAATGCGTGCACAACATTCGGGATGTGCAACAAAATGCCCTAACACAGAGAGACTGTGAGATACACAGTTAACGTGCTGATCAAGCCCACAGATCGAAAAAAGCTTCATCGTCATTTCGGTCGACCCTTGGACCCAATCTATGCTCCTCCCACCCTATTTTGTGCTCAAATAGACACAGTACACCTTTCTCCGGCATGAGGGACCAAGAGGACAAGTTGTAGACGAGTTACGCAGGTTGGCGATGGAGGACTGTGAGCGTGGGTGATCAACAAGAAGTGGTCATGTGCCCACTGATGGTTTACAGCTCTTTGCATAATTGATGACAGTCAGCAGTTTTAAGCTGCCACTTTTTTTGACTCGTTTCTGGGGCATTTCTGGACGGATTTTGTAATTATAGGTGCGTTAGAAAGCGACTATGTACCGGACTCAATATGTAAATGCTAAAACTCAGGTACCAGCCATTTCGGATACTGGGGTTTTTCATTCAAATCGACAGGGGGTGTGACGTGTGACCCGATTTACCTGTTCGACATTTCGACAGCAGCCGAATTTTCGCGTGACACCCCCCAAAATTTCGACATTCTCACGAAAACTTTCATCTTTTTGCGGTTTTCAGGCAGTTTTTACAGCTACAGTTGTGGACAAACAAAGTCCGCAAAGAGCCTGTAGCCCTAACGGGATTTTATTTTGACCCAATTTTAATTTCCTGAACTCAGAGTAAGCTAAAGAGTCCAAAAAACATGCTCCGAAGTTTTTCCCACGAGAAAACACTGGGCGCCAAAATTTTGACTCAGATCCAAATCTCAGATCTATAATCGGAGATGTTTGGCAAAAACGGATTTTTTTAACACAGCCACATTATGTAATTATCTCATCTACCCCACGGTGTTCTCAACTGCCCTCTGATGTGACTCTTCAAGTGCATCAAAAGCACGGTTTGACACTGATCGGTGCTGTTTCTTCTTCTTCACAGCCCATTCTGCTGCTGTGCTGAGGGATGACGAAAAGGGTGCGAGTGCGACTCAGCCACTCGCACTGTCACCAGATTGACAGTGCGACTCAGCGCCATCAGTGTGACTGGGACCATGTAACAGTGCGACTCGCGTAGTTCGTTTAAGCATGGCCATCAATGTCTGACCGCTGTTCCGCCATTGATCATCAGGCGGGAGCGAGCGGTCGGGCGATTATCTTCTCTTCTTTTCCCAATCTTTCCCCTGATGTGCCTCGTGTCCCACTGCACCCGTAAATCATATCTCCGAGATCACCGAGTACACCGCCGCTCGCTTTGATATGAGTCCGCGCCATCTAGTCGTCACTTCGTTACTTCGCTTAGAGCTGTGAAACTTCGTGAGTTTGATTGCATTCCGTGAAAGTTTGTGAGTTCAGCTAGATTTCGGCGAACTTCATCACTTCCTCTACACTTGGACACAGTGAGATTAACCACCTGACCGTGACCAGACGCGTGATAGTGCATGGTCAGTCGCGCATAAGGCATAGAACGAAGAGCCTGCTCAACGAAGGAAACAATGCTATGCTACAAAAAGAAGCGGAATCAAAAATAGTGTACACTAGAAAGTCGGGGATGCGGATAGGTTTAAGCTTGAGTAGGGGCCAATAGCGGTTCTACCTAGAGTGAAATGCCTTGTAAAATAGTCAAGAGTAAATATGTAGATTCTGAATTCGAAACCAACGGCTGAGAATGCTCTGAGCCAATGTTTCTGTTTCAATCATTTTGGAAGAAACTCGAGGATTGGCTGTTTGAACAATGTCGAGGACTGTCCCCGCTTGTCGTGGAAGTACTCCAACTGCTGAAACAGGAACACCGTTCATTCAAACCTTCGAACTGATATGTTGAACAATGCTATCTAGAACTAGTCTCATGTTCCACTGGTTCAACGATACCTCGCTCAACAGTTTTGAACAATTTATTAGGTACTTTATTCCATGACCAGAAAGCGTCGTGAAAGCGAAGTACAAGTTCAAGTTGATAAACTGAGTGTCAACACAAGCTATTCAGTGAATACTACCCAAGAGAACCCACTCGAGAATATGTTCCCACCGTGACATTTGGTGCGGCTTCTGGAAATGGGGTGTCGTATGGGAATCTCGAACTCGGGCAGTAAGAAACCTAGTTGAAGATTCGGAAATAAGGAATTCTCAGCTTCGATTGTGCCCAACAATCACTGTGGAGAGTCAGTGTGCCATCCCTGAGCAAATTCCTGGTTGTTGTTTGAAGTGTGTTCATACTGGGGAAGAAACCTCAATATCCAGTGCCTGCACTCATACTAGAAACTACAGTGCCCAGTAATAGTGATACACCTTTTCCAGGCAAGCGTTCATCGCCCTGAAAACAAGGTCATGCGCGACGGGAAGAAGCAACTCCCATCGGGATACTAAAACTCGGACGAATCATTGTTGGTCCACGGTACATACTGGAATGTGAGTTGGCTCCGGATTACCAGCTATCAGTGGAGCCCTCTTCACCCGGCTTCTATTCCAACCATGGAGAGAAAACCCACAGATGCGAATCTTGCAGGCAAACAAGCACAGCGGCACTTCAAGAGTTGAACCGTGAGATAACTTGGACTTGGGCTGGCGGCAGCAACGAGAATGGATGTAAATAATGAAACGAAAATTAGGGTTACATTCTGAGGCTTAAAATCAATATGAATAGTGGTCATCCTAGCCCTGCGAAGCCTTGGTAAACTGTGTCTCGGGAATCTCGGCGATTGGAGGGCTATACACAATACAATGCATCAAGCCCGTTATGAGCTTGTACATCCACCGAATCTGGCACAAGTTGACCTACACTGGTTTTATCTCACTCCACTTAGCGAGGAAATTGCAATTACAACCCCTACCGCCCTCTTGGTGGACCTTTCGAGCTCGGCGGAGTTGTTGAGGGCCCCGGATGGTCGCATTGTACCGCTTGGCACGTTCATACGAGCACAGGTAAGGCCCATTATATCTCGCGCTAATTTGGCTTATCAAAAACTTCCCAGAATCACGAGTCCTGGAACGGAGGGGCTGAGCATACTGCTGGGGATTTTAATGTTGCCGGCTCTACTTCGAACTTCAGTGAAAAGATCCGCTGACGCCGTTGCCATCTTACATGCAACGGGATCAACACATGTGAACTTTTCGAGGCCCTCCAAAAAAATCTCGCGGCATGGGTGAGTCTTGTTTATAGCATAGGAAGTCCTGCTAAAATGTGGACAGTGCTCGTAAAGTGTAACCGGCAGTTCAACTCCTCCGATTGAGGCCTTGCATGAGATTCAGCTTCCGTGCGATATAGCCGTACATTATTATAATGATGTCCAGTGAACTCAACTTTATTTATTTAAATACCAAGTGTGCTACCTAGAATACATGCTTAGGTTGACCTTGAATTCACAGTGCCACCCAGTGGTGTGATACTTAAACTCAAAATTATCTACTGTTTATAGGCTACGGCAAGTAAACGGCACGGCTGTTCGCATCACTTTGTCATGTGTTCCGCCTGTGACTGTCACCATCAACGGCTTTCAAGCGAGTCGCACTGACAGCCTTTGAGTCGCACTGCTGACGGCCTCGTCAGTGCGACTCCCGTGCTGACAGTGCGACTGGACGAGTCGCACTCGCACCCTCCCGTATATACTCTGCTGTGCCTGTCAAACCTCGCCGATAAGCATCCATAAACCTCCATGACCTATTTATGAAACGACGGATCACTGTAACTGGACACCCATCCAGATACTTCAAGGCCAACTCCTTGGAGTCTGCAAAACTCTTCTTGGGGACTTGCGAGTAGCGGTATTTGCACCATCCCAATACTGCAAAAGTAAGTTAGTTCAAAGAAACCATTCAGAAGAATAAGCTACCATCTCAATAGGATTCACTGCATTTTGACAGGTTCTGGACCCAACTTAGCTGAGATATGACGAGCCGGTCCCGAGGTGCCTCGGCTGACCTCGACACAGCCGTTCGAGGTTAGCCGAGGCACCTCGCGACCGGCTCGTCATATCTCGGCTAAGTTGGGTCCAGAACCTGTCAAAATGCAAGTGATTGAGTTCACAATGAAATTTAGGGAGAAACATGCACACATGTCCGGCTTCAAGTGATTACAGTCTCAAGCATAGATGGTTGGTTGACAAAGTCATCCTGCTGACTGAGAAGGCGCGCCATGCAGCACCCTGTGCTCTCAAATGGACACACAGGTGAACATTTTGCTTTGAGGCCTGTGACATCGAAACCGCGTTCTACCAACACAGCTTGAAGGCCTTTTGCTTCACCTTGGTCAGTGGTCATTTTTTGAATCTTTCCACGGTGTGCAGCAGATGGATTGGACTGAGGAATGACAGTGTCCTTCTGCTTTGGTTGCTTTCCGCCATTGGATTTATTCATTACTGAATGCCCGAAGAGCACCTTCTGGCAGTGAGGCATGGGCAGAAGACTGATCAAAAATGAAAAGAGCAGTCACACCAGGATGAATTTCATTGTGGATTTTTATTGCACGCTTCACCTGTTGATGAGCTGGTCTGTATCCCACCAAGGATCACCCTTTGCCCCTGGATAAGTTATCTCCCGTGCATCAGCAATTATGATACCAGCTTGTCTCGTTGGACAAGTCGACCTGTCCCTTCAGTAATGAAATCTGAAACATGAATAAGGCATCCACGGCTCTTCTTTTGAAGAAAGGATATTTATCAGCTGCTAAACACTAATAGATACAAGAAATTTGCCAAGCAGAGCGCATATAATCAAGTGCATGGAAACAGCATTCATCATGAAAATATGTAATCACCTTCTTCACTCCAGGTGGCAGAACAGGCTCAACAACTTTAAGATCTGGTCCATGATACTGTGTCATGCGTGCCTCAAATTCTGCCATCTTGGGCAGAGGAAGACATTGGTTCGATACTGCACAACATCAGGCCTTTCATGGCCATCCATGTAGACCCCTTTCTTGATCAAAGTTCTGCGATATCCAAGTCTGACCAGCCAGCGCCGGGCAGTGCGCTCACTGATGGGTTGTTTTGGTCAGATTCCGAGTGCAGGAAGGGATTTCTGTGTTAACCCCTTCACGGAATTTCATGGGAGTCACTGTCCTAACCTTCTGCTGTGTTAACCAAGTTAAGCATGCAGTCTGAACAGACTCGTCATTCAAGAGTGATTTGGTATTTGCTCTTCCACCTCTAGTTTCTGCTGGAAAAGCTGATAGTGCCGTGCCAAAGCACGGACACGTCGTGCAAAATAGTTCCCATTCCCTTCATGCCATTGATGTGCAATTTCCAGACTGGCAGCAATTCGTTTGAGACCCTTGATGTGAAGAGTAGCAAAATTCCGGATGATAAGGAGTTGGTTATGCTGCGAAAGTGGGTGGTTTCGTTTCTTCAGGTCCCCCTTGATCTTCTCCCTAAGAGCATGCCAGCTGCGAATGATGACACCAGGTGCAGGATCAGAAAGAAGAGGTGGCCCAGTAGGTGCTGTGGGTGAGCTCTCCTCACCATCAATAATATTGTCGACAACTGCATCGCAATCATTCGGATCATCATCTTCAAATTCTTCGTCTGAATTATCCACTTGAATCAAGGGTGGGACTGTCTCAGTTGGCTCATCAGTAGGACCGGAGAGAACTGATGCTGAACGGATCCGGGGAATGATCTGGGGTGGAGAGGGAGCACGAGAGGGAGGAGCAGTTGAAAATGGTGTTGAACCTGTGGTTTCAGTTGGAGGTGGAGCATCTTCCTCTGAAAGATCCAGGTCCTCATCTTGAAATACTGGAGAGGATGGACCAGATAATGCCGAGGTGGATGGAGCAGAGAAAAAGCTATCCAGTCGAGTTTGTTTTTTGTTAGATTTAGCATGTCTCTGTTTGGTGCGCAAGGATTTGCTTGCTGTATCAGGGCCTTTGATATATTCAGCTGGACGCCCTAAGCAAACTGATGTGAACAACATCAGGATGTTTGAATATAATCAAACTCACCCCCAGGTTTACGCCTCTCAGCTCCTCGTTTATCTTCATAACGCTGACTGGTAGGTACCCAATCATCATCCCCTGCATCTCATTGGTCCTCCTCAATCTGTGCCAGCAACCCAAATAAACGGTCCTGAAACTGTGCCTGAGCAACTTCATCCCAGTCTGCCTCGTTGTCATTGTCACTGTGGTCGGAAATCCACCTCAAGATAAGCCAAACTGTCAAGTTCTGCCAGATCAAGAACCTCAGAGTCAGAATAATCGCCCGTCAGAGGAGTTATTTGAAGCCTCAGGTGCAGATTGTGCATCAGCAACTTAGCAAGTTGGCCTTTTCGGGCCTTTTCGGCCTTTTTTAAGGCAAAAAGGCAAAAAAGGCAAAAAGGTCTCGGACCTTAAAGGTCTGAGTCCCTTGACTTAATTAAGCCGAAAAGGCGAGAAAAGTCCCGTTAAGCTGACAGAAAAGGTCTCAAAAAAGGTCTTCAAAAAGGTCTTAAGAAGGGGGGAAATAAATCATATTTTGGGCAGTATTTACGTAGTTCTAACACGCAACGCCAATACGAGATGCTGCAGGCAATACAAGAGGCAACGAAGGTCTACTACAAAACCAACGTAGAACCAGGATGTAACATTGTCAAATACATGGATAGAAATGGGACGGAAATGACTCACTGAGGGAGCAGTGCTTGTCTTCCATGATTTGCGACGGCTGGTGATCGAAATAGCATGACCACGCACTCCGCAGGAGCCACACGCGATATTCGCAAGCGGTCTGGATCGCGTGGGCTGCGTGCATGCTGTACGCGGGGAGGCCAGCACATGAGAAAAAAAAGAAATAGGGAAAATAATGAGAATGGTATGCACCTGCACACCAATTGGTCCACGGAATCCTACGGTATCGGCACCGGAAGCTACTTGGCTTTGGATCCCGGGTTTGGGTGATGACCCCGACCCATTATTTAGATGCGGCCATGGATTAGCAGAACAGATTGGCTTAGAGAGCTTGAGGAAAAGAGGCTTGAGACAAGGATCTTGGGAGATGGGGCCTTGATGGAGCCGCTTGAAGTAAAAATGCTCAAGGGGGCTGAATTGCGGGACTAGACGCCTTAAGGGCCAGAATTTGCGGAACTTGAACTTGACACATTGCAGGGAAAGCTGGCGGGGTTTGTCGAACGAGAAGAATTCGCTTGAGGTAAACTGTGAAGGACGTGTCAAACGGACGAGGGGAGCTCAGAGTGGGATGGCGGGGACAGAAGATGGGGGAAAGAAGAGATTGTGACGACCGTCACGACGTGGCAACCATCCATCAATCACGCCATTGATGATTCGGAGATTGAATCGACTTGGCGAAATTTCTATCGTCTCTAGCTTGATTGCCTTCATCTTCATTCCTAGTAAGTTTCAGTGTCCAATTTACACCCACGACACTCGAATGGCATCTGAAATACCGAATTGGGGCCCGTCGCGTTTCCGAAAATTTTGCCGATCAGGAGCACCGCCACATCCCATACCGCCAGACCAGCGCCAGACCGCCACACATGCCAGACAACAAACATTTTGCTGATGTTCAGAATCATTGTTTGAACATCATTTACTTCTTTTGACTGAGAACAAAAAAAAAGTCAATCGAAAGTACGAAGCCACGAGAAGCCTCGGAGAAGACGAAAAGGCCAAAGCCGCGGAAGCCCTGGAAAGGGCGTAAAAAGGCCGAAGTTGTTTGAAGCCCGGAAAAAGCTTCCAAAAAAGCGGAAAAAAAGGTCTGAAAAAAGGCCGAAGCCAAAAAAAAGGCCGATAAGCCCTGCTAAGCTCCCAAAAAAGGACTTGTCAAGTTACTGATGTGGCCTAGATTGGTTTCTGAGCCCACTGATGTTGTGTTTGGCACGTTTGTTAGGGTGTCCTCGCCGAAGCTGCATGGTGAGGGATGATAAGAGAGCAGACTGGAGTTTCCCCGAATGAATCAGTTGACTATAAGGGAGAAGGCTGCAGTTTCCCCGAATTGATCAGTTGACTCTGCCGGTTGACAATTCTGTTTCCCCGAATGAATCAGTTGACTATATAGGAGAAGGATGCAGTTTCCCCGAATTGATCAGCTGACTCTGCCGGTTGACAGTTCCGGTTGACAGTTCTGGAAATAAATCACGCATGTGACCAAGAGGGAACACACTCTCTATTCGGCCTCGGTTTCTGAAGTAACCTCCTTCTCAAGGTGCGAGCGTCGATCTCTTCTCGCTCGATTGGACTAAGGTGGGAACTCGCTGCACACCAAGCACTCCCAGTCTTGACAACCTACTCTTGACCTATTACCACTTTCGGTCTGCCATATCCCTTGCTTGCGACCTATCTTTGTCGGTTTCTCACCAGTGAGAAGGGGAAAGTCATGAAGTAAGATCTCGATTTCCCTAGTCGACCCGGCGGGCTCCTGTCATTAGAGGACATTGTCTTTCCGAGATACGATATCAGGTGCGTGAATGTGTCTTTCCAGCAAAAACATCAGCCAACAACATTGCTGTATACTCAGGGACGATAGCCCAATTCTACGGCACGTGGAAATTGGGTCCTCATCCGTCCTGACAAGGCTAGGTTTTTTTTTTATCTTTTGCTTTGCGCCGCCCGGCGATGATATACTGCTCATCATCCTTCCTACTCTGTCCACTGATATTGTTGGTGGGCTAGGCGTTCCGAAAATGTGTCACTCTCGAACCCCATTCCGCTTTCTATTTCTCTTCATTCCTTCATTTCCTACCTCAGATATTACATTCTCCTACTGCCTTACTTCCTATAGTCGCACATCGGCTCCATCTCGATGCTGATCATTCATTTTCAAATTTACATGTCCTCTTGGCCGCCATCTGGACCGCCGACCCAGTGTCTGATAAACACGCCCGCCCGTTACTGGATGCGAGCACGACGTCCCTGCTGCGTCCTAATCAACGTACATGCACCCGCCAATTGAGTAAGTCGATGTACATGTGTTCAAGTTGCGATGAAGTGAGTCTAGTCTTGATCACCTTTTCAGTCTGTTCTGATTGACCTTTGAGCCTTCAGAGCTTCATTACTATGGGTATACACCAGGGGGTAAGTCGGTGTTCTTAGATTTGGTCTCACCGTTACTATGCCCGTATACTTCGAGGTATGTTCTTGTTTCAACCTCAATGACTTAGGCTTGCCATCTTAATTCGTTCACTTACTATCAAGCCTCTTGAACGAACGGCAAGACTACTGCTCGAAGGCCAAAACAATGCTAGTATGATTCGAGGTATTGGCTGGCATGAGCGTCGATTCACTTGTATTAGATCTACATTATCTCAACTTGAGTCGGCCCGAAAAAGGCTTGTTTTGGTTACCTTACTGGCCTTCTCGCCATACTGACTCGAAGTGCTCAGATATTGCGTTCGCCGCTTTCTTTAGACTGCAAGTGTTGAACGCCGAAACTATGATAGTATAGACCATGGTGCGTCCTTTATTATTTTCATCCATTCGTCTTTACCGAATTACATCTCAGAGCCCGTTATTATCCTTGATAATACCTGCACTCGGAATTTCGTCAGTGGAACTCAAAGTCTTTGAATCCGTTTCACACAAAGTTTACCTAGACCAATGCTGGATCCTCTTGATCCGTTAAGAATCCTTCCTTCAGTCCGGATTCGAATGTTTCCGAAGGCCGTTACTATGAATCTACATTGGGAAGTAGGTCTCTGCTGATCTCATTTAACATTTTATTGACTTATTTTACTTACTACGTAGATGCTGGCCTTGAAACTCGAATACTACTACGACCCTCTTACCATGCAAGTATACCCACAGGTACGTCCGTTTCAATCTCGATCACATTCACCTTGGCCAGCTCAATCCGTTCCCTAGACTAGGGTTTAGAAGGCCGAAACCATACCCGTTCGGTTTGAATCAGCTCACTTGTATCAGATTCTACCGGGTTGAGTTGAAGTCTTGGCTCGTTCTCGAAGTATAGGTGTATTACCTTACTTTTCATCTATATTTTGTAAAGCGGCACCACTTTCAGGAATGAGATAGATAGGAAACGCATCGACAACGCGGTTGCAACCGATCCTGGTGCAAAGTCCCTGGAAGTGGGTGAAAGTCCGGCGAAAGTGCCTGAAAGTCCCCGAACACGGCGCAGCGGGGGACCTTCCCGCCCGTTCTCAGCGACAACGAGGGCGGCGGCCGAGATCCTTGTTGGGAAACATACCCACCCACACTGCCTACGTTTGGTCCCCGAAAATGCGGCGCGAATCGAGCAGAAAAGAGTTTGGTGTTCATTGCCGTCGCCGACGACGCCGACGGCGGCGGGCGGAAAGTCGGCCGATCGCCCTGCCAAAAAATTTCCCGATGTTTGGTCGCCTTTGGGCCTGTTTGGTGCCCGAAAACGAGCCGGAGTGGCCGTAGACGGTTTATTCGAGTTCCACTGGCCCCCCCAAATGGAACGCTAATAGGTCACATCTTGTACCTTCTCAATGTATAAACTCTTCGCAGTGAATTTGAGCCAGAGACTGTACCCGACGCGATGACTGAACAGTGAACACTGGTCCGATCATGGATCACCAGAACTAGACGACACTCCCCTAACTCCGATCTTTGTAGCATCAGATCTGGAGAATGGAAGATGGGCTACACGAAATGTTTCCACGGGATCCTCGCTCACCCTTGGGCATTTCAAATTCACGATATAGACATCTCTGCTCTGGACCATCTCCAAACTCCACGGAACTCGATAGGTAGTATTGGCATGATTATCCAGAGTCGTTACGGTTTCTATGCTGGCGTCAATCTCGTTGTTCATCTTCTGTACGAACTTCTCATAAGGCGACCATCACCACGTTCATCGGAAGGGGGGGTGATATCTGGACTAGTTGATACCAACCTACAAGGATAGCCATAGCATAAAAGCTCGCCGAGGTAGTGTCCTCGTTTGCCATCTGCCTCCCATGTATCGGCAACGGTCTCGTTCCTCCTCTCACAAGGGGTTGTTTCCCGACGCCGACGAAAACACGGGGACAACCTCAGCCTCGAAGGACTATGAAGAGCCTCTCGTTAATTCAGCAACGCCTCGCAGTTCGGGGAAGGGTATTTGCCATTTCATGTATGCTTGAAAATACCTACTGATTCCTCAGGCCCAGGATGGAAACATATTCACAATGAAGTCAGCCAAGTCCCTGCGCCTCTTGTCTTGGTGCTTCCACTCCATGCTAGTTCTCATACATCTCGCCCTCATACCCGTCTGGGTCAAAAGACTTGAGAATCGAGTGCTGTTTGCCTTGAACTACCAAAGCATTGTTTCCTTCCTCATCACTGCAGTTACACAAACGTTCGGAACGGTGTGCAGCTTCTTTCTTACCTTGTATCCTTCATTGACGGATACGGAACAGGTTTATCTCGCAGTGCTCGTGCTCGTGACGCAAAAGCTTTCCATGCGGCGGAACCTCGTCACCGCACAACCATTGACCGCCACCCATGACACCACCGCTGCATGGGCTGGGATTGGGTCCGCATTTCTTCATCTCTGTCATCAGAAAGCTGTCCGTACATCGATCACTGGCATTCTTTCCGTGTGCCTATATCTCGGAACTGTCCTCGTGCTGCATATCACCACTCCCGCATTATTTGCTTTGGAAACATTCAATTCAACCAGTACTTCCGAGGTTCTCACAGAAGGTCTCCCAGCCATGAATATGTCCGGTTACAATGGTACAAACAATTATGACCTCTGGAACTACGTGTGCGTGAGCTCAATTCCTGGCTCGATCGATAACCGATTTCTTTGCCAACAGTTTTTACTGCACAAAGCTATATAGCGGGATCACTTTATTATCTCCCCTACGTTGATGGAAGCACCAGTGTCGGATTAACGCGTGGAACATTATACGATGTTCCTAAAACAAATGCTGCAATTGGGACCATCACTGTCAACGCCACGGGGTTCAATGTCACATGCCAGTTTTTCGAAAATTCCACAGCGGGATTCAGCCAGGAAGATTCTTTCAGTAAGGAAGATTCTGGATGGGCGGTGAGCTCCGGATCGTATACGGGTTTGCTTGAGTCCACTCGTGCGCTATCTACTCCTCTCATCCCTGTGTTTCTGACAACGCCCTAGAACCCCGTGTAATTTCCACCCCTCAAACTTTCACTGGCATCGGAGGTCAGAACGCATTCTACAGCACCATTCCAATCGTTGACTCGAACAACAATACTGGGGGTGTGGTTCGACTTGATCCCCCAATGAACTCAACAGCCACCGTGTCTTCTGTCCAGCTCTTCCAATGCTTTGTCTCAGTGGTAGAGCAAACTGCTGTTCTGGATGGGGAGTCCAAGAAGATGGTCGCGTTGCATCCTAAGATCGTTAAAAACACCTCAACCTGGTCTCCTGGAAACCCAGACCAGACCTTTCCGACAACCGGGAATCCTCTGATCGACGAGGTAAATATTTGCCTCTCCAGTAACATTCACTCATTCTCGCCAGTGGGGGTGGTGGTATTCCACTATGCCGACGTCCGATTTCCCACGCGATCCTGCGGGGTCAGGTGGTTTTCTTTCGCTTGCCGACCTGTAAGCACTGCAATTCAACTCCAATTTCATAACCCACTTCAATATCTACCTACCTACCGTCGGCTAATTTCCCCACCAGGTATCTGATCGAGAAGCTCAATTTACACCCCGCAAATCAGACATTCACCCCGAGCGCCGTGGCCCTACACGATCTGGAGAATGCTTTATCGGAGCTGGTTGCCACCATGTTCTGGACGAGTAAGTTGCCGCTGAAATCGACTGATACTGTCAAATCTGAAACCCCTATTCTAAAAGTGGGCCATATCCCTCCAGCACATCAACTACTATCTGGGAGGGGGATCCTGGCCATCTTGGACATTTTGGCCTGTTAGTACCCATCTAGCGTACCCCATCTGTAGCATATGAGCTCTGTACGACGGGCGCGGATCCTGGGAACAGTTTGAGCCCTTAATCCTAATTTTTGAGGACATATTCGTCGCCCATTGAATTTATTTCTGGCGGGGTTCCCAAAAGGAGAAATGACAGGGTACCTGGCCGCCCGTACAAACTGGTGTTTCAGACTGCGGCAGTGATCTTGCAATGGGTAATTATGGTCAAGGGTAATTAATGATGCTTTTCATACACAAGAACTATGGAAATGACCCTTAGAAATGGCGGGATACAGTGCTCCTGACGAGCCATATGGGGCCACTGACACACCTTCATGGAGAAACACAGGCAGCGCACCAGTCGGAGGGCTTGGTTGGCCAAAATAAGTTGTAAGTATGTTCATCAGAAGTGAATGAATGTATCTGGGCCCCCAAATCCACACCTGTGTCATGTTGCTGAGAACCCGACGTTTGGACTTTGATAGGACAAATATTAGACACTCCCGGTATCTGCCATGGCCCTGAGGGATGTATTGAGAAACTAAAATTGTGGAAAACATTTGAAGTTGAAGGATTACATGTAAGTATGAAGCTTGCCAATTGCTGGATAAAGATGGTACAAGGGTCACTTGGTATTTGGGTCGTTTGGTTGCTGTCCTTACACTTGAAGGGTAGACAATTTCGCGATTTTGCCAGTAAGGAATGGTATATGTGGAACAGGGCTCATGCTGAGATGGATCCCTGCAGTCAGGGGAGTAGATCGAGCCTACACAAAGCAAATCGGTTCAGAATTGGTGGAGAATGGGGCGAATTGGTGGTTCGGGGATAAGAAATTGATCTTCCCACCCTCCGATCCGACATCGTTCCCGCTACTGCTTTGCATCAACTCATCAGTTTTGGCTGAAACTTGGTAGGGACAGGCGGCATGGGACATATTCCACCCCCTGAGCACCAAAATGACATATGGTTAAGTCACTAGCCTTATAATTGGCAAGTGGCCAGGTTCCTAGTCCGGCCAGGTTGGCAGTCACAGATAGTACAGGTAGGCGACTACCACCTTGTTGAGGTTGAACATCCCTTGGTGTTGCTCCCTGGCCAGAATGCCACGGCGACCGGACAGTCTCTAAAAATTCGATTAGACGTAAGTTTACTCGAAGCACAAAACAGAATCCCTACCTAACGAACGCACAGTTGAACATAATTGCGGTAAATGATTGTTCTCGCGGCGGTAAAAATGATCTTCACATATATCAGGTCTCAATTGGCCTTGCAGGATCTGTTGTTCTCATGCTCTTGTCGCTTCAACATTCACTGCCCCGCGAACATCATGAAGAGGAGCAGGATCTCGCAATCGATGGCACAGGACTTCTGCATGCGATCTGGCTATATCGAAATCATCCGGAACTCGAACCGTTTTTGGAACAAGTCGCACATCCGACAGATTGCAATCTGCGCCATGCAGGAATGGTGCGCACACGACTTGTGGGACCCCGTTAGGCAGAGACGGAGAGTATGGATTCATTCCATTACATTCCCAAGTGGCAAAATCTCGGGGCATTCGCGAGCTAGTTCTTGCGAGCTTGGACGGTTTGTGAGAATGGGAATACTTCACGTGGGTTACTCAGGTCAAGATTAGTCTTCTCGAGTCTGTGGCCGAGATTTTATTATCTATTAATTTGTCTTGCTACCACTGATCCAACCTTCTATTATCTAAGGCTTTCGAGTTTCACAACGATGAAGGGCCACTTTCAACGCCTTTCACGATGTTGTGAAGACATCGAGATGGCAGCCTAGGCATGAAACTAGAGGACCTGGACTTAAGTTATAACCGAATATATCCCCCTACACTCATGAGTTCTGCAGAACTTGAGTTAATCCGAGGCTCCCCCAGCGCATTATGCACCTGTACCCATTGCTCCACCCCCGCTCCCGAACTTAAGTCCCACCCACCTGAGTTCCATGCACGCCTGAAGAGTTCCACAACTTAATTTCTCGGCACAACTGAAGTCCCATCCACAACTCTAGGAATAGGCTACATACGACAAATAGGCTACATATGACAGGGGCGGGTGTCGTATTTAGCCTATTCCTATGCCGCCCTTGCAATAATTGTGCCGCAGGTGTTTTATTGGTCCCGCTCACTGGGTGCTACTGAGGACATCGTACTTACTTTATTTCTTTACAAAACAATACAGTCACTGCGTTCCGAGGGTCCGTAGACCAAGGGTTAGTCTACCCCCGTAGACAGATGTAGACAGACTTTGAGCTAGATGTACCTTGTCTACATGGTCTACACCCCTTGCTGGCGGGTTGGTTTCTCAGTCTTGTTTGCGGAACTGTGTCGAGCACTAAATGCCAACTAAATGCCAACGCCGTGGCACATTCCGTAAGGCAACGTAAGGCGGTGATGCCCGTGATGTGGCAGTTCCGAGTAATCTGAGCTGACATGACGCGGTGGGTCAGTAAAAATTTGCATTCTTCTTGGTCAGTTAATTTTTCTCATGAAGCCACACTACTTCACATTATAAACATGACTACCTACTACTATACCTATGGAGGTTGGCTCGACGTTCGCAAAGACTGCGCCGAGCACGCCCTGACAGCTGCCACATCACGGGCATCACGCCTTACCCTGCCTTACGGAATGCGCCACGGCGTCGGGCGAATAGTGTTTAGTGCCCGAGCACAATCGAGACACCAGAGGAGGCGGCAGAGGGCGGCAGGGAGTCCCTGGGAGTAGGGACAGTGGTAGACACACATAGTCTACCCGGGGTAGACAGATGTAGACCGACGATAGACCCACGTAGACCAAAAATAGTCTACGTGGGATAGACACACTCAGTTTACGTAGTAAACTGATGTAGACTGACGTAGCCTCACGTAAACAGGGTCTGTCTACGGGACCTCGGAACGCAGTGAGTAGTTCCTTTGAACGGGATAATTCCCCTTCTGCTGTAATGCGTGCTACCAACGAGATGAGCCGTGAAGACTATATTGCTCTGGCTCTCAAAGGTACGAAGCCATGGCTGAGGCTGCAAAACCTGCAGCCCTCTGCAGCCTTTATCAAAATAAGGTGGAGCCAATGGTTGAAGAGATCATCTCGGAAAGGACCTGTCAAACCTTATGACCAAATTGAGTTGCCGAAAAGATCGGACATGATTCCACTAGCACCCGCGCATCTACGGAACAGCTAATTCCAATTATTCCAACTAGTATTGTCCTGGGGACCTATATGTGCGGGCTATCTACCATCAGCATCTGACATTTGTAATAGCCTTCATAACACAAGAAATGCCTTCGCTTCGCTCCGGCATGAGTGCATGGTGAAAGGCAATTTTCGACATTTTAAGATTACAGAACAGATTATTTTTGTGGTTTAAGACAGACAGATGGTCGTGAACAATGATAAGGTGAATATCAATGGCGTAAGGTATCACCCTCTTTTTAAATTATGGGTGTCCGAAGCCTTTTTAAACTCCGCCATCAGCTCTAACCTTTTTCATCGAGCTCTCTGTTTCCGCTCCTGCCGTGCCTGCCGCGGCCGCGTAAAATCCCATCATCGTTCAACGTGTACAGCCTCAGCACGTCCAGTAAAATGGGTCATCTTGAATGCTCAGTCCCTGAGTTGAATTTATTTTGATTAGATTTTGCAGACACAATCCATCTCTGTTACAGTTCCAGTTCAGACCAGAGGAAGGGGATGCAAGGCCGCGAAGCGGCCGAGCAGCCGCTTGTATATCTACAAACAACTGCGCCAGAAATCAGGTGCAAGTCTAACACTTGCACACAATTGCAGGCTCTGTAAGGTTTAGTGAGTGAGTGAAAATAAATGGAGGGAAAAGTACTCCGTTCCATAGACGAAGAGCGGGACCGCATCAGGGCTTACAGAACGACAGGGTGGATATGGGAACTCTTGATCGCGTAGCGCGCAGCTTGGAGGACCCCCCCCGAATAAAAAATTAATTAATTAATCAGGTGGCAGGCTAGTTGAAGTTGAGTTCTACTCAGCGATGCCACCGAACACGGGAAATCGAACACTAGGAGGTGTAGCTGCAGTACTACGCGCAGGAAAAGTGCGGGTTGAGGGCGGAGCGACGTGCGAGAACACAGCAGAAACGTCGATGTTTGAGAAACCAAAAGTTGTCAAGTATCTACATACAGGGATGCGGGACCGGTCTCACCTATAGTGTTAAAGATGCAAGGCTCACAGACACCTATAGTGCCCGTTAACCCCTCGCCTCTTTCCGTGGCATTAAAAGCAGTACATCTGATCCTCCGAATGTTGAGTAATTTAATCAAGAGGTGTATGGAAATAAATACATACGGTGCATGTTGATCTTTGAACCTGTCTCCAAAATTATAAGCGGGATTCGTTTGAGATTGAAGAGTATGGGTTACCAGTACCAAACAATTGAAATTGAATAGGATAAGGATGATGGGAACGCGATGGACGGGGCAGAAGAGGCGAAATATCAGCCATGATTCAACAGGTTGCCCAGGTGATCTTGAAGTTGAGCGGTTTGACAAATATTTAACCATCAGCTCGAGGACCCTTCGCATCTAAAAGTTGAAGAGTCTTGCACATCCCCATCTTTATCGAAGGCTCTGTCGTCTCGTCATCAGAATTCAAGCATCTTCCGGTCATACCAAGGCGTTCAAGTCGCATGAAGGGTTCTTACGTCCCAATCTTGAGAAGTCTTGGGCCGTCCCGGTGTCAAGCCAAGCATTCATCGTGATTCGAGGCTTGATGAGTCGCCAAGCTTCAAGAGCAGTCCCTGGTTTGACATTTGCGAGGTCTTGCTAAGGGGCTTGATTCCAGAAGAAACCGGCCTGAAGCTTCGCATTCAAGGGAGGAAGAGGATCGCTGGGGTTATAGTGGGGTGATGAAGGGGGAAGGCGGGAAGGCAATTAGACGCACGACTCCTTTTGTGTGGGCCCAGACCGTGGGAGATTGGGATGTCTCGAGCTTGCGTGGCCGCAGTTCGAGGCTGTTCCGTACTGTGCTGATCTGCGAAAGATACCAAATGTGGATTTCTTTCAACAGCGGTTGAAAGCCGTGTCTGCTAACCAGAAGGTTCCCAATCCAGATTTAGATTCCCAAGCTGCAGTTCATTATTTGGGGGTAGAAATCTGCGGCATATGTTCGTCCCCTCGCCGTGGAAGCCATTTAAGAAGATCATGATTCTGTCGGCGTGGCCGCGCGTGCACCGGCAACACGTTCAACTGCGGGTCGAGTGCGATCTCAGTTTCTCAAGCGAAGCTGGGAAGGCTTGAAGGGGATATGCCCAAATACTTCCAAATGAAAGCCGTAGAGAATCTTAATAGAACGGATAATCGGGTGGAACTGGTGTAAATAAAGTGTGAGCCATTTCATGCAGTGAAAGAGAACTTTGCAAGAGGATGAAACCAAAGAGTGCCAAATGAAAGCCGTCGATTTTTTTTAAAGAAACGGTAGATAAGGGTTGTCCACGCCACCGCAGTATGATGAATGTGCCAGGCTGCAGTGAGAATATTATTAACCGTTCTTTAAGCAAATGGCTCCTCGGCTGTGCTATTTCCCCATATATTTGTGCTCTTTCCTTCCTCCTCCGCAGATCCTCTATCTTTAACTCCTTTCATACTAACTTTCGCTGTGTTTTCTTCTCACTGCGGCGCGTCCCGTGTTCAACCGTCGTCCCCGTTTGTCGCAAACCATTTCTCGATGTCCCATTTGGACACCTGTGCCTCTCTAACCAACTCAGACGAGATTCAACAGCTTTCCGTTCCATCGGATAGCATCGGCCAGCTGACCTATCCGCAATGTGAACCGCAGGCAAACACAGTTTGTCGCAGTAGATTGCGCCGCCAGATTTTTGTCAATCAATAAATCCGCGGCCACGTATGACCCGAGCTTTTTCCCCACATAAGTAGTGCAGATTCCCCGTCCTGTCTGATGATCCTCCCTCCAGTCCCCAACCCTTTTGACTGCTGCTGGTTTTTATTGTTCAAACACAGTGGTTACAACTGATGTCTGAATCATCGTTGGTGCCTTCCTGTTGGTGACCTGTCGCTATCGCTCAAAACAAAGACTTGGTTTCTCTTCCAACTCGGATTCTTTCAATATTTTCGCCTCAAGATACTCCAAACCACGAAGTTCTAAAAGACCGCTGCTTTCTTCTCTGATCAGTGTCGGAACCGCTCAGGGTCGCTATTTGTCCTTTGTATTCAACGCTTCATGAAATATTCACAGCCTCCGGCCGAACTTGGTGTTCAACAACTGTTCTAAATGCTCTCCTTGCACTCTCCTACTGTCTATTTTGCAATCTAATCAGGGAGTACATGCAATTAATAGAGAGTTTGCGGTAGCCACCAAATCGGAATGGTGGCTAATTCTCCTGGACAGTGGGCAATGTTGTTGGACCAAGACAGCCACTATTTGTAGCTCTTAGGGAGACCATAAAATAGTGGCTAGTCGAGAAGAAGCCACACCCTCATTTGTCTGTGGTGGAAGCCACCAGTTTCATCTGGTGGCTAACGCAAAGTCTCTAATGTCAGCATTTTCAGAAGTGCCGTTGTGTCAATCAACTTGCTGCCACGGAGCCCTTCTGCATTTTTCAAAGAAAATTTCTGTATCGTTTGATCCTTCGCTCCACACTTCCTGCGCCGGGCTTTTTGCCGGTGGTGTACAGACTGTGTGTTGTAAAATACATGAAAATTTAAAAACATTACGATTTCATCTCACCAACGATGTCCCGGTGCCGGAGGGAAGCGAAGGCTCAACTTGTGTAGATTTGGGCAATGGTAAATCCACGAGACTCGGTTCGACCGTTCAGTGGTCCCGATCGGGGTAGGGTTTGACAGTTCGCAGTCATTTTTGCACAGTTCGGAAAGAACCGGAAGCCGGTGCGTGGTTGATCATGGGTCCAGAAGCGTGGAAATATACAATGAACCAAAGGAGTTAGGCAGAGCAGAAAGGCTGAGGAACGGCAAAGGAGATGAATATGTGGGGAAATAGCACAGGATTTGTGCCATCTCGTTAAAGAACGGATAATCTCTGCCGACGAATGCCGATCCGTCGAAGGCGCGCAAGCAAACCAAGCCGGCCCGAGCCTCATTTCACCGTGGCGCCCACAGAGGTGATAAGACGGGGGGTTTGGATTGACACGTGTAACAGCTCCTCTTCTCCTCCACCATCATGGCACAATGTGCGAAATGCCGCATCCCAGCCTCTTTGCAGTGCACCCGATGCAGGGATGCACCGGAATACAAACTCGGCGATGCTATCAGCGTCGTTTACTGCAGTCCCGAATGCCAGCGCAGCGACTGGCAAGCCCACAAATCACGCTGTGCCACTCTAGGCAGGCGAAAAAAGCTCTTCCGGGCAGCCACGATGCTCAAGGCTACTCTCCTGACATATCGTGCGGCCTTCTACGATATTCCCCTTGCAAAGGTTGAGGTCCATGACGATGTGCTGTACCTGTATCGGTATCCATCCAACAAGTACGGTCACAAGCCCTTCCCTGAAGATGTCACCGCGAATGTGGCGCACCGGGAGGCAGCTCTGACACATAATCAATGCACCTTAGCCCGTGCCCTTCTGGGGCCGTTGGCGCGGAAGCTTCTCACAGGTAATCAATGTCACTGATCCACCAAACAATACGAGAGCTAACGTGCCGAGCAGACGTCGCCTCCTCACTCGAGAACCTCGATCTATACATTGTTAGACCCCTCATGGCAACAAATATCGCCAACGACAATTTCAACGGAGGGACCCACACCGTGCTCAAAGTCCGTGTTCGCTCTAGCGATGAGACGTGGATCGTCGATACTGCCGGCTCCCAGTACGGATTCGCGGACGCCCTCGTTTCGTACGACCGGTACATTGCGGAGAAATCGGGCGCAGGCCTCGTGTGCGACCCGACTCCGTACACGGCCAGTGAAACGACGGACGTCGAGGTCATTCAGAGCATTCAGAGCGAGATGGATTTTTCTGGTTTCTCGAAGGTCCTTGACGGCTCCGCGGGCTCCGCGCTCGAACGCAAATTGAAGAAATTTGCGACAGAGTCCCAAACAGACATGTTTGCTCAACAGAGGAAGGGTCGCCTGCATTTCGCCTTATTCGTGGAGCAGCATTTTGGGACAGAGAAGGATTTATTCGATCCCTCGAAGGACCTTGACGGCTCTGCACACGAGTTCGAACGCAAATTGAAGAGGTTTATGACAGAGCTAATAAAACCTGCTCACGTTTGCTTAAGCAAACTACGTTGAGACGTGCGAGCCTGCTTAAGCTGCTTAAGCATAATATAAATTGTATTAAGCCTAATACAATACAACTGAGGTACTACAATATGTGCGACTTTGCTTAAGCAGAATAATCCGCTTAAGCGGCTTGAACGGATCAAAAGACACCATATCCCTGCTTAACCTGCTTAAGCAGCTTAAGCTGCCTCCTGCCTACCGAATCAACGTAAATGCCTCACACAGCGAGCCCCGAGAGAACCCACGCACTGGCGAGGAAAAAGTAGTACACGCTGCTGAGAACACCGAAGAGCGGGGCGTCGTGATGCGGACGACGCATTCAGCCTACCGCCCGCAATAAAATCAGTGTTAACCCATTTCAGCTAGCTCAATGTTTGAGTAATATGGAAGCTCATCCCTCAATGTCACACCAAGTCTCCGAGATGTCAGAATGATGGACAGCTTAAGCAGGTGATAATTAAGTAGAAATGAGCAGCTTAAGCCAGTCAACGTTTAAGCAGCTTGACGTGATTGAAAAGTCACGGCTGCATGCGTGAATCCAGTTCAGCGGTTGTGAATGTGGTGTGGAAGTAGAATTGGGGCCACCAGTGAATAAACCTGAGAAAAGGCTGACAAGTAACGAAGTCAATGGAGATGACAGCTTGCACGCCAACCAAGTGGCACTCACACTCAGAGTTTGATGCCACGGCAAGGAGGGACATGCACCAAGGAATGAGAGGAGTAGATGTATCACAGCCAGTATATGGGTGAATCGGGGTAGACATTGCGGGGAGTCGCAATTGCGTCTGGGTGTCGTGAAAGCGGTGGCGACATGGTGGTCGATACAAAGACAAGCGCTGCTCTGCCACTGATTGACATAAGATCACCGATCAGTGATGCTTCGGCCACTCTTGTCCTTTGACCATCATCTCCCTCTTTCAAAACTTCCTCTCCTTCGACACCTTCAGCCTCAGCGTGCTTCTTAAAATTTTACCATGGCCTGTGGACTCGAGAGCCCAGGGTTGGAACCCTCGCACCAGTTTTCCGCGTGCTTTCACACATTGCCACCCACGCTGTTCTGTCTCTTTCCTCAATGCCACCCTGCCGATGGCATCCTGCTTGAGATTCTTTGTGTGCAGATTTCACCTTCTTCCATTTTCCCCAGTTTCTGCAACCCTCTTCCCATCCCCGCATGTATGCAGGCCTGGTATTATGCTACGGAACATAAGGCACGGCCAGATTTGATCTTTATGCGTCAAGTCGGAGTTGGGCATTCCACTTGTTTTTTGCATGGCCGCAGCACTGCCATCTCACGAGTCACGGGGGACTTCTCTGGAGCACAAACATACACTTGGGATGCCCTCGCAGGAGCACCCTGATTAAGCAGCTTCCCTAGTTTAACCCACTTAAGCAGGCTCGTTAAGCCCTGGCTTGATCACTCCCATGCACGGGTCATCCCCGCTCTATATCGTTTAAGCGGACCAAGGTGCTTAAGCAGCCCGGCTTAAGTGGTTTCCGTTATCCCTGCTTCTCAAGCTGCTTAAGCAGATCAAGTTGCTTAAGCAGGTTCTTCCACGGCATACTTTCAGCGCAAATGTATTATATATTACGCCTATGTACAATATCCAAATGGCTTAAGTAGCTTAAGCAACTTAAGCAACCTCGCACGTCTCGACGTGTTTTGCTTAAGCATTCGTGAGCAGGTGACAGAGAGCTAACGACGCACATGGAAGGATTGACTGTGTAGCGTTGAACCTTGGGATTATTTTTGTGTCCTCATGTACTATTAGGAATACTCGAACAGCAGGGCCGAATCGTATGTCTGCTGTCATCAATCGTTCTTATCTTATCCATTACATTCGCACTGCTACCCAAAAGGAACCTGGCTAATCGCCCTGACTCATATGTTACCCCTACGCCCACCGTCCTCACGCTAAGGCGTCCGTCGCCCATGTACTAGGCACTTGAACCGCACTGCAAATTGAGTCGTGGGGAGCCTAGAAAGCAGGAAAATGAGCTTATCAACCCTGGAGTTGTTGGCCAGTTTTGACGGGCACTGACCTGACCATCAGGTAAGGTGAGGTAAGGTAATTGAGTACACGGCATGATCCGGATAACGAACACCGGTTCCCAGGAGTTATCCTAGTGTACAAAGCAAGCTAAATTTCACCATGGATGGATCTGTTGCAATCGAGGCGTGGCCTCGTCGTAGATGCATGTGTACCCCGCCGCGTGAATGCGAGTAAAGACCTAGGCAGGGGAATCAGCGAGAGCAAGTACAAGAGCAGCGCTTGAGGGTGGAGACGACGTACCTGCACAGCTCGTACGTGGCTCCATCCAGGTATTTCCCCTGCCACCCGCGCCCGAGCCCAAGCGTTCACGACGCGCTCCCTCCGGTATCCCCGCCCACGCTCGGGTGTTGCCGAACGAACTCTTCCGGAAAGCCACTACGCACTTCGTTGTCGCCGTAGTCGTGGTCGATCGAGGATAGAGAATAGCGAAGTCGGAGTGGGATGTCGCGTCGGATGTAGCGAGGATGGAGAGCCACAAAGTCAGAGTCGTGTGTCTCGAGAAAACGTCCTCCAGGTCGCCTTGGGCTGCGCAGTTGCAGCAGGAATCGAGGGTGGGCTATGGGCGTCGGAATTTTCAGAATCGGGGCCGAGACGCAGCAAGGGACGTTGGCCGATAAAGCATACAAGACCGCAGGTGGAATGACAAGCGAAAGGGCGGGAAGCAGAAGAAACAAAGATACGCACCTCCATGCGACAGATGTGCGGCGCAAATCCAGCGGCGGCGCGAGACGTACACTCGTCGATAGCTTCGTGACGATTGCGCGGGATTTCGCTGGATCTGTATATCCATTAGCTGAAGAAGGCGAAAGGAAAAGAGACGAAGGGAAGGGAGGTGAGTCTGACGGCAACGACAGCGGCGAAGGGTGGGGAAGGCGATGAAAATATTGAATGAACCAGACAATGAGACGTACTCGATTTGGACGGGGAGGACTGAACGCCACAGACATGTCTTTAGCGGGATTCACTAGATCTGCGTATGCATTAGCCAGAGAAAAACCACAACAGCAAAGGGAAGTAAAAGGGTGGGAACGAGAGAAGGCGAGGAAGGGAAGGGAATGTGGAAATGAAGGAAAGAGGAGGCAGGAAGCGGGGAAGGGCATCGAAGGGGTACTGAATAAATAAATGAATGACACGCACTGGTTATCGAATCCAGTCTCGACCTCAAGGCCATAGCGCGTAGCCGAAGCAAACGCAAGACGCCGACAGACGGGCCTGTGCCAAATCGTAGGCCAAGATTGCTTGTGTCGTGTACCGCGCAAATTCCAAGATCTGCTCAGCTCGCCGACACCGTGTTTTTCAAGCATCCAAATCGCCGGCGAAAAGAGGAGCAGCGACGTGTCCAGCATTGAAACAACCCTCGCAGTGGCCCACAATCATGATCAACGTTCAACCCGTATTCTTGCTTGAATGAAGCTCGAGGCCCGAACTCGAAATGACGCGTTTCTCAAGCGAGAAAGCACCGAGAAGAGCGGCGGGAATGGCTTACATGAAGCCTCCAGCGCCAAGTGAAACCGGTGGATGCCATCCACGAAGTAGGAAGCGGTGGCATGGGGTTACAGTATGGGTACAGGTCCAAATTACCTGCCCTGTCTCAACCAATTTTCTTGATGGTTACGGTGTACCTCTTACGCCCGTGGGCACAATTCTCCGTCAGAGGTAATCGAGATGAACACTGATAATGAGGTTGAGATTGTGGAGAAGTAGTCATGTTAAAAAATATAGCTGAGTTCTCCTTCATTCCGGCAGGTAAACCCGACGGGTTGGACGACCCGCGGGTGGTTGAGGAACCGCGGGTTTACCCGCACGGGTTTTGTACCCGACCCGCGCCGGGTACGGTTTCGGCGGGTACGGGTACGGGTTGACCTTGCGGTACCCGCGGTTGTACCCGTGACCAACCTTACGGGTGGGGCTAAAATAGTACATCTTGTCTCCATGGTGATCCCCACGAGGCGCCGCACCTGGGTGCGTAGTCTTGCCCTCCACCTCTATCCACTGCTGCAACATATCCTTCCAACCCATCCTTTTCTTGGTGAGCCCCGTGTCCCATGTAAACTTCGTCGGTCACTGATAGTATCATGCTGTAGATCGACGCCGGCCATGCTTCGTCACACTCGCAAATCACAGACATTTAATAATTACATCTCAGGTATGCGGCAAATGTCTTAGGACACCAGCATCATGATTTATTTTACACAGGAGGTGTAGGAGGTAGTGGTGGGGGTGCTGGTGTATGGGGTCAGGGTGGTGATGGGGGTACTGGAGAGGGACCCAGACTGAATTATGATATCAATGCTGAACACTTCACCATGAATAATGTGTATGTTGGTTCAGCACCCCCTCCCTCCCTCTTGCCTTGCT
The DNA here is from genome assembly GCA_029378375.1 of Mycena olivaceomarginata. Classification (NCBI taxonomy): domain Eukaryota; kingdom Fungi; phylum Basidiomycota; class Agaricomycetes; order Agaricales; family Mycenaceae; genus Mycena; species Mycena olivaceomarginata. Next base: position 114,709 of record JARKIC010000971.1, on the reverse strand, counting down.
CAACAATGGCAGTGTTCACAAGCACGGGGAAGTCGAACTCAATATTCTTCATCGTGCAGTCGCCCTAGAGGCACTGTATGACTCCGCTGAGAGTTTCCCTCAGCCCAGATGCCATCCCGAAACACGCACAAAATTGCTCGACAAGCTTTATCACTGGGCAATTGACTCGGACTCACCCTACTCTATGGGGTGGCTGCACGGACCAGCTGGGGCAGGAAAATCAGCTGTCATGCACACTCTGTGTCGGCTATTGCGGGATGCTGGACACCTCGGTGGAAGCTTCTTCTTCAAACGGGGCCACCTGACTTGTGGTAACGCAAAAGTGCTCTTTGCGACACTTGCTTACCAGCTTGCTCACCATCAGCCTGCATTGAAAAGCCTGATCCTGCGGAGCATAGAAGTAGATCCTTCCATTGTTGGGAGAGGCATGGATGTGCAACTACGCACCATGATTGTTGAGCCCTGCACATTGTTTCAAGATGCAGCCCCCTCTATTCTTCTTATTGACGGTCTGGACGAGTGCGAAGGCCACCATATACAACAAGAAATATTGCGCTTAATAGGATCCACTGCTAATGTCCCTCACTTTCGGATCCTTGTCGCCAGCAGACCAGAGCCACATATTCGAGAGACGTTCGAGGAAGAGTCTCTCCATGGCCTTTTTGGATCCACCAATGTCGAACAGTCATTTGATGATGTCCGAACTTACCTCCGTGATGGATTTTTGCGCATTCATCGCAAGCATCATACCACTATGGGAAATATTCCGACTCCTTGGCCCTCATCACAGATTCTAGAAATGTTGGTTACAAAATCGTCTGGTTACTTTATCTATGCATCCACAGTTATCAAGTTCGTTGACGACGAATATTCCCGACCGCCAGACCAACTGGAAATTATACAAAATCTCTTCCCCCATGACTCTGAATCCCCGTTCAAGTCTCTTGATCAGCTGTACCTCGAAATCCTCTCAAAAGTTCCTCACCGATACCGTTCCCATCTCTGCGACATTCTGTCTGTTATCATGAACTATCCACGGCCTGAAGAGATCACTGTGCGGGAGATTGAGGAACTGCTTTGCCTCAAACCCGGTGATACTTCGTTAATTCTCCGTCCCTTGCACTCTGTCCTCAAATTTGCTTCCGAGGGTGGGAACCACCGGATACAGCTGCACCATGCCTCATTCGGTGATTTTTTGAACAGTCACGAACGGTCATCAACTTTCCACGTTGGTTCCCCACAACACCGCGTAAAATTAGCTTGCTCGATTCTCAAGGCGCTGGCATACAATCATGACAATCCACAGAAAAATCGTGCTGATCTTTGGTTCCGCTGGTATGTACACGTGCATCACTACTGAAAGTAACGACCATTTCTGGACTCATGGGCTGTAGGAATTTGTCAACGACATCCCGGCGAAATTGGATTAACTATATAACTTCCATTACACCCTCCGCAGAATTAGCTTTCCTTGTCCAACGGGTTAATCCGGATTTCATCTTCTGCAATGTCTTTGGTGACAAATCGAGCAGCCTTTTGTCCTGGCTGAAGGCAAGTCTTGATATTCCCCACACCGATATTCTCACACAGATCCTGTTTTGCAGGCCATTAACCCTGTTCCTCAAGATTTAATCTGGGGCTGGGAAGATTATCGCTTCATCTTCCTGTATGAAGATTTCCGATATCGTATCACATCAAATTTGGATACAGAATGCGGTGGGCTTCTACGTGACCAGGTTATGGCCCCATCCCTCCATATTGTACGTGCTTTAGAGGCTCGGATGAACAGTGAGGTGCAGGCTACACTGGAGGCCTGTCGGGAGCTCTTGTCGCATTCTCCCCACCTCCTTCACATCTTTCAAGCAACAAGACTGCTTGATTTCAGAGGAAGCTACCTAGGCAAGGACGGTTGCCTAGAATTGTTTCGACTGCACCTTGTATTGGATCTATCCTGGGATGATATTCAGAGCTACATCTGCTCTCTACGCCCACTCGCAACTCAGAAGTCCGATTTTCTTTACATACTGTTCTTGTTTCTGCCTACACTTTGTTGGGAGCTCGATGGTCTCTGCCCAAAGCTCACAGTGTCCAAAGACTTGGCTAGAGGATTCATTCGCCTCATACATCGGATTGAGAACGGAGGCCTGACCCTCATTATTTGGTAGGCCGCCATATTGTTCCACAGAGAAGAAACTACTAATTATTTGCAGGCCATTGTTAGGATGGCGTTCCATACAATGGGGTCGACACATTCGATCCTCTTCACAATCGGACACTGAGTTGCTACAGGAACTGTGTTATTTTGTTCCACCCTGGGACATGTTTCCGAGGTATAGTATTCTGGAACCTGTCGAGTTCTATGATGTTGTTCAATGGCTAAAGGTGAGCTCTCATATATTATTAGCCATTGCTCATAGTTTTGCAGGCATCCCCTGACCCTCGACCCGACATGATTGACTGTTGGCAAGGTTATCTAACAGAGAGTATAGTTCGAGTCGGTCGCAGGAGGCCCCGGTCAGGTAACGACTACAGTAATAGGGAGCTCGAGAAGAGGTGGCAGGAGAATTTGGAGAGGGAGACATACTTTCACAGTCTGCCTCAGGAATCTGATGAAAGGGTAATCCAATGCTGGGAGGCTTGTTTGAGGAGATAAACAAGTAGCAGAGGTAGAAGTGAGAACAAGGACGAGGACAGGGAGGGAGATGATAGTGGCGGTGAGGATGCCCGTGACAGCGGGTAGGAACAGTCCACCCTGTAGTGTTCCAAGTCCAATGTATGTGTCCATGTAGGTTGAATTTACAACCAATGTCGGAACCGAAGGCGCGGTCAAAATTTTCCTGTTTTGGGATGTTTTCAAAGAATTGTTAGTGACTCAACCAGTTCTGCGCTGACTTGGATGAAACCTTGGTAGGTCTGTCGGGCTAAATCATGCGCAATTAGTGATAGAAAGCGATTTATGAAAATATTATATATTAGGTAATCTCTGCTTTTGGACCATTTTTGTGCCAAATAGCATCTTGCATGTCCAGGACATGTCCCAGTGACCTAATATTTTGGGAGGGACAACGTATATACCTGACCAACCCTATGATAGAGCCAGAATTACGGATATTTTGATTACAGTCGTTGTAGCTCCATTGGAAACATTTAGCAGTTTTGGCATTCAGAAATATTGGAAGAATTGCATTTATATCGAGATTTTAGGACTAGGCTACATACGACAGGGAGGGGTGTCGTATGTAGCCCATTCCTAGAAAAACCGAGGTCAGGGGGATTATTTGCAGGATGCATGAAATCCCCGGGACAGCAGGAACTAGGCCTTGCCATTGCAAAGAAAGATATACCCACTTAGCTTCGCCTCGTAGTTATCTTTCCTCTTTGAAATACTTACCACTGACATTGGCTTATATCCGCGCTGTGCTGTGTTTGCCTTCCTGCCGACAGCGTTTTCGCTCGCGTCTGGCAACATTCCCACGTTTCACAACCCGCCAATGTGGACCCCTCACCGTCACCCAAATATTATTTCTTCACCGCAGGAGGTATGTGTGCCAGGGGTTCGGACAGGGCTTTGAATTCCAAGGGATTTCACTCATCAGCGAAAATTTGAATAAACCAGTGCCAATTAGTTCGGTTGGCCAGGGGATGCCACGCCACCAAAGCAGAATCAAAATGTTCCGAAGAGAATCCTAATAACGTGTATAGAGTACTCCCACTCTGCACTGCGTCATCTACGCCCCACCTATTCGCCCTCACCCTTCACCATGCACCTCGTCCGTTCTCTGTGGCCAGTTACCCTCCTCTGTATTGCCGCCGTCCGTGGCGGACTTACGAATTTCACATTGGACGATACATCCCCGACCGTCACTTACACCGAGACGCCCACTGCGCGGTGCTCCCCGGGCGCATGCGACCCAGGCTTGACGTCGCGACTGCACAACGGAACGTCGACCATAACCGCCGGGACCATCATCATCCCTTTCACAGGTGCGCGCCGGCCCCTTGACAGATATCCGCTGATTTACTGTTATCACGGTGATATCAAGGCAGTGCGGTCTATGTGTATCTCGGGACGCTCGGGGACTGCATTTTCAATCTCGACGGGAACAATGTCAGCACGTTTAGCCGCCCGGATGGGAGCCACACCGATGATATCTACCTCGCGTGGACGAATACCATGATGAGCGACGAACCGCATGTCCTTACGATTTCCCCCCAGAATGTGGATTGGTTCATCCAGTTGGACTATATGATATATAGGTGCGTGCACGGACGTTCAACCAGAGGATTCGGGGATGTCTGATATCGTTTACACGTTAGTCATAATGCTGGCACCAGTAAATCGCACCGAGGCGCGATTAATGGTGGGGTTGTAGGAGGCGTCGCCGCCGCTGCCCTACTATCTGTCGGGGCTTTCCTCCTGCGGCGGCGTCAAAATCAGAGACAGCTTTCCACGCGTGGCGTCCCGTTGGGAGATGACTGGACCGACAAGCCGAGCATCAAGTTGACGGGGATGGGTGTGGAGAAGTAGTTGAGCGAGCACATTGAAGGACATGTAAGATAGCACAGCACGAATATCCCGTAGTAAAATACTGCAAGCGCGAATCAACCTTTTGCGTCTCTCGTTGACCTGTAACAAAATTGGTTGTCAGTTAGTACCCTCGAGACCCAAGTAAAGAAAAAAAAAAACAGGTTCAGCCGCTGGATCATGGCTACGGCCCGAGTCGAAGGGGAGGTTCTGGGCCCAGAATGGGGTCCGTGTTGAAGGAGCTCCTTCGCAGATCCAGTCCTTTTCCTACTAGTTTGCCGCCCCATTTTGAGGGACAAAACGGTGGCTATGTGGTTGGCTATGTCCATGGTGGCTATGTCCACCAGTTTCGACCCTTGAAATGGGGCAGCAAACTGAGTAGGGGTGGAATTATGACGCCGGAGAAGACTATTGAGGCCTACATCTCAGTATCGACAGAGGTAGAGGAGTTGGAGAAGGACGTACCGGCAGCGGTTTTGTTTCAAGCATACCGGAATCAGAGCATCGAATATGAGGATGGAGTTCCTCACAAGGTCTTTGAAAATGTCCTTAGCGAAGAAATTGGGCGAAGGAAACCAGAGAAGGCGTACCGGGGTAGAAGGAACAAGTGGGACACGCGGGCGTGGCACACTGTGGATGTGGAGGAACGCTGCGCGTGTTGTCAAGCGATAGACTTCATTTGTCCAACTGGACCATTGGAAATGGAGTCTGTGAGCGAATCAATATCGGTGTTCGCGGGGAAAAAGTCCAAACCGGTTGGGTTGAAAGTTCGACCGGTTTACACAGAGTTGCCGGACAAATACCGAATAAAGCGGGAAATTAAAGGGGATCCTTTGGAAGGGATGCCGCCTTTGAACCCGAGGCCAGTGGACACTGAGCCAACGGAGCGCTATAACGAGGAACGGAGGGCAGATATGGAGAAACGACATGGGAAATTTCTGGAGCCAGAGGAGTTGAAGTTGTTGCATGAAATCGTGAAGAATCACGAACTCGCCTTTGCATGGAACGATGAGGAGCGGGGGAACTTCAGGCACGACTTCTTCCCTCCGGTTGAATTCCCACTGCTGGAACACGAGACCTGGGTCGAACGCAGCATACCCATTCCACGAGGGCAGCTGGAGGAATTTTGCAAAATAATCAAGAAACGTCTAGATGCGGGAGTCTATGAACCATCGAACACCTCGTACCGGAGTAAATTCTTCGGAGTCATAAAGAAGGATGGAAAAAGCATTAGATTAGTGCACGCATTGGAACCGTTAAATGCGGTAACAATTGCTCACTCAGGTGTGCCACCGGCTACGGAGGAACTGGCAGCGCACTTTGCCGGGCGAGCGTGTGGCGGATGCCTTGATCTGTTTTCGGGCTATGATCATCGCGATATTGGAGAAGGGTCGAGAGATTTTACCACCTTTCAGACGCCGTTTGGGGCATTGCGGCTGGTTAAACTACCGCAAGGCTGGACAAACAGTGTCCCAATCTTTCACGACAACATCACCTACATTCTGAAGGATGAAATTCCGCACGTCACGATGCCATATATCGACGACGTACCTATACGCGGGCCGGGATCGCATTATGAGTTGCCGGATGGGACTTATGAAACGATTCCTGAGAACTCAGGAATCCGTCGGTTTATCTGGGAATATTTCAAGGACTTGAATAGGATTATTCAACGGGTGAAATACTGTGGGGGTACCTTTTCGGGCGCCAAGTCGGTCCTGTGCGCTGGGGAGTTCCACGTAGTAGGGCACTTGTGCTCGTTCGAGGGAAGGAAGCCGGATACCGATCGGATCGGGGTTATTCTACGATGGGGCGCATTAAAGGACGTACCAGACGTACGTCGCTTCCTCGGGACGGTCGGAGTGCTGTGTATGTTTGTGAAAGACTACGGGCTACTCGCACGGCCCATTCAGAAGATGACGCGCAAGGATATCGAGTTTGAGTGGAAAGAGGAGCAAGAATTAGCGATGGAAAGGTTGAAGGCGGCGTTGGCGAACGCACCTTGTTTGAAACCATTAAACTATGACTGGGACTCAGACATAGTAATGGCAGTGGACACGTCTTGGATGGCGATAGGGATCCAGATATACCAGACCGATCCAAATGACCCGCGGAAGCGGTACTATGCCAAATTCGCGTCAATCACTCTAAACCGAAGGGAAGCAGAATTTTCTCAACCGAAGCGGGAATTGTATGGGTTGAAGAGGGCGTTGGAGGCGATGCAGTATTGGTTGTTGGGGTGTCGGCGCCTGGTAATCGAGATGGACGCCAAGTACATCCAAGGGATGTTGAACAACCCGGGGATGGGACCGAACGCAACCATTAATCGCTGGATAGAGCAGATATTAATGTTCAAATTCACCTTGAAACACGTCAAAGGGGCAAACTTCCCACCAGATGGCTTGTCGAGGCGCGAGGCGCAACCTGGAGATGAAATATGGCCAGATGGAGACGACGACGTAGGGTTGAACGGGCCGCCGGGGACTCACCCCGAATGGGATTATTTCGCAGAGCAGCCGCTAGACTTGGAAGAATTCAAGGAAGAAATTGACACGAGAGGAGGGTACTTACAAGAGATTGGGTACACCGTCCCAAGCGAGGATAGTTTCAACATCGAGTTGGAACGGGTACAGAGCGAGGAAAGAGCGATATCCGAGCACATCAGAAGGCAGTACGCCGCTGAGAAACTCGTAATACCATCCTACGTCCAAATACGGGTTCCTGACGAGGAAGGGTTACTGCCGGATGAAAAACTACGGGATGATGAAAAGGAGCGCGAATCTTACGACGAAGAACACCGGAGCGCTGGGGCACGCGAACAACATGAGCGGCTGTTCGTGGTATACGGATGGTTGGGAGATACGCTGACGCGTCCTGCTGGGATGGAAGATGATGCGAGGTACAGGCGATTTATACGCTACGCATCGCAGTTCTTCATTTCTAAGGAGGGGAAGCTGTATAAAAGAGGAATTGGAGGGATGCACCTACTCGTTGCGAAGAAGGAGCACCGGATGTATTTAATGCGCGCTGCGCATGATGCACTCGGACACCAGGGAGGATTTGCGACGAAGTCGCTGCTGGAGCAGAGGTTCTGGTGGCCGGAGTTAGAAAGGGACGTACGGTGGTATATCAAAACCTGCCACCTATGTCAGAAACGCCAGCTGGCAATTATGAAAGCGCCGCTGGTGGTATCAGCTACACCGAGCATCTTCAAGAAGGTCCACTCTGATGTGATGCATATGAGCGAACAGTCCAATGGATGCAGTTATATTGCAGACACACGTTGCTCACTATCGAGATATCCGGAGGGGCGTGGCTTGCGGAAGCAGACAGCAAAGAATATCGGGGTATTCTTGCTGGAAGATGTGATTTGTCGCTGGGGTTGTCCGAGGTGGATCGTAACGGACAACGGGACTCCATTTATCGCGGCTATGGAGTGGTTAAAAGATAAATATGGCATAACCGGCATACGGATCTCACCATACCATTCGCAATCGAACGGAGTGGTCGAGCGTGGCCATTGGGACCTATGCCAATCGCTTTACAAAGCTATGGGTGGAAACATACACCAGTGGTATTATTTCCTGCCACAGGTGTTATGGGCGGACCGAATAACGATAAGGAGAGGGATGGGCTGCTCACCGTATTTTGCGGTCTGTGGAGCGCACCCGATCCTGCCGTTGGATGTGGCAGAGGGCGACTTGGTTGGCGGAATATCCGGATGGATTAGTTTCGACGGCGGAGTTGGTTGGTCTTCGGGCTCGGGCGCTCGCAAAGCACGCTACACATGTTGAAGAAATGCGTGAGAAGATGGCTGCAATAAAAGAAAAGGGCGCAGAAGACTACTCAGAAAAATATAAACACGTCATCAAGAATTACCTGTTTGAACCAGGGGATGTTGTACTTGTGCGGAACACGGTTGACGAAGGATCCTTGAGCGGAAGGAATAGGAATCGCTGGTGGGGACCAGTGATAGTGGTTCGGAGAACGAAAGGAGGAGCGTACATTGTATGCGAGTTTAACGGGGCGGTCTGGCAGAAGAAGATTGGGCGCTTCAGGGTCATTCCATATGAGCAAAGACGGAAACTCACCATTGGGAAAGATATTGAACGCTTGATCGACGTTTCTCGAGCAACGTTGGACGAGCTAGAAAGCGAATCAGAGGACGGGTATACGGGTGAAGACTTGCAGTTCGAAGGAGTTCGCTTGAAGTCGGACGTGGAGGAGGAGGTACCCGAAGAATTGGGAGGCGCTCAGGAAGATTAACACTCCAAGTTCAAGAAAAGGGGAGCGTCAACGCTCTCACATAAATATTCAAGTCACCATACATCAAGAAAATTTAAATACGGGATGGGACAGCATGGAGTTAGTTGAGGACTTCGCGCATGGGGCAGAGTGCGACCAGGTGGTCCGCCGCGCAGCAGTTAAAGCAACGTTTAACCTTCCTGGGGAATGGTTAGTACGCGCAGAAAATAACGGATGAGAAGGACATACTTGGGGGCCGGTCGACGGCGACTGTGGTTCGGGTTGCGGGAGCGACTGGAGCTGCCAGGAGAGGGCCTTTTGTGCGCATGAGAGCCGGTGGAGTTCTGCGTTGACTCCAGCCAATCGTCGACGTAGTTGGTCCTCAGATGGTTGGGCGGTAGGCCAAATGGATGTGGAACCAGCCGCACCGTGTGGCATTGAACGATGGGAACCGGCGTAGAAACATTCCGCTGCAAGGATGAAAGGGTTAGGAACCGACATAGAAAATTAAAGAGCACGAACTCGGTGGTGGGCCGGTGTTCTCCCTCTCTCCCACCCGCCGCCTTTTACGGGAACCTTGCGCGGATGAAGCGTGAAGTCCGGCACGAGGTCCGGTAGGGAGGGGCTTCGTGACAATAGAGAGCGCGGCTGGATGAGAAAAATTCAACGATATGAATAGGAGGATGGGATGAAAAGATCTCACGGGGGAAGTCAGCGGCGTGCTGAGGGACAGGCTACGCAGACGGGCTTGGAGATCATGAAGGGGCGACAAGGGGAAAGCTAAACGCACTGTGAGCAGTGTAAAAGCTGAGAAGAAAGATGGCAGGAGACGCTTACCCTGAGCAATGACCGGGGTGTTGGTCAAATCGATAATTGGGCTGGTCGGGGGATCCTGGCTCGAGTTGAGAAGGAAAGAAATGTTGATGAAAGAAACAAGTCCAAACCCTAACGACAGGCGAGGCTTCGTCCCCACCAGATTCACCTGTCGCCGATGGGATGGAGACTTCATCCTCCTCGGGAGAAGGAAGTGTCTGGGAAGGAATATCAGAGAAGAGCGGAGTAAACGAGAGAAAAAGAAGCTCACGTTGTTGTTGACACGGGCGGCGTGTTTTGAGAACAGCGCGGTGTTCCAAACGTGCAGCAACGCCTTCAGCGGCACGAGCACGGTCGGCCTGAGCGAGCTTACGGTCGTGGATGACTTGGCGCTTGCGCACAATTTCACCGGCAAAATCTTGAAGGGAAATAAAGGCGTCACTGAGCGGCGTTCCGAGACGGGCGTTGTTGGAATGCATCATGGACCGGATGGTAAAGACGCATTCGGCGAGCTCAGGGACGACGGCGAACGAGACGACCTGCGCTCGGAAGGACAACTAGAGGGACAGATGGAATTAGAGCAGGAAAAGACGGGAAAAAGAAAAATTACCACGAGTTTGGCAGACCCAAGAAGAAAGGAGTCCTGATCAACAGGATCCTCGTATCGAGTAGCGCGGACGGTCTTGAAAAGTTTTCGAATGACCTCTTCGCCGGCCTTGGACAGATAGGTGGAAACGGGAGAGGACATGTTGAAATAAGAGAACTGGACCAGCAATTGAGAAAGTGGGGAAAATTGGGATGTTGAACTGGGAAATTCGACGTGCCCTTTATACCGATTCAACTGGGACAGTTGAAGGCTGTGAAAAAGGGAGGGACAATGCGAGAAATAAAGACACGTACTCGACAATGGGAAAAATTTGAGCAACGTGGCACGATGGTTGAAAACTCGAAACATCGAAGGATGAAACACAGATGTTGAGGCCTGCAACAAACCGATTAAAAAGGGGCAACGAACGTCGCAATAAGGACATTACCTAGGCGGCAGTGGGACAATGGGGAGCGAAGATTGAACCAGACACAAGGCGAAATGGACGAACATGGATCCGCGGCTTGGTGTTGTTAAAAATAGATCAATGACGCACTCCATCAAAAAGTATACGGAGAATCCGCCCAAAATTTGAGGGAGTGCGTCATAGATCAAAAAGCCGACTTGGACAATGTTGAAATGGTTCTCAATGAAGAAGGAATAATGGAACGTACCAAAGGACCTTGGGACGGGGCCAAAAGAAAAATTCGAGTGACGTGGCGTGATGGTGAAAACTGGAAACGTGGAAGGATGAAACCAGGGTTGAAACGAGTCCTGAAACGAATCGTTAAAAAGAAGCAATGGACACTGCAATAAGAGCATTACCTTGGAGGCAGCAGGACAATGGGACATGAGGTTGGACAAGGCGCGATGAAGAACAGACACGAGGCAGCACGACTTGGAACATGGATGTGTTTCAAGTCTTGATGCAATAATTGATGGAGTTCTTGTGACGAAACGGGCGGCTCGAAATCACTCGGGGTTATCAAGAAGGGCCCGTATGGGCAATAACACTATCCAAAAGATGCCGCCATATACAAGAAGTACGAAATAAAATAAATAGCAAGAAATATCGACACGCGTACAAGGCACGACTAGGATAGCATCGAGTGGAAGAACGATTGGACGCGCTCCGTGACCACCTCTAGGACGGATGGATGGATATGAGCCTCTGTACCGAGGGAGAGGAAGCGAAGGAGGAGCGAAGGGTCGGTGGAAGCCGCTGCGAGCGAACGATAGCCGCGAAGCGCGAGGCCGTGGGTAGCATGCGAGTTAATCTGGAGGCGCAATAAGCCAGGAGAACAAGGAGTGGAAATGGGAACGTACCAGGAAACGGGAGATAGCGCCTTGGGCACCACTGTAGAACCAAGCCTGGACTCGCTCGAATTCCCTTTCTAAAGAACAACAGAAGAGTCAGCGAGGAAGCGAGGAAATAAAAGAAGTGACGCACCGAAGAGGGAAGGGGCGAGACGGTTGTCTTGAACAGACTTGACAAGGGTGTCCTGCTCGTCAAGGAGATAAATGTCGCGGCAACGTTGGAGGTTTTCCATGAGCCAGAACGGATCGCTCCAGTCGCAATCCGGGATGCCGAGTACAGTGCATGGGGGGCAGGGTATGCCAGCCTCGGAAAAGGAGCAGTTAACCCCCATCTTAGCACAGCTCGCGCACTTGGGGACGATCTAAAGAAGGGGAATAAAAGAGATTAGAAAGGAATAAAAAGCGAAGAAGAGGGTGGCGACATACCATGGGATGGTACTTGGCCAGCTTAAGAACACGTCCATCGTCGACGTGGAGGGGGGAGTCGGAGACGCGGGGGAGCTGAGGGCGTCCTCGGGCGTCCTGAGTGACCACTAGAGGATCATCGGATGGTGGAATAACTGGGAGCACGAAGCCCTCTGGGGTGGAGCGCGCCGAGCGGGAACTTGAAGAAGAAGGCGGCAGTGGCGCGGGGCGTGGGTGCTCGAAGAAGGAGCGACCAGAGTCGTCAGAGCGGTCGGAGGAAGAAGCAGGCATTATGAGAATATGTACAGGAAAGGTTGGGGCGGCAAAGGCTAAAGGATAATGGATAGGCTGAATTGGGGAAAGACGCGGGGGGTGGCGGCGGCGTTTTATGCGAGAAAGGAGGGGCGGTGCTAAACAATGCCTGTCAGAGGAGGAGAATGGATAAGGGGAATATAATGGAGGGGACGCACCGAGAACAACAGCAAAAACAATGGTGGGGGGCATGGAACCATCGACGGGGGCAGGGCTACAGGCGGATAATCAGGATATTTCTGTTTGGGCACGGGAATGAAAGGACCTCACGTCAAAATAAAAAGAGGTGTACACAAGGAAGGGCGGCGACCTGGAGGCAACCAAATAAAGTCGGGTGTGGCGACGTAAAAACATCAGAAACCCGCGACGTGAAACCCGAGGTGGCGCAGGGCGAGGCCGGCACGGAAGAGTATTGATGGACTGAGAATTGGTGGAGAAAGAGACGGGCGGGCGCCTTGAGGGGAGAGCCAGCAGCGCAAAGCCAGCAGCGCCGTGACGTGGAGTCAACGGCAGTCTTGAGGTGATGACACAAAGTCACCAGAGCTGCGACATGAAGTCAGCAGCGGCGCAAAACACGCCGGAATAGAACTCCAGACAAGAAATATGGGCGAGGACCAACCGCGCCGCTGGACTTGCCAGCGAGGTGGTGGAAGAAAGCAAAGAAGGAAAGGGTGGGAACGGGCGCCCACAATAACCTTGACGGGTCCGTTTTCGGACCCATCACGTAGGATTACCTAAAATCGGTGATCCCCGCAAACATACCCGAACATACCTCTGTGGTGAAAATGAAGGGAGCAGAATTATCCGGGCTGACTGGGGGCAGTCAGAGTTTGTGAATAAGGGAGATGAAGAACGGATGAATTTTGCGCACCTGAAATTGCGAAGGATTTGGTTTAATTCACGGGGTTGATGGGTAACCGGCGAGTTCCGGGGTAGTTGGCAAGGCTCGGGGTTCGTTCAACTCACGATGAACGAACTACGGAAAGGGAATGAACGGGTAGAAAGGGAATACAACTTCACCTCTTACCTGTGCAAGAACGGCGGGTCTGATGGGGACATCACGGCGATCAGAAAGTGTCAAAGCGATGATTACGATCAAATACGTACCTAACCGGCAACCCACGGGATGGAACGAGTATGCAACGGACGCGTTGGAGATGCGCGTCGCCTGCGGGACGGGCAGTGTGTAGGGAGGGGGAGCCGGGCTACCAAATAGCATAGCCCGTTACCCGGAGCAATGGCAAGGGGATGCCCTGCCTTTGGAAAGTTACCAAGGGAGTGCATCTGGTGTAAGGATACGGACGCCTCCGCCACCGGTTGCTTAGGGATCGAAGCCATGGGGATCAGAATTTACATAGATTATGGTTTATTTAGGAACTACAAATAGTAGGGGTATAAAAGAGGCACGAAACGGTGTATTAGGACAATTTTACGCCCGGGTTTTATACCTGTGAATTGACTTGCTTACTGGAATTTGAACGGAACGGTTTACGGAACTCTACGGGATTTGTTAACGGGATTGTTGGAACGGGAACGAGAACGGACTTACGGGTTTTGAAGAAACGGAATTTGGTCTTGGGTTGGAATTGGTTGAAAGTTTAGACGAAGAAGAGTTTAGTTTGGGTTTCCAAAAACGACACACACACACGTACCTTAATCCAAATTCGCACTCGTGGTTTCCTGCCACGCGAACCCCCGAACACAAACACAAGTTTTGAGGTTTTGGTTGTTTAGTGGGAATCTTTGGTTAAAGATTTTCACGGACGTACCGATCTCGATCCTTTCACCGCAGATGAAAGGCACAGCTGCACTGAATCTACTTCGCGGTGCTAGCCAAAACAACAATTATGCCCAAGCGGTGAACGGCATGTACCTTGCGGCCACCGGGGGACAGCGGCAACACTTTCCGGTTCTTGGATTTTACGGATTCTCGGTGGGCTATACTAGTATTATTTCGAGTCGTGCCAAAACTGCAAAAGACGCCACCGTGAGTCCCTTGTAACTGAGGCAAGTGATTCATACTCACCATCTACAGGAGCCTGTACCGCTGGGAAACCTGAACGATGTCGATGATGTCTCTCCGTCGTCCCCAAAGCCCAGCAACGCCGCCAGCCGTAAAAGGAAGAAGAAGCGCACCAAGAAAAAAGACACCGGTAATAAGGTCGGTTTAATATGTTCGCCGCGTACCCCACAAACTCACACTTTATTAGCCTTCCCCAGTGCCACCCGAGGCTCTCGACGATGCCCTTAACGACGTCGATGATGTATCTCCCTCTACACCAACACCCGCCAACTCTGCCAATAAAAATACCGAGCCGAAGACGAGGCGCCGGCGTGTACGCGAACCCGGACTCTTCAGCTTCCTCCGGGACGCATGTATGACGACCAATCGAACTCTCGCTCAGTCGAATCTGGCTGGCTATGTGTACGACAGCATCAACCTCATGAATCGCATCGCCGAGGCCATTTTGGGACGCAAAAGTATGTTACCTCCTCGAATCTATTTGCAATGTAAGCTGACATTTTAAAGGCGCCCAGGAGAACGGCACCTGCGCAACAATTTTCCCTTTACACAAGGCGAGGCTCGAGCATCTCAAGACCGCAGACCTTGACGCCTCCATCCTCAATGCCCCCCTGATCACGCTCGAAGACATCATTCTGAACGCCGCGGAGTCCCAGTTCCTCACCCAGAACATGGTGCATACCATTCTACGCATCATTGTCGGTCACGGCGGGCTGGGCTTCACGAAATGGCAGAAGGATTTGGATGCCTCCCAGCCCGCCAGCAAGGATGTTATCGAGGTGCACAAGACAACCTTGCATCCTCTCCCGGCGATGGAAATCAACGAGAGCTCAATCACTGGGAACGTCGAGGTCGTCGAGGAGATTATGCGGGTGCTGGGCTTTAGACGCGACGATCCCGACTACGGCAAATACGTCCAGATTCTGGGTGGGGATCAATTAACCATCGCACGCCAACGTTCAATCCTAAACATATGTTTAGGCCATGAAATCGGTGCGCATGCCTGGAGACACATTGCGCTCATGCCAGGTCTCTTTCACGGCAAGATTGCTGACTGCCATGGGCTGCTCGAGACGCACTTCGGAAAGCCGTCTGCCGGGGTGCGAAGCCCGGGGAGCCTCGGATTCCACAACACTGTTCTTGACCGACTTCCCATTACCCTCACCTCTCTGCCTCCGTTCCGCACCTGCAGGGACCTCATCATGGTCTCGCTCTACGCGCGCGTCCTCCACTGCCTGCTTCTGGTCTCCGGTGCCGAATCCCTTGAAAAATATGCCACCACCGTTACCTCTTGGGACGTTGTTGTTGGCCATGCGCAGATGATCTACAAGACCTACACGGACGTCGACCGCGTGCAGGAGCTTCGAGAGCGGCGCATTCCCGGGGAGAGGGAGCAGGACGCGGCGGCGAAGGCAGCCAAGAAGGGGCAGCCGACGCCGTCGGATCCCGCCAAGAGTAATCTGCCACACATCAAGATGGGGGACATGGTCTTCGAGAACGCCATCCTCTTCCTCCGCGACGCATTGCTGACCCGCGAGTTTGCGGATGCCATCAAGATTGGGGACTCGGGGCGCATCGTGATAATTCTGCGCCTGTGGGCGTTCTCATATCGGGGCAGCGGCCGCTCCAAGTATGCGCACGAAATGCTTCATGTCTTGCACAATATACTTTGCGTCTGGACAGCGGAGCTCCGGTGTGCTTCTTTCCTTAATGTTCATTTCCGGTCTGATGATTCTCTTCTAGATCCATTGTGCTCCAGAACTGGCTTGCAAATCCTCAAGGCAAATGTAACGGCTTCGTCGAGATAGACCTGGTTCAAGAGCACCTGAATTTTTGGATCAAGGTGCGCCTTTAGTCTTTGGGGTGTATAACTCACTGATACTCTATTCAGAAAGTCTACAAGGCGGACGGCGCTGGCCACTCATGGGACTGGCTTGCAATGGTTTCCCCTTGCATCGACATTCTACGACAGCTCGCTACACGGATTAACGGTGAACTCGGTGCGCGCCAAGGCTCCAGGCATGCTACACCCAACCTTGAGGATGACATCGACACTCTGATGGCCAGCCTGGACGAGCACGACGTCTATGTGGAGAAGGAGGGGCGGGTGCTGGATGTCATCTCTGTCGGCATGGCCGCGCTGACCCACGGTACGTCAACGACACCGTTGGCTGACTTCAATCAGCAATTCAACATTCTTCGCGAGCGCCGCCGGCTCACGCCAGTAGCCGATCTCCTCGGCCTGGTGAACACCACTGGACTTGTCTCCCAACCGGTGTCCGACTCTGTCCTACCTTCCGCCAACATACCATCTGCCGACACTGACGAAGACTATGCGGACATGCCTGATCTGGACGAGCCGGAGGACAGTGACAATGAAGGGGCTGAACACGAGGAGGATTTGTTTGCGGAGTCTCCGACGTTGACGCGTCTTGGCGAGGGGGATGTCGATTTGGACATGGACGAGGTGCCGGAGTGGGACCTTGACGGTGGGGATTATTTTGGGTCGGATTCTGAGTACAAAGACAGCGGTGACGACGGCGACAACTAGTAATTGTTATATGGTATTTAAATATTCATTTTTTCGGCCTAAAACCATCTTGGTCTCATTCGATAGAGAATTTAAAAGTTATTACGTTTTGACCTAGACACTTGGAGCACTTTTTTTGAAGATTTCACCGCGTTTTCGCAAAGTCAGAGCTCTTAAATGGCGGGGAGATGGGCCATCACCAAAATCGGCAACATGCGGGCCCAGTCCGTCCACGAGGTTACCGTTGTTGTTTGCTCTCTCTTTGTCCTGATGTTGTAGGTATTTGTTCTGTGTCCTAATCCGTATTTATGTCTGGCCTACAGTGATTGGTAATCAAAGTCGACGTCGACTGGCCCGCGAGTCTAGCAGGCCACTAGTATTGTTTTATCCCCTCTGTTTCTTATCCAAACACGCACTCAATCCTCTTGAACCTCCAGACTAGTTTTATTATTGTTCCTTCTCTATGTATCAACCACCAACACGAAGTTGCATCCGGAGGACCTCGCCAGCTTGGTGCACGCTGGGGATTGAGAAGCCAGAGGTCTGGGCCGCCTCTGGCACGCGTCTGGCGGGGGCAGCGCGCTCTCCCTATTCCGTCTTTGCACGTCTTCCGGCTGGAAGAGTCTGAAGGTGTAAATTAGCTGAGGTGTGTTTTCCCTGTGACGGACTCTTACTTATTTCATTGTTTGTAATTCTCCATGTGTATGGGCTCTGGTGACGCATGAGCACGCGTTTCAGCCACCCCGATCGTACTATAAATTCCCTGTGAATCACACTCAGGGGATATTCCCTTTTTCTTTCTCCCACAACGTCCCTCACCTGAGTTCGAGTCCGAGCCCCAAGTACACCAAGAATCCGGGTACGAGAGGTCCAGAGAGTGGCCTATATCAAGAGACGAGTCAATACAGAGCTGAGTTATCATTTTGTCCCAAATACTTTATATCTACACTACCGTTGCAGCCTAGGGTATAACCACCGACCTTCTCCCTCTGGTCCACTGAGTGGCCGACCCCTTCTTCTACATCAGCGCGGGGTGTGGAAACTAGCGGGGGAATCCAAAGTATAAATATAGGTAATAGAATACAGGAGCGGAGATACCATGCACCTAGCGGGTACGCACCTAGCAGGGGAATCCAAAGAGAAGAAAGGATGAGGATTCCCACGCTAGGCGCAGCTTTAAAAACTAAGCTAGCCAGTAGCACGTGTCCAGACTGATCAACAAATGATGGATGTGATGG
Source organism: Mycena olivaceomarginata (assembly GCA_029378375.1). NCBI lineage: Eukaryota > Fungi > Basidiomycota > Agaricomycetes > Agaricales > Mycenaceae > Mycena > Mycena olivaceomarginata. The sequence goes on along the minus strand of JARKIC010000971.1, from coordinate 96,715 downwards.
GAGACCGTGGGAGGTGGCTGTGTGAGGTGGCCTCCCACAGCTACAGATCACGGGGTATGATGCACTGGTGCATTGAGAACTAGTTCTAATGCACCATGACATCATAGGTGACGAAGTGCCCGGCAATAGTCTCGGGCCTGATCACAGGCTATGTGCCAGGGTGAGCGCTGGGGGTCAACTTGAGGAGGAAGAGAGCACAGGTGGGGAAGGGGGGAAACAGGGGCTGAGGTGGTGGTTCCCCTGACACAGTGGCCTGACCCTACAAACTGATCTCTCGAATGCATGGGCATTGGGAGCTCGAATATAATCCAACATACTTACAGATTTTAACACGCCACACAAGTCGAAACAACATCAACGGTAGAACAAACCCGGAACGAGAGTGGACAGATAGTCAGAGAATCTCTCACTCTAAATCCTCCAGAAAGACTAAGAATGGTCCTGGCATGAGATAAATTCTACACCACCACGCCAGGGCGAAATCAGTCTGATGTGTGGACTTGAGATCAGTCCGATCTGTTCTAGATCCTTCACAATGATATAAAATGTTAGTCGGTGAGATATATCTTGCCTGATATCTGAGCGACATCTCAGAGATATATTTTCCAAATACTTTCTGGTCTTGTTTCGAAGTCTTGACCTGATGTCAGACTGCTGTTCACGTCTGGGTGGTCTTTTGGTGCTTGAATCTCTTTTATGGCTTGAAGTCCTTGTCAGTACTTTTATGTTCTGGAACAAGTTAGGTCACATCCGAACATTTGAAGACAACCTTACCACCGCAGAATGCCCGAGACGACCGGACACGCCGATTTGACATTGATCATGTCAGATTCACAATCCGGGTGCCAAATTCAACTTCCTTGGTTATGAATCACTTGATAACCAACATTGCAGCACAGGACAACTCAACCTTGAAGCAACCTAAGGCAGGAGTTGAACCGTTCGCTGAAATCTCGTTAAGTCATTCAAACTTCGCGCATCAAATGGCGTGATTCGATGGTTGGGTAACGTGATTGTTGATTGACGTCCCACGCCTTTCTCTCTCCCCCACCATCACCCACCATTGCCCTCCATCGGCCTCCTCACGGCCTCCTATCATCCCCAAATCCGCTGGATGCCGCCCACCCCACCTTCACCCTGCCTTCAAGCCCTACATACAAGCCCGTACAAGACACGTCAAGCTGAACCTGTGCAAGACGCGTCAAGCCTGTGCGACATGTTAAAGCTTCAATGGGACTCAACTCCTATGTCCTCAATTCACTCTCACAAGTCTCTTGCCCTCAAGTACCCTGTTCTTCGTATCTGCTGTCAAGTATGCCATGTCCCGGTCTCGGCAAGTTTGCCGGCATCAACGACGACCAGCAAGAGTTCGACAAGGAGCTCGAGGATGACACGGAAAGCCAGACCGCACACTCAGACGAGTGTACGTCCCTCCTTCCCTTCGCATGCCACCCACCCTAACCTATGCTAACACACCTCGCTCTCTAGCCACCTCGTACAAGAAGCGCCAGTCTTGGAGCTCTCCAAGGACATTGCTTCCGTGCGTAAGTCTCGCACGAAAGTCTTCGCAGTGGGCATGGACCTCGCCACCATTGTGCGCACCTCCGTAGCCGTCTCCGGCTCGTCCCCCAAGGCCACCGCCGTGGTTGTATCTGACGCTTCCGTACATGTACTCTTGCGTCTTCCATATCCTACATGAACAGTATATATTGTGCATTGGAATATTACAAATTGGATTTTCTATCAAACATTTCCATGTTCTGTGGCTGAGAAAATCTAGTTGAATGAAGTTTGAATTCCAGTCAAGGCAATGGTGGGATGAATGGTGAACCAGTTCAATTCGATATTGACCCAAAGACATCATTCTGAGATCTGTATGTCAGTCGGATTTAGAAATGATTGGCTGAATGGATTAGGTTCTGATATCCAAATTACACTCAACCGAAGTCTGGGGCTGAAGTCTTATGAAGTTCCAGACTGATATCATTCTGACTTCAGCCCAGCACGGTGGTGTATAAACCATTCTTCCGGATTCAAAAAATCTGCAGTTTCGGCTGAGGGCTTCCCTAGAGTGTTTCCCGCTTTCTTTATCATTCGCTGGAATGTCTGTATATGCAAAAACAAATGTTCACGAGAATCACGAATGCCGTAACACTGCATTTGGTCTCCCGCAGTCAGAATACAAAGAAGTTTTATGACATCGATAGAACTGAACCTAAGCCGTTCACTTTAAAGGCAAGCAGTGGATTTGCAAGTTGCGTGCGAGAAAGCGAGAAGTGATCAGGTGATAACCGGAACAAATCGGAGCATCGGCACTGAACGGCCTTGTCTGTTTTCCCCGCCGCGCCTCGTCATCCGATCTTACGGTGGGCGGCGGTGGCACGGGCTTCAAGGTGCGAACGTGCTGTACAGTGTCCTTTAAGTGAGTGCGTGGTGCACATGCTCTCAGATTGCAGCACTGCGAGTCCGTCATATGATGGGCTGCAGCAGTGAGCAAGTCAAGCGGGATCTAATCCGCTGAGCTTCACGTTCTACATTCCGACTTGAGGTATTGTTTGGCTCTTGTGCGGTGGTACATTCTTCGGAATCTTGGATGAAAGACTCGGCGGCATTCTTTGTTGCCACGAGGGCTGTTCCTGCCTGGAATCTGACAATTCAATCTCTGACCACGTGTAATCTAACACGGTCCTCGATTCAATTCTCTAGGATCCAACCCACAGATGCTCCCTGAGATCTTTGATCTCAAATGCTTGGCCCGCTCCACATTGTCCAAACTTGTGCTTCAAGTATGTCTTCCCGCTATTTCCCGTTCAAGGTACGTTCGGCTTATCGGCTGGAATCAACATCAACTCACTTGTATTAGATCTACATGTTCTCCGCTTGAGTCTGCCGAAAAAGGTTCGTTTCGACTACATTACTGGATTTCTTGCCATACTGACCCGAAGTACTCAGATGTCACAGCCGCGCCGTCAGACTTCAAGTCTTGAACACCGGAACTATGATTATATAGACTATGGTGTGTTCGCTATTATTTCTATCCTTTCATCCTTACTGACTTGAATCTCAGAGCCAGTTACTATCCACGATGATCTGGGTGCTCAGAACTTTGCCAGTGGAACTCGAAGTAAGCCTTTGAATGCTTTTTCACACAAAGTTTATCCAACCTGACCTTCGACCTTCAGATCCGTTATAATTCCTTTAGTCCGGATTTGGATGCCTCCGAAGGCCGTTATTGTGAATCTACATTTGGAGGTACTGTAGTATTTCGTTCAATTCGTAAGGCCTTTTTTGGCTTTTTTCGGTGTGACACCCGGAATTTTTTGTAGTCGAGCCCATTTAGGCAATTTGATCCGCCGGTAGCGCTCGGCTATCTCGGCTAAGGCCAAGATTGGCTCTGGGACGCAGTGACTTACGAAAATTTTCGTAGATTTTGGCCGTGTGACGCGTGACTATACGAATTGAACAAAATACTACAGTACATCTCTTCTGATTTCGTTCAACATATCATTGACTGATTTCACTTACTTTGATGCTGGCTTTGAACCCCGAATGCTACAACGCCGTCATCATGAGTATAGCCACATACGTCCTTTTCATTCTCGATTACATTCACCTTGGCCAGCTCAATCCATTCTCTATAAGACTGTAATCCAGAGGGCCGATACCATACCATGCCCGTTCAGCTCACTTGTATCAGATTCTACAGGCTTGAGTTTAAGTCTTGACAAGTCCTTACAGTATAGGTGTGTTAGATTACCTTCCAACTCTTGTCATCCTTTCATTTACAGAATCCACTCGCCGAGTCACAGTGAGATACGATGCTATCGGCTGGTTCAATTGCACAAGGGAGTGCCGTGGACTTCCTATGTCCTGGCAGCCGTTATGAACCTCAGAATGGAGCGGAAAGATAGGTAGGAGAAATGAGTGGGACTTTGATAAACGTCGGGGGCTACGTCCAGACATAGCCACCTGCGGCTACGTTGTGGCACAACCCGACCTTATGAAACTCAGAACGGAGGAGAAACTGAGTATCACCGCTCGGTCGGCCGTTACGTGAGCTGTCCGCACACTCTCCCCACATTCGTATTATTGGCGGCGGCGTTACTGGACTCACAACGGCGTGGGTGATCCTTGACCGTGGCCATCCGTGTCACCGTGCTCAGTTCGTAAGACGCTCTGAACTTTTGACTCACCGAACATTCCTAGTGCCTGGGTAAACGACGAATGCCACCTGACATCCCAAATCGCGGGTGTGCTCCCACCGTCTGCGGCCAACATCAATCGCGCCGAAGATCTACTAGTAATAGGGAGAATTTCTTTCTAGAAAATTAAAACGCAGGAGAGAAAAACGGGCCCCAGGAGTCCCAGAATTCTGCCAAGAAAAGGAGAAAAAAAGGGTATTAACCGTGGTTCCTCACAATCCACCATATCGATTGAATGTAGATTAGGGGCGTCAGCAAGGAGAGGATTTGAGCGCAGGGACGCATCAGCAGCGAGAGTGAATATGGCATCCTATGGAAGGAGCTAGAGATGGCGTAGATGGTGACGAGGACGTTTGACGCCGATATCGAGCGTGCGACGGAGAAGAGGCCTAAGAACTACAAGCGCTCGCCGGCGCTTCGCGCCGGCTCCCACTTCTGCCGGAATGATAGATTAAAAGCGGAGTTTAAAAAGCTTCAGACGGACAGAATGGCTTAATTTTATAAAGAGGAAGAAGTAATATGACTGTATACATCCTGGCTTTCTCAAAAGAGAATTAGCAGGGGAGTGGAACAACATGTAGTGTAGCAACCGCACCTCTGCACATAATGCATTCCGTGACGAACTCGTGTCACCTCAAAAGCCAGGAAGAACACCGGAAGGCGTTGGTTCAAATCAGAATGTGATACAAGACAACCGAGATGAGTGTGCGAGCTCCAATGTGCTACGGGATTTGTCCCGGCGCTAAGGCTTGAAGGCGCTTGGTCAAGGCCTCGATCCCGCTCGCGATGCGTGTGAACTAGAACGGTGAAAATTCCAGCATTAAGAATGGAAAGAGGCACAAGGAGTATCAAGGGCCTCAACAAAGCCTATTGGACTCAGAGAGTGATTGAAAGAGGACTAAACGGCTCTAGAACCCGTATTGGTCATGGCGCAACGCCAGAGAAGAAACAAAGGTTAACTGATCAATGATCCCGTCACACTGCCATTGTGCTTCTTCCTTCTTCCTGGAGATTCACAGTCCCGTCACCCGGGATGTTCCGCCGATCGCGTGGGACTGTCCCTGGGCTTAGGACTGGGATGTTTTCGGCGTGTAGTAACCAAACGGATTCGCACTGCAGCGCCATTTCATACAGGCTCGCTTTCCGCACGTTCGACGCGATCGAGGGCGGCGTCGGTGCCGGCGATGCCCCCGTACTGTTTCACTTCAATCCTGCCGGCCTCGTCGTCGTCCCTCTCGTTCTCTTCCTCGTCTGCAACTTCTTGGTCTGGGCACACTGGTGTTGCTTTGGATCTCGCCACCGTAACCCGAATTCGATACCGAAGGACGTTTCGGACGACGCCGACCCTGCACTTCCCTTTCCCGGCCAATTCGGACCAACTAGGTTTGCAACGCAGCACATTCGACTGTGCGTTGCATTCATCTCTAAGTTATCATTCTGAATTGCTCGTACAGGAAGCAACTCAAGAAAACTGAGCTTTCGGACCACTGCAAGACATTCGGCCTCGCATATAGCGGTAACATGGCAACACTTACCGCTCGGTTGGAGGCCTTTAGCAGTGACAGGTCGCGCTGGGACAGGTGCGTAATATACTTTGCCCCCATAGCTTGACTGACTGCTATTGACGACAGCTTAATTCCGGGTTCCACGAACACGCACAAGGGTCCTCGGAAATCCAACGAAGACAGGAAGGCTAAGCCGAAGACCTCAGCCATACGTCGCGAGAATTTATTCCAAGGAGCCGATGGTGTCCGTGTTGCAAAGGCACTTCTACCAGGCGAGTACTAGCTTCAGATGTCGCAGCCACTGGGTTGCATCCAACGGACGGCCAGCGCCGCGCAATGACTGAGCGCACAAGCAAACTTCGGCGCAAGATCTTTGCCTGGATAGACATCCAGCAGAAGTTCTTCCCAGCCCTGGCTAACATCCGTGCACGCGAGCACGAGGCGCGAGCGCGCGCGGCGAACGGGGAGCCTATTCCTGGCGTCACGGCCTCCAATATCGAGCTGTTCCTACCTTCTGCCATTGCGGCCGCTCCTGCAGCTGACAAGGCCAAGGTCGGAATGAAGACGTCTGCCTTCATGCACGAGTACCGGCTGCGGATCGGACAAGCATCCGAAGCGCTGCATGACGTGTGCAGGCAGCTTCTGGTGCGAACTCATTTATACCAGCTCAAAGACGATTACTCATGTGGAGTCCGGGCGAACATGCGATCGGGGGATAAAATTGCGGCGCTGAAGCACCAAATTAAGCGGGCGGCAGGAGGTTATCGAGTAGCGCGCAAGTCGCTGGTAGCTTTGGGGCGCGAGCTGGGTCGGAACAAGTGGGAGAGGACGCTACTCCCCTTGGCAGAGGAGGACGTGCGCGGGCTCCCTCGAGTGACATTTCACGAGCCAGAGCGGAAGAAAAAGAAGCAGAAGAGGCGAAAGACCGGCCGCAAGGAGCCACCGAAAACGTCGTGGATCTGGGTGGCCCGGGGCGAGTCTTGGAAGCCAGGGGACGACGCGGCGATGAATGAAGGTACGTGCCTGAAAAAAGCACATTTCAGCTGCTAATATGCGGCGCTAGCCGTACGCATCAAATGGGCGAAGACGCGCGCCCGGGCAAATCGCTGGGCAGAGGAGGTTGATTTGCTGGAGGAGGAAATGCGCCGCATCGACGTGTTTTTGCGATGGCGCTCGGGCTGGTGGAAGGAGAGGGTGGGGCTGCGAGGACTCGCGGAGGGGCCGCAGTGTGAGGGCGAGGCAGCGTACGCGATCCGCCAAAGTGGTGTGCAGGCGACGCTTGCGGCCGAATTCGCGATCGAATGGGACGGTCTGCAGGAGCTTATTCGCTGTGGGAGAGCGGGGGAGCTCCCGGAAGAAGGCAAGGAAAGGGAGCAGAGTGATGAGGAGGATGATGCCGGCGATGATAGTGGGGAGGAGGAGGAGCCAGTCCCGCTGTTACCAGCGCAAACGGTCAAACCGGTCTATGTGGATGAGGTTCTGACGATGTAGTCTATAATTCCGGGAGCGGATGGGTGCAGGTGTTGCCCAAGTGCTCCTTTTTTTCATATTTTACCGACTTTTTTTTTTCGTATTTTCGTGCTCATCGCATCCGGCGACGACAAGCGCCTTTGGTCGTCGACATCAAAATACTACCAATTTGATTGATTTTACGTACGCTCCTGCTCGCTGTGGACAACGACGGTGGTGAGGTGCTGCTTGCTGTAGGGATAATATATTCATGGAAAATACATGGTGGGATATTAGAGGACAGTGATATATCAGCAGCACCTCTAATTTAGCGGTTTTGATATATCATACCTGACCGGCAATTAGAGGCGGGTGATATATCACTCCCCCATACTAAGGTGATTTAAACCGAGTCGAGTCGAGTCGCTTTATCGACTCAAGTCGACTTGGGTCGACTTCGAGTTGGTCACAGCCTAGTTGCACGGTTGGTCAAAAAAAACGCGATTGGGGACAAATTGGGGACATGGTCGAATTTTGTGACAGGAGTGACAGATTCACGCTTGGTGACATCGCCGTGACATAGCCATGACAGCCGAATACATATATTTTTTCCTTTTTGCGTTTTTTCAACCTGCAGAGTACTTAGAACGAGTTTCTGAAAATTCGTTCAAGAAAAGTCGACTGAAGCCGACTTACTTGACTCGACTTGATTCGAAATCGACTTAGGTCGACTTGACTTGCTGTAATGGGATGCGTCATTGACTACTGAAGCCGACTTACTTGACTCGACTTGATTCGAAATCGACTTAGGTCGACTTGACTTGCTGTAATGGGATGCGTCATTGACTATCTCGAGTCGATTCACTGGGAATCTGCCGACATTCCTCTCGACCTTGCGGAGGTCAAATTGACGTGTATTGTTCATGAATTGGAGTATCTCTGGTGCATTCTTTTCTGGCTGTAGTCAGAGTCCCTTACTCAACCTAGCTCCACCAAACCCACCATAACCCATGAGGAGAACACAAATCAGCCGCGGTATGTTCTTTTGTTGCTGCCACTCCTCGCAAAGTACTAGTATTGCCGTGACCTCCCAGGAGCAAGAAAACCAGCCGCCAGGCTCGGGACTTTTTGGCCATTCCAGGCACAAGTGTTTCGGTCGAACACCTGTTCTCGAAGTTGCGTCATTTATGAGGCTCGGGGGTCGATGAAGGCGGAGACTATTATGAGGGCGATGCTAACCAAGATGTGGATCAAGGCCGGGTATCTAGAGTATTAGTCGTTCCTTTGCTGCGTCGAAATTTCAATTTTATTGCTCAAAAAAATACCCGTTTACAAACGTTTTAAACGGTTTATAAATGTTTTCTTACCATTTCCGTTTAGTTTACGGGTTTTCGTAAACGAAAACTAAATGGTTGGAGCCTTAGACTTGCAACGACTCGACTTTCCGAGTCGTGGCAACATTAGGAGGGGTACTCGGACCCTTGGATTGACTATAATATTCAAATACCGGCATGATGTACGTAGCATATGTGTGCAACAATGGCTCGTCCTGGGGGCGGAATATACTAGGGAAAGGAGTTATGCCAGTCATCGCAGGGTAGGCGCTAGGTGGAAATGAAAAGCCACAAGATGAGTGTCAGAGGAAGACTTGGATTTGTTGTCGCGTGTTTCTGATCCCATCTCTCAAGCCACCAACTCGTTCTACGTTTTCATCCTGAAAGTCTTCCGTTCCTCCTTGCTCAAATTGGCGATCAATAACTCCCTTGGAAATCCTCGGATGTATGCAGCTTTTCTTCTACCGGATTTTTCCTGTGTTGCGCTGGTTGTTTCATTGAGTGGTATTCTGGATTCCGAGGCTTCTTGCAATTCCCCCCGCAACTCTCGAAGATGCCCTCCAGAAACAATTCACGAATACATCTCTGTCCTTATTTGATCTTTGCGCAATCCCGTCTCGTTCCCGGATCTTGACTCTCATCTAAATCCCAAGTTTCCTCGCGTCGGCTCGATGGCGGTCAGACTGCGCCTGTTTAATTCTCGTGAATCCAAACAACAGGGATAGCAGGGTCCAGCACTCCCGTTTAACTCGGACTCAAGCCATATTGGTTCTATCTTTTTCTTCTTTTCCTATTCCCGCTCACTTCTGTATAGTCGCACCTAATCTACTCGCTGAGTTTCCTCTTCCACATTGCAATGTTGGCCCTGCGCTGCACGCATATTCAAGCGTTACGCTGGGTCGCTTCCCTTACTCGGTGTGCTCAGCCCACTCTGCTTTTTGTGCTCCGTCAATTTATGATTTCCCTCATAAACACCATTTGATGCAGGTCACCCGTTTAACTCGGCTTCCTCTCACCTTTGTGTCCATAGTTTTCCTTCCTAAGATGACTTTGAAACACTCATTCTCGTACAATTACAGCTGACTTTTGCAAGGACGTGTCCCGAATGTCAGACAACACCATCAGGAAAATCCAGATTTGACAATTGTTCGGTAATTGTCGCCAAATTGTTGACAACGTTGATAATCGGCGATAATTCACGCAATCAGCAATAACATGCAACAATTTCCTCAAACTACTCTGTTTTCTGGCCCACCAGCCGGAGTGGTCATACCCCTCATTGCTGACTTGACTTGCGGCCTTTGAGGGCAGCCGGCACCCCAATCTCATTTGCAGCGGAAATCTGCTTGAATTTTACGAAGTCCATTGCCGACCGCCAAAGTAGAGCCGACGTCGTGAAGTCCGTCGGATCAAATGCTGAAACACTCACGTGTCAGAAACGGTGGTTTGTTTTGATTGTGTTATGCCAGACGTCAACACCTCTTTCCTCTTCCCCTCATCTTCCCCCAGCTCCGTCCTCTCGTCGTGGTGCATCCCTCCTCCCCTGCCTTACCTCTGGGTGTAGGGAAGTGATTCCTCAAACAAGTAAGTGTCCTCTGCTTCCTCCTGAGCTGCAAATCCTCATTGATCTCGTTGCTAGGACGCTGCTGGCTTTCTTGCTCACCGTTCTGCGTAGGCACTTCCTTCACCCTCCTCACCCACATCTTGATTCTCCCCAGATCCCCTCCCATACTCTCAACGCGGGGTCTCCCATCCGGCCCCATCTGGGCTCGCACGTCATGTCCTTCACGTCGTCGCCGTTGTTCGATTACCTCACCTTCGATGAACGGCTTCGACAGCATCCCCATGCATACGCCGTTCGACTTCCCAATTGATCCAGTTGGTTTCTCCCGGGCATAGTCGCGTGAGTCCTCGCATTTTCCACCTCCTGATTCAATGACATCTTCCTTTAGAGCCACACTATGTCATCTGGTTTCCTACGAGTGAGTAAATATTGATGCTGATCTCCGTCAAAAATTCTAACTCGCGAACTAGTGATCCTTCGCTTTAGTGGTCCTTCCAAGACAGCTACTAATCACATGTAGGGTCGGGGCCGCCTGGTTTTTTGCAACTCATGGCCGTTGATCAAGTGAGTTTTTTGTTATTTGATTTTAACAGTGGTACTGATAACATGTACGCTTATCTAGAGCACACTATGACACATTTATGGTCTGCCATCTCCTCATGTTGATCCTCTCACTCTGTTCCCTCTTTGACGCAATCTGATCTGTGTGTGTATCAGGCATTGGCGGGTATCGTCCCACTGTAGTTGATTAGTATATATGTAGTTAGATCAACATGTACCTGTAGCAGACATCTGAATCCATGCATGTTCTCTAAACATCTAAACCACCCGGGAATATGGACATAAACCACCCGGGAAACCACAATTGGGTGTATTGGCCCATAATCGGTCGACAATTGGCGCCAATTGTCGGGGGCATAAATAATCGAATAATCGTCGATAATTGTTGACAATCAGGCAATTATCGAAAATTGTCAACAGTTGGTACCAATTACCATTTTCCGGTTTTCCTGATGACCATAATTTCTGGCTGAAACATGCATCGCCTCTAGTTTGAGAACTAATTAACTGTTACTAACACCTGGCTTCGATAAACATACATGAGATATTCCACTTTGTCAACACCTCGTATCAACCCGCAAAGGCGGGAAGCCCCAGAGCCGCTCGTCTCGAGACCGAACTGGGATCGTAGAATGGTTTCTCGCCCAATGAAACCACACGGTTTCCGTGTCTCTCGCCCATGTAGTCGCGTGTAACTTGCCGAGCGTGTCAGTACGTACCATTCAAACTTTGCGCTCGACACCGTCGAAAGTGCAAGGTAAATAAGCACTGACTATTATGAAGCGTAGAAGAGTTGGCCCAAATCGCGATGTCGTCTCTGCCCAGACGATCAAAATCCGCGAGGCAAACCGATGGAACGCGGAGTCACTCACTTTTCCCAGCGATATCTCACCTGAAGATCATGATTCTCTGTCGTGAGCCGGAATAGATACTCGAGAATGACGGCGCTCTCGTCGTAGCTCAGCTCGATGATTCTCTTCGTAAATCTGTTCGAAGCCGGCGTTAACAAACACTCAATAGGTATGCGAAGATAAATGTGGTTTGACACTGGACGCACGTGCGATTCACGAACAATCCTTTCCAGCCCTGCGTACTGTCAATCCACGGAAGGCGCAGACGACCATCGCACTCACGGTGACTGGGTTCGTGCGTATGACGGGATGCACTGCGCGGAGGTCAGTGCCAACATTCAGTGCGTGCCCTCGTGGGCCCTTGTGGGTCTTGTTGTTGACGCTGGAGTCTAGGTCGTGAGTAACTGCGTTATGGAGTCCACCCTCAGCGGAATGGTACTCACACGAACTCCGCTGTCTGGAATACACTTGCGTCGTGCAGTGCGGTCAGGCCCTCGAGATGCTTGGCAAACGCGGGAGAGAGCCGATCGTACGCCTCATATGCAGATGCCCAAACGGTGTCCCCTCCAACCTCGGGCAACGTGTGGATCTTCAATATGGCGAAATCAGACGGCACGGGTTCAAAGGTGATGCTGTTCAGAAGGCGTTGGAATCTTCCGAACGGAAGAAGGAACAGAGGGAGGAATGGTCGCTCACTCACTCCGAATGCCATTCACGCGAAGCAAATTGAGACCCATGACCAAATCTGCGCGCCTTTGCTCTACATAAATTTGACAAAAGAATGACGGTGAGTGTTCCATTCTCATCAGACAGTCAGGACGGTAATTACTCGGGGGTTAGACTTGATATCACTGTAACCAAGTTTCCCAGCTCTGAATCGTCCACCGCAGAGGGGTGAATATGCAAGCCCGAGCCTTCGGGGCGACCCGAGAGCTCGCCGAGTTTATCCGCAAGCTAGAGAAAGGTGAGGTTCGGCACCTCGCAGAAAACGCTCATTTGCTCACCAACTTCTGTTCCTCAATTGTGAGTGTCTGTTTCTTGAAAAACACCACGTTCCGCTCAGAGATGACTATAGCCAGCTCGCGCAACAATTCGTCGGAATTGCTAGCCTTCAGCCAATCCGAAAGCTGAGCGGTTGTGAACTGCCGACCAATAACTGGGGTCAGGTCAAATGATGGGTATTGTATGAGGGCGTCGGAGCGAGGGAGTGTGCGGGCCATGGTGGGTGTTAGTGTCGTAATGATACCTCATGTATTAAGCAGATGCCTCGTATCAGTATGCACCTGTTTGTTCTTCACACGCCACTGATTCTCGGTCTTTTCCGATATGCCTTGCCGAATGCAGCTACCCCTTCCCACCGATTTCTTCTCTCTCCGCTGCAATTCCGTCGGCTTCCAAACTCTGGATGCTTCCGCTGCTAGCCATTCTAGGCTGCTTGAACTCTGTACTGGCTGTCTTTTATGTGGACATATGAAACGCCACGGTGGCACATGCACCCAATCGGGAAGAGCCTCACTTTCAGTGAAAGGCGGCTCAAAACTGTCTTTGATGTAGAAGAGTACCGCACATCGTTGAAAGGCGGCACTTGGTATGTGGGGACGACTGCGCCTCAGGCCGATGCCAGCGAGGTAGGGGCTTTGTATGAGTATCGATTTTATCTCTCTCTCGCATCCACTTCGCGTCCGCTCCCGACGTGCACCGCTTCTTTCCACTTACCATTATCTCGGGTGCCTCAAGGCCATGGTATTTTTTCTTCATCACCGTTTAACTATGGACGAGCTTCTACGGGCTGTGCACCATCCATTTTGGAGAGACCACATGCCCCTTCTTCCCGCGTTCAAGATCCGCTCAAAAGCGTTGTACCATTCGACAGCGCATCGTTTCTTTCCCCATCATCATCCAACCGCCCGGCGACTTGCCTCTCCCTTCAATCCGATTTTCATTGGTCTTCCTTGCTGAAGAAATTCTGTCGCAAGAGCCAAAGACTCAAGAGCAAGTCCGATTGGCATTTGAAGCGGTATCAAAAATGAAGACGCAATTCATTCCTCAATCGCAATCCATTCAACGCTGCCAAGACTGATTCCAAGCCTTTCAAAGCCTTTCAATGAGAACGTAGTCCGATCAAGGCTCTGCAAATCTGCAAGAGTACGCTTGACTTCGAACTATTGACTTCACTCGCAACGTGTCCAGCTGCTCGAACTCAAATGCTGTGGGCCTGGTTCTGTCATCCTCCAGTCAACACTCGCGCCATCTGTCCTTTCTTAGGTGGTGGAAGCCGCAGCTCCATAGTGCGACGCATAGTTGGCACCGTGATGCGGGTAAGAGTAATATCTTCTGTATCGCATTGTTCCATTTGTGATGACGATGACAGCATTATCTCAACGCCGTGGTCTGTTTGAAGTTTCAGGTTTTCACTTTTCCGGGTGCGTGGCTTTCCATACGCACTCCCTCCAACTATTCTCTTGCATGTGCCGCTCTTTAGCTCGCGCCCATCAAACCTGATTTTTGGCTTTCCTGTGAGCCGCTTTTCGAATCCAGTTACTTTCAGACGGTTCGCCGGGGTGCCAGCGACCGCTGAAATTCGGGATTTAATTCTTCGCGTTCCCGTGAGCGAGGTGGTGAGTTTCTTATCACGTACTGCATATTCTGATTACTGACATTGTAGCTTCACATCAACGCCGCCGCCGATGTCACACTCGACTTCGGGCCACTCCCCGACCACGGCATCGGTATCAACGGCCTCTTCGACGCATCGCGGGCCTTACAATTGCGATCCGGATTCTGTATCCGTCCCAGGAGCGAGATCGTGAGTCCCTCACCATCTCGGTCTCGATTGCTCCAACGCTACCTTTTTATTTGTTATAGCTCCCCACTGCTGGCACCTCTATCTTTCCGACCATTCCTCGATGTTGGCATTGACCTCGGGCACGTCCTCGACGTGCTTCATGGCATAACGAATTTCGACGCGATTTTTCGCGCTCTCGCGGCCGGGCCGTTTCGTTCCTGGTGAGTCGAATGTCACGCACTCCCTCTATTTCCCTTGAAGCTGACTTTTTTCCTTGGCTTCACTGGGATTTATGTACGTTTCTGTTCACCCTCTTTTGATTCCGCTAACTTGCGACGCAATATGATAGGTTGCTGGTACCTGAACGCCGTATCCTCGGGAGCGCCAGCCTGCAGTTCGGTGTATCCTCTCCGTCAGCTGGGAGAGCTTTTCTTTCTTGCTGATCAAGAAGAGGGGCCGTTTGACTTCCGTCATTTCGAACCTGGCGGGCGCTGAAGTATCAGGATATCATGTATGTATGAATCGACCCTTTCATGCATTGACCATGAACACCGGGATCTGAGAATTTACAACGGCCTAACACATATATGTTTGGTATTCTATCCGTCCTCGACCTAGTGAAGCTTGCTTTGAGTTCTAATGTATGATGTGGTATACTTCCTCTTTACCGCTGAGTGTGTTTGTGGGAGGCCTTTCTTAACAGTAACAAGAGCGCGGTGGGCCGCTTCGCGGCCCACCACTTCAGCTGAGAGATGGGCGCCCGAATTAGTATTGATTGGCGCGCAATCGATAAGCGCCGGTTAATCGATGAGCGGAGTTCGAAATGGCTTCAGACAGACAGTCGTAATCTTATAAAGAGAGTGATAAGGGTCTGGTCGGCCGCTTTGCGGCCTCCCATCCCCTTCCGAGTGAACTCTCAGACTGATCGTGGACTTGAATTGAGCTCAGCTGAGCTGAGCACCATCTCCAGCTGTGATTGTGGGGACTATCGGCGTGCTCCCGATGTCAGCCGTGAATGCCCGGGCGGTCAAGCCGATTGGGCCGATTGGAGCGGCTTCGGAGAACAACAAAGCCGCCATCATATTTACATGGGGTTGGAGCTTAAATGGCTTCAGACGGACAGAGAAGCGCAACTTTATAAAGAGGGTGATTTATTCGGAGACTGTCCAGTATCATTGAGACGCGCATCATGGGCGTCATTACTCGAGCGCTTTTCATGCTCCGGGCAGCATAATGTCGTAAATTATATATCTAAATACTGTCGATGTCACACATATGCCGGAGCGAAGCGAAGGCACGTCTTGTAGTGCCTTCCTTATATATCTATAGCCGCGGTCCGGACGTTGGGGGTTCCAACCGGGCCGTTTTGCGTCTTTCAACTTCAGGATGACGCAAAAACGCAAAAACGCAACAAACGCGCTCGATAAGAATTATCATGCCAGAGTCGATTGTGCCTTGCTTGTGCCTTCAAGGGGACCGTGAACGGGCCGATGGAACCTGCGGTTCCCCTTCCCCGCCAGCCAGAATCTGCATGTCTGATGACGACGAAAAGACATCCGTCAGATCCATTGGGGATGGCGAGCTCACCCTCCCGTCCAAGGAGAGCGTGTTCGACGATCCCGTCCTCGCCAGGTATGTTGTGCCTCTTTCCTTCCTCCCTTCCGTTTGCGTTTCCTTCCGCAGTACCGCTAGTAATGAATGACTGTTTATGATATCGCCGCTTCTACACCCCACCGGACTCGTACGAAGGAAAACACCGTGGGGACCCGCACGCGGTGTGGACGGCGGACGAGGCAGCCATCGTGCGCAAGATTGATGTTCGCATTATGTTGTTCGCGTGCCTGTGTTTTGCGTGTTTGCAGCTGGACCGGGGGAATGTATGTCTGCCAGTTCCATTTTACCGCCTTATATTCGAACCACCCCTCAGCTCTCCAACGCACGGTCCGATAATTTCCTCGCCGATGTGGGTATCAACACAGAAGACTACAACCTCGGAAGCAGTTTCTTCTGTGCGTCCCCTCAGCTCCCTGACCTCTTACCTCTCCCGCTTACTCACACTCGTTATTTCCTAGTCATCACGTTCCTCCTCATGGAGATCTCCTCGCAGCTTATTTCCAAACGTGTAGGCGCGGAAGTTTGGGTCCCTACCCAGACGATTATCTGGAGCGTCATTGCGATGTCCCAGGCCAAGGTCACGGGCCGAGCGTCGTTCCTCGCTACGCGGGCGTTGCTCGGAGTGTTCGAGGGTGGGTTTATACCCGACATGGTGCGTCCTTACATAATTCCAACATTGAACGTTCCCTGCTTCGCTGTGTGTGTTTGGTCGCATTCTCATTGAGTTTTGCATAGGTGCTATACCTGTCGTACTGCGTGCATGCTAATTAATCCTCGGG
Organism: Mycena olivaceomarginata; assembly: GCA_029378375.1. NCBI lineage: Eukaryota > Fungi > Basidiomycota > Agaricomycetes > Agaricales > Mycenaceae > Mycena > Mycena olivaceomarginata. The sequence continues at coordinate 80,071 of JARKIC010000971.1, read as the reverse complement.
CAGTGTCCGAGCTAACCATAAGACTCTCCTTCTTCTGGGCCGGCACCACTCTCACCAGCATTTGCGGCTCCCTCATGGCCTCCGGCATCCTTGAAATCACGGGCCATGGCTGGAAGGGCTGGCAGTACCTCTTTGTCATCGAGGGCGTGCTTACACTCGCGTTTGGAGTGTTTGCGCTGTTTTATCTGCCGCCATCGCCGACGCAGACCGGGAGCCGCTTCCGCGGGAAATCGGGGTGGTTCACCGAACGGGAGGAGACGAGTATGGTTACGAGAGTATTGGTGTGTTCGCTTCCTTGTTTCCCCCTCCCCTCTCGTATATTATATTATATTAGCGAGCGCTTTCGACTGATGCCAGCTTGGCATTATTCATCTTCTAGCGAGACGACCCTACCAAATTGGACATGCACAATCGCCAGGCGCTGTCGCTGTGCCAGATGTGGCAAGCATTGACGGACAACGATCTCTACCCGCTGTACGCAGTAAGTCGCTCGCAGATGCATTATGATATTCTATTCGGTCCCGTGCTTGAAGTTCTCCCGGACTCCACCCCGCCCTGGTCGAAATACGCGATCCTAAGTATCCTCATCGCGGATCCCGATTGTCAGTCCATCATGGTCTCCCTCTCCAGTCTCAACAGCGGGAGTGTGCGAACGCGCAGTTTGAGCGCGTCGATTTTTAACATGATGGGGCAGTGAGTTTTATGATTGAACTCAGTGCGCGGCATTAGACTGATCGTTTGATTTCAGACTGGATTTCCGGTTCTTGCACTAGTACTTGAGTTGGTAGGGAAAGGCGTATTTGTTGTTAGAGTTTCCATTTTTTACTTTGTGCAGTGCTGCAAGGACAGTTTGTGAGATCATTGGCGGTACCGATGATGAAATCCGTCCCCGCTTTTTTGCCCCAAAACATCCTCGCCAGACAATCATCCTGTGGGACATTATGCGATGTTGGCACACCGTTCCGCGACGATGGCCTCCGCCTCGACCCAGTAGTCGTGGAATCCACGGGCATCACGCTCCCAGTCGGCCCTATAATCTGACACAGGGAGCTGAACGAATCGCGGGTCGGTAATGTGACGGACGGAAAGCGATGGGTGTTATAACTGTTGTAACTGGACAACGGGGTGTATCGACGATCGCGCAACAACCACACCAGAACCTCAAGCGACGTGCAACGCTGGAGAGCGGCACGGCAGCCGTGCTCCCCCACGTAGTTCTCCGCGAACGATAGATGGGTGAGGCACGGAGGGTATGTAAACGAAGACCACGAGTAATCAGACTGGATCCAGGGCATGTTGGAGCCGTGAATGTGAAGATGCGTGAGATGGATAAAGGCCGGGTGTATGAAGGTCAGGCGGAAGGTAAATTTGACCAGCGACCATGTACCCTAGTCTCTCGTAGACAGACGCTACAACTGAAAAATACTCGTACCTCGCATACATGTACCCACAGCCAATCGCTGCAACGGCAGATCGAGTCATGAACACTGGCAGAAACTCCTGCCCATTATGAGAATCATCGATGACAACATTTACGGTGGAGTCGCAGGGGGAGAGAATGATGAGAGCAACAGTCTTCGGGCAGTTATACGAAAGCATGACATGGCGGACATGCTCACGAAGTATCGGTGCGTGTTCTTACAGCCGTTTGGGGAACTTGGAGCGCGGACCGTTTTTTTTTTTGGTAAGTTTCCACCCGAACAGCGATTGTGGGCTCAATTCCGAACGGATTGCCTTTGAAATAGGTTCATTCAATTCGCGCTGTGATTCGGGAGGGCAAGACACCTCACGATTTTCCCATTGTTCTCTAAAAGCCCACACCGATGCTGAAAAGGAAAGATGCGGGGGTGCAGGGGGAGAGGACAGACCAGACCTGAGGTGTAACATCTCATACTGAGTACATTATTAAATTCGGGAATTGATCGGGAATTCCTGATATTTCCCTCTTAGTGGTTGCCTTGAAGGTATTTCTGGATATCTTAATACCCAATAATTAGCTTTAGACCTTTTGAAATGTACATACTAACTCTAGGGAGCAGATGGACTTCTTAAATGCGTCCATGAATAAATTAAAAGAAGGCAAAAATCACCGCCTTGATCAGAAAATTTCTGAATCGTTGAGTGGGTCCGCGGCACCCAGTGCCACTCAATCAACGCCAATCCCCGCCGCCTTCCAACGTATTTCTCAGCGCACCTTGCAACGACGTAGATAATAAAAGAACGTGACATCAGACAGCTATTTTTTTTTTTTCTCTTTCTCTTTTCATTTTCCAATTTTTTTCTAAATCGCTGGAGCCACCGGTAGCTGAGCCAGAACATAGCCACACGTTCTGGGCCTCAGAACGGAAAAAAACGGCACACACACTCATTTGGAGGGAACTACGACCCGCACCGGCCCGATCTCAGGCAAGCGGGCACATACTAACCACCCCAACCCACCCTCCAAATCTGAACACATTCTGCCTAAGATTCGCCCGGTGCCATCCCGTTTACGGCCAGACCCTCTGGTTTTTTATATAATCCAAGGTAGGTAGGTAAATCCAACCTGTGGCGCTGAGATTCTGACCCGAAATCTGATCAGTGAAGACGAATTTCCTGGGCAACAATTCAACCTTCCTAGTCAATGCATCCCACAGCATGAAGTTGCGGATGTTTTTACTAGCGAACTTCAAGTATCAACACTCACGGTTCAAGGAATCTGGAGCCATCTCTTACAATCGTCGATACTAGGAAGTGCGTATTGGAAACTGAGGGGATGGGAGAGCGAAAAGTCCGTCAACACATATGAGGATTCCGCGCGCTAAAGGGTCAGCCTGTCAAGGTTAGTACTTACTCAATTGCGATTGAGGCATGATTAGCCCATCGAGAACAAGACAACTGGCGTTTCCACGAGTGCCTCTTGCTGATGAAAATCGGTTGGAAAAGCAAAGCGAGCGCTTGGTCGATATTTGCTTGATGGTGCTTGCTACTCTTGACGTCTTCATTGGGGAAGCTTGCCTCCCCTCTTTGTGGCAACCCCACCATTCCAAGGGCGGGGATACAAAATCGATTAAATCCGAAGATGCCGGGTGGCAAAACCATCGGCAATGTGAGGTTGTTTCCGGAAATGAGACCCTCGGAATCAGGATTTCCTGTGGCATGAATCTAGCAGTGTTTGCTGAGGGAGACCAGTTATATAACGGCCGCACACGAGCAGCATCACCCCCTTTCTCTGAGGGTAAAGACATGTCATACGGCAAGACGTGCCGGCGCTTCGCTTCGGCACCACGGACAGCGAGAGAAAACACAAAGTAAACAATTATGTTACAGTCTGGAATCAAAAGATAGGATCTGGGACATAACTTGAGAAGAGCATTAAGGATATAATTTACAGTAAACGGTTTCTTAATCTTCACGTTGCATGCAAATCCCGATTTCCTAGAGTACATTTCTAGAACGAGGTAATTAGACCGAACAGTATTTAGTTAGCCAGTGCGTACATAGGTGGTTAGTCAGTTTTCTGGAATCCGCACCTCACCTACTCGCTTCCTAAGTGCCTACAGTGCGGCACATTGGAGGGTTTTTTTTTGCGCTTGCGGCGTTGATCTGTTGTCGTCAACTTGCGATAACAGTGACTGAGGAAATGTACTTCTAACACATTTCGCCTCACCTACTCGCTTCCAGAGCACCTACTCGCTTCCAGAGCACCTACAGCACGGCACACTTTAGTGTAGACAGCAGCAACTATGCTACCAGGACAAAACTGCGCCCCAAGTCGGTTGTTCAGCGGCAAATTAAAAGACAATGGGGAGAAGTACATGAAATCAATGCTGGAAGGAGTTAAACCGAGACAAAAATCGGAGGCAGAGAGGCATTTCGTTATGGAACAGTGAATGCTAACGCTCTGCCGACGTTCCCTGTTTCAGTTCCTAGAATAGCGCGATGTGGAGCCTTGTCGAACATACAAGCCGAACAGGTTCCGCTTCGCTCCGGTATCCAAACTGAGGAATATTATCACACTTGTAAGTGAAAAACGCCACGGCGCGCGCAACCGTGTAAGCCGAAATTTCGATTTTTAGGGTGATTTTCAGCGACTTTGTGACATTCTGGCGGTTTTCGTACTCGATCCCAGTGACCCGTGACATGTACGAAAATTTTCGTATTTTTGAAGCCCTGTGACGCGTGACGTACGAACTGAACAAAATGCTACAGTATTTGGACTGTTTTGTACATTTCATTTTCTCCGCTTCCTACAGTTCCGTGGTTCACCAAAAAGCATCGAACGCCAACTCCCTCTGACTCGGAATCGCTCAGATTGATAATGCGCACCGCCACTCTCACCACTGTCATCACCCTGGCTGTCGCCGCTACCAGTGCTGCGGCGCGCAACTGCAAGCCAGGCTACCTGTACTGTGGACGCACTTTGCGAACCATTGGTGCGCATTCTCGCACTTTTTCTCGTCGATCCTCGGCCAACTGCGTGTGATTGACAGGCAACTACGATGACGAAATTAGGCGCGTTACCGAGCATGTCGTTGTCAGCAACGTAGACGATGGCCTGTTCGAATGCACGGACATTTTTGGCCACCTCTTGTTTATCATGGAGTGCGACTCTTGCGTGGATGGAGGTCAGGGGAACAATGATCACTGTTGAACGTTGAAGGAAGGGAAGAAACGAGTACGGTACATGATTGGCAAATTGTCGCAAAAAGCCCTTTTGGGTTATAAGGGGTTAAGGAGGGTTACAGGCTTATAGCCCCGTTATAGACAGGTTACAGCCGAGTTATATGAAGATTATAACCGAAGTATAAGGACCTATAAGGGGGTATAACAATCCAGTAGCTGCGGCCCGGCATCATGTCACAGTCTATTATTTCTACTCCCTGGATGTTCCGGCTTAAGCTCACCCAGCCCGAGGGCTACTTACAGGAATTAGTGCAAAAATACAGAGAGGAGCTGTTTCTGAATCAATGCCTACTGGCCTAGCTGCATCAAGGGCGGACCGAGACCGATTCCAGACGAAAAATACACTGTTCATTCCTGCCAGTGTGACACTGTGACTACTATGGTCGAGTAACGTACGGTGCCACGTTCATCGTATCTGCATCTTCATCAGAATCCGGCTCAGTTGCATCCGGATCCTTCTGAGCTTCGAAGCCATACTATACCTTAACAAAACACGACTGAGGTGGCTTTTTGGGCATTATTTCACGGGTCAATTAATTACCAGCTCTCAACAGCCAGTCCGAATCGGCTACATCATCTAAGTAAAATGTGCGATCCTCTTTGGTGCAACCAAAACAGTTAATCATATGAGCCCCACACACAAAGTATCGCGGTAGGATAAAGATCGTGCGCGCTTCTTCAAAAATTCGACAATTCTTCCACATAGTCTTGGGTCGCCAGGTGGATTTCTTGAACAATTGGACCAAAGCGATGTCTTCCATCGCACCGGACGGTAAGCGACACTTGAGCAAATACAACATCCTACCAAATGTTAACGGATCGTTGTCCATGTTGATGACTACACAGTCAAATCTTTCTTCGTGATTGACCTGGAACGACGGGTTACAGCGCAGCACATCACATTTGTCTGTCCAGTCCTCGAGTGATGTGTAGTGGATATAAATGCACTGGAACGGCCGGATCTGCAGACCCGCCACAAGGTTGGAAAAGGAAGCCAAGCCAAGACTTGCAGCGCACCGTGATTATATCCTCTCCATCCTCCCTGAGGGGCTCGTCCGGAAACGTGTTTCGGATAAAGGAACGTAGGTTGGTATCGAAACTGCGTCGTGTCGAAGTGCTGATCCAGATAGCCTCTTGCATCGCAAATCTTGAATTGACAAGATTCCGCGGGGAGCCGAGTTGCCAATGATGTTCATCCGGGGTATCATCAACTTCTCGAATGTCTTCGGGGCTCACATCCGCGTGCTCTGCAAGACGTGCAATCCGTTCCGAAATATCCTTGTCGTATTGATCAAGAGTCATCCGAATAAGGGCCATCGCCTCCCGGATTGCATCCAGTCCCGACATCTAGTGGATACGGTTCAGAAATTTCAGTTCTTAGTTTGGGTCTGAAACTCGCACCTGTTTGTCAACATCTCTTCCGTTGAGCCGATTGTAGATCTCCCGCGTCTCCTGATGGAACCCTTCGTTCACGCGCGTGCAATAGATGAAATGAGGGCCTTTGTCGCAAATGTCGGGTGTGGAGTGATAAAGACTGTGTTGTTTTTGATAGTCAAACGATTTCTCGTATTGCTCAGTTAATTTCTGAAAAGGTGTTCAGGCGGGAACTCGGTTGGCTGAAATCGGGACGTACAGTGCAAAAGTTTCCATACTCCTCCTGGTACTTGTCCTTGCGTTTGATCTGGTCGTCTGAGATGCAATGCAGACCCATGAACATCCGAGTCAGAAGATGTGCTCGAATCGCGTGGACAAGAGGCGAATTTCTTGGCAGGAGTTGCACCACGCAGGGCAAAATACACTGAACTGTTCCATCAGACAGCCTCCAGTATATGCAACAGTTACCAACCTTCTCGATATCCAACCAGCTCTGACCATCGTTGATGTCTTTGGTCGTTACGTTGGGAAAATGTTTAAGCCCTGGCCACCGAGGAACCTTGGCCATGCTGTCGAAAAAGCACTCGGTGACTGATCTCTGCACGAAAAAAAAAGAATAGATAATTACTTCGCTGTGATCATGCCTTTGAGCCCAGAGGTTGCAAGAGTGTCCTGGAGGAGAGGCCACAGGTGCTTTCCCCACTTTCCACTATCGTCGGTGTGCAGAGTATCATATGAGATCGCGTCATACGGATCCGAACCGAACAGTGACCAGAAGGCATTCTAGAGGGCTATTCAGCTTCTTGTATAATTTGAAATTAAATATTGCTTCTACGTTACCTCAGTGGAGTGAAGTCCGTGTTGTTGCAGTAAATTTTCTGCATCACCCTTGAAGCGTTCCTGTTTGGCTTGCTCGTAGACAGCTTTCATAGTCGTTGTTGTCCGTAATGGGAACTCTAGATTTTTGGAAAAGAAATCGTGCTGTTGGTCATGACGGACGAGGCATCGCGGACATGGAAAATCAGCCAGTGCCGCACGTGTGGCAGCACATATGCACGCTTCCTCGCCGTCGAGCGATAGAATGGGAAGGCGCGGGAACAAAACTCTGTTCACGGCGTCAGCGCACGTTACACATTTCCCCCCAGATGCCTGATGTTGTAGAGTATCCACAAAAACGATCCGCATGACGCGGTGATAAACATCTCGTTTGAACTTGGCAAACCGTATCTTCTCGGCCTGGGAGCGATCGTCTGGATCTTTTCGATCTTGAACCTGGAACATGCGGCAGTCAGTACGAAAAGAAGAATCTTAAACAAAAAAATACCTGGATCATGAATCCGGCAAGCTCGCCGCCACCATTACCTGACGCATCACGAATCTCTGAACGAACAAAGAGCGGGCGGAGAATCATGGGGTGCATATTTACATGCGACGACACGCGGCCCTTGTCAAACCATGCCAGCATTGGTAATAGGCAGTGAGGGAGTCCAGGAACAACCGGAAGTGCGCTCTGAAGAAGCATAGTACATGAGAATTAATTCACTGATGCGACAAAAACACACCTGCAGCTCCCATAATTTATCTGAGTTGTACGGTTCGTCCCGGAGGCGTTGTCGAACTCCATCAACGACGAGATATTTACGAGACGGATACCAAACAATTTCGTCAGTGAGAGTGGGGTCGGAGACTAGATCGAGCAGCCAATCCCATGGATCACGATAATAGAACTTGAAGCGCCAGAGTTCACCCTCAAATGTCTCCTCGAATTCGTGTTCCCGAAACTGGAAATGACTGAAAAAACGGTAGAAAATGACAAGAGATAAATTTACCTCGACAACGTAGCGCTTTGTCCTCTCTAAATACATTTTCAACTCGTCCACGGTCTTGATTTTGAGGTTGCTTGTGTTACACCAGTTGGAATGCATGCCCTTCAGCTGCTTCGCGATCATCGCATTGGGCGCCATATACATCGTCTCTGCCCATTCAAAATCTGCCCGTGATGGAAAGGGTGCCCAAGGAGGTCTGCCAATTGGCACAAGTTGACGTTGAAGGCGAGTGGAGGTAGATTCCCCCCGCCGCGTTGAATCAAGAGGGATAAAGGTGGGTGCCTTCCCGCTATGGGGATGATATTCAATTTTGATGTGGATCCGACTGCACTGGCTCTCTGCACCCGTTGGAGCAGGAGACGACGCAGAAGTCCGAGGACTCGGAGGCGGTGCCTCATCGTTGGGTTGAGCATCCACTTGCATATCAAGTTCATCCACAATTGGCTGCGGGATTGTAGCCACTTCAAGCCCAAAAAAATCAAGAATAGAAAACCCAAAATCACCGATTCGCACCTGGGGTTATCGCTCGCTGGGTCCTATGGTCAACCTTGTTGCGCATGCGAGTTTGAAGCCGTGCTTGCATCATACGACGCTGTCTATCTTTTTTTGCGCACGCTTCGACATGTTGCCGAGCTCCTCCTCTGAGTGGTCGAGGACAATACGGGCATTGCTTTCCCAAGTTTCGTCGCTGGCGCCCCATCGTCACGGTTTTGGCGAGAGAATGAGAGTGAATAAAAGGTGATGTCATTGATCACGACACCGTGCAGTCAACCACCACCGCACGCTCCACACTCCTTTTCTCATCCTGTCTTCTTCTCTCACCCAATGTCGAAACGAAAGAGAACTGCTACCACAAGAAACCCACGATACGGGAAACGACCATGCGTTGAACGTGATGGCTCCCAACATCGCCGAACACCGATTGATGAGGAAGACGAGAATTCAAATGGCGGATCGCAACTGCCTGCCATTCGGCCAGACATGACTCGGGATGAGCTGTACGAGGTGCGTGTTCCAAAAACACATCTGACGTGAATCTTACCAGTTCTGATCAGGCCGGCCGCCGTTACGAAGCAGAGCGGGCAAATACGCAACGCGCTGAACGCGAAGCCCAGCGCGATGCTCTAGCAGACATTACAAACACCGGCGAAGAAGCGGCTAAGACGAAGTCCGAGGACGAGGACACCCGGTTTGTTGCTGCAGCAGGGAAGAAGTTCGTCGCAACCATGATGTTGTGGCTGCCGGCAGGTCGTGAGGATGATATCTGGGCGGCGAAAGAAGACGAGAACTTCAATCCCCTGGATCGGTTTGGTGAGGAAGACCAACCTGCTAACAAAATTCAGGGCGCCTTAAGAGATCTGTACGCCGTTCTTCCGGAGGAGTATAGGGACCCTAGGGATTTCAATGGCTGGATCCCGGCGACGGTACGTTGACCTTGCGGTTTTGTGATTCTAACTCTAACGAATGCCAGTTTACCACGGGCATGAATGACCAGCACTCCTTTACCGCTACACGGCTTCGTCACCATCCCGACCTTTTTGACTGCACCACCGTGCAGCTATCGTCTCAAGAGGATCGTCGCCAATTCCGCGAGCAAATCGGGTACCAAGCGAAGCGCAAGAAGCCAAATGAATACTACTACGACACCACAAATGTCCCGCTTCTCCACGCAGACTATCAGGGGAAGTACGATAGAAACAAGATTTTTTTGGGTCCGCTGCTGTTCATCGTGCGTATGCTGTCTCCGCGTCGTTCACAACCTGGCTGAGGAATTTCGCAAAGGTACACGCTGCCATCACCCTTGGACCGGCCGCCGCGGCCGCAATGAAGGCCAATCGCGCGCCACATAAATGTCAGTCAGTAGCTCAATTATGGGGATTGCGGCGCACAACTCCGGGAATGATAGCTGCCGCAGCGATTTGGGTACGTGCTTTGATTCTTCACGTGAATCGGAGCTGAAGTTATTTCGGTAGTTGCGATGGCTGTACTCCGTCGACGACACCTTCGTGGCGACAGGAAGCGCATCCAAAATTGAGTGGCAGCAAGATTTCGAATATTACCTCCAACTCTTGACCGAGGGACTCGCAAAAAAGAAGCCCACCATCCTGAACATTTTCCGTGTCTGGGACAACAAATTCTACCCGAACTCCGACGAAGGTTTGGGCAACGGCGTCGACTCTGATGACGAGGGCGATGAAGGTCGTCGGGCGGCACTCGAGGAGATGAACGCGGAGGACGCAGAGGACGCGGAGGACGCAGAGGACGCAGAGGATGCAGAGAACGCCTACGAGGACGCAGAGGACGCCGACGAATAGCTTACTTGTCTTTATATTTCACTGAATTTATTGACATCTTGAGAGCCACTATGAGTGCAACATAATTTCAAAGATCGACACAAGAACTAGTTGTACATTCAAGAAGACGTTTTCTTGCCTCCGTTCTCTCGACGAGCTCCTCAAATTCCTCCAGTTCTTCGCGTAAACGAGCCAGTCCTATCCCAAGTTCCACCGTCCCAGCATCGTCCAAAGAACTCGACGCATCGGCTGCGTCAACCGGGAGAGCTTCTCCTACGCATTTATCGGCCATGGAGCGCTCTTTTTGAGCGCTAGGATGGGTGGATTGGAAATAATGAATATTCTCTATGAAACCTCAGCAAGTGGAATAATTCTGAAGAGATGATAACACACCGTTTAATGTTGCTTGAATCTGCGCAATCCCGGTCTCAAGACGTATCAAGCGCGCCTCCACTCCAAAGTTCGGTTCAACTTCGGTAGGCCGAGGGTACTCTGGGTCGTTTGCACGGTCGGAAAGAGGCACTCGGCTGTACATCTGACGCCGAGACGGTGCAATGCTGGTCCGGCTGGTGCGGCCCGTGCGGGGTTTGCGAGCTCGTAATCGAGCCGTTTCTCTCTCAGGCTCAGAGTCGGAAATGTGGGTGGTATCTGAGTCGACGCGGAGTATATCTGGCATAGGAGAGCGCCAGGAGGATCGAAAGCAGCGGAGGTAGCTGTGTGGAGCAAAGTGACGTCATGTTGCTACGAAATATATAGGTCATTAGAGCCGTGACTTGGTGACTCCGTCTCTTTCCTCTCAACCACCACCACGCACAACGACTCGCCGCACAACGACTCGCCACACCCTGTCTCATCCGCTTCCACACTTCTCGTCCAAGCACTGGTGCGTCCTTACTCTCATCTTACTGACCACCGTCTGATCTTGAACCATCAGAACACCTGTTCTCCTGCACGCTCGCCAACGCTCCTTAGGTGAGCTTCCGTTTTCTCATTCACTCCTCAGTTGATTGGATATAGTTTACAACCTTCTTCTGCCGCCGCCTTATCTCAGACTGCTCGTGCGTCGCAATGTTCCTTCTTCTGAATAGCTAGCTGACTTTGCAACATGTAGATCAGTCCGCAACTTTCAGGTGAGTCTCCCTCTCCCTATTCCTCCATTTCATCCCATGCCTTCCTCTTGAATCATGCAGCTTGTTTCCTACCTCGCGTCGCTGGTGGTACGTCGATGTCTATTTCTTACGACATCGATGTCTCACCAGTTTGAGTTTAGCGCTCTACGTAGTATTTTGTATTGTAGTCTAAAGTGTGAATAAATGATTTTCTTGTTTCTTGTGGCGACCTGAAGGATCGGATGCGAATAAAACGGGAAGGGAGGGTATCGGTTTTTCTGGCAGCCGAACGTAAGGAGCTATAAGCTGTTATAATGTCTGTAACACCTTATAGCCGTTATAAGCTCCATAAGTACTTTTATGTTAGAATAGCGCCATAATCAAATGTATAGGCCGCCCAAAAACCTTACAGGCTTATACTGGCCTATACCGGCATATACCGACTTATCTCCCAAAAAGGACTTTTGCGACAATGATTCATACAACAAGTTGGACTATACGTTAATGGAATCGATTGTGCTTGCTACTCTGGACGCCTTCATCGGAGGAGCTTGCCCCCTCTTTGCGGCAACCCCACCATTCCAAGGGTGGTGATGGAAAATCGATTAAAGCCGAATATGCCGGGCGGCAAAACCATCGGCAATCTGAGGTTGTTTCCGGCGAAATGAAACCCTCGGAATGAGGGTTTCCTGTGATAAGACTCCAACAGTGTTTACTGAGATAGACTAGTTCATAACGGCCACGGGCCTGTTCATTTCTCTGGCCGGAGTTTTTCACTTACAAGTGTGATAATATTCCTCAGTTTGGATACCGGAGCGAAGCGGAACCTGTTCGGCTTGTATGTTCGACAAGGCTCCACATCGCGCTATTCTAGGAACTGAAACAGGGAACGTCGGCAGAGCGTTAGCATTCACTGTTCCATAACGAAATGCCTCTCTGCCTCCGATTTTTGTCTCGGTTTAACTCCTTCCAGCATTGATTTCATGTACTTCTCCCCATTGTCTTTTAATTTGCCGCTGAACAACCGACTTGGGGCGCAGTTTTGTCCTGGTAGCATAGTTTCTGCTGTCCACAGCGCGGTCTAACGCTGTTCATCATGTTCAGTGGCTTCTCTGCAGCATAGAAACGCTTCTAACTCTTCTCTCACTTTTCTTCATTTTTATTTGTGTTTATCACCGCTTCTTCCTGCCCAAAGCAGGCGAAGCATTTGTACACAGCCTATCCCTGAGTGCCACCCATGACAGTAGGCGGTAGTCTCATGCCACGACACTAGCCAGCGGAATTGTACCGTAAAGCCACGACACTAGCCATCCAACGGCTACACCACGGTTTGGGGTTCAGGGTCAAGTGGACCAGAGCCGACTGAGCTGAAATCGAGTACTTTTATTACCACGGATTGAGTCGGAAATGCCCTTCAAGAGATGTTCGGTGATGGGTCTGAATTCTACCGCAGATTTGCGGCAGCACGACATCGACTCAAATACGTCGGATTTAATGGCCGATTGAGGTCAGATGTGACCCATCGTGACGTGTGATTCGCGCTGGGCTCCCGACATCAGAATCACGTCGGGCAGCGCTCGAATCCACGTCGTTGTCCCGACGCGGCGTCGATAGAACAATATGACGTGTTTCCCGTTTCTTCAAATCCCTAAGTCCACCTAAGTCTTCGAACGATGGCCAAACAGCTAGCTTCCTCATCTGTGGCACACTCGACACACCGTGATAAGAACCCACCCGATATACAGGGCAAGTAGGCCTCAGGAAATGGATTCCCGAGCTTACCGTTTCGCAGAATATCGACAAGATCCACGGACCTCTCTGTACAAATGCCGCATCTGCCCTAATCAAGTCGGCGACAAATGGCTCGAGAAAAAACGGCTTAACGAGCATTCAAAGGGCCGACGCCATTTGCAGGCAAGAGAAGATCAAAAGATTCAAGCAAGACAGAAGGCATGCTCGCATTCTTGTTTTGGCAACAATTACCCTGGCCATGCTGAAGGAAGTAACACCGGCCAACAATACTCTCCCAACCTCGCCGGCCATCCAAGTCTGCTAGAAGGCCCTATTGATATTCCTAAGCCCTTGATCGGTTTGTTATGCATAACCTATCTTGTCATTCTCACCCAGTGTCGCTAGAATTTCTTCCTGATACTGGCCCGGTTAACAATGACGAGTCAGCAGATTTTTTGCATCGGGGATGGATTGACGCCTCGGGCCAGCGTGTTCTTTTCTCTTGTGGTGACTCTGGTGCAGATCCTCTTGCCGAATCCCTTGCGCGCGCTCTTCGAGGTGCTCATACCGAGGAAACTTTCGGTGAACAAACATACTTCCAGAATTTGGACGAACAGGACCCTCTATTTTGCCATGGTGAGACAAGATAATTATCGTTAATGAACAAGACTGGCTAATCTTTCAAGACAAAGACACCGAGGAGCCTGATATCACTGCGGAAAAATTAAACCAGGCTTTCTTTGGGCTCGATGCCAAGAGCGAATGGTTTCCGTACCCGGATAAAGCTGTATGCTCTCGTATTTTGTCTGTGTTGTATAATTCACGGGTTGAAATGTTCTAGGCATTTTTGACCGATGTTCTCTTCAGTTCCCCTCGGCTTCGGTTTTCCCGTGCGCAGCAGAAAGCGATCTTATCTTGGGCAAAGGAGTTGGGTGCAGCCGTTCCCAGCTACCACAAATTTCGCCAAACCCAAGATGTTCTTTTAACTGAAGTTGGGGATCCTACCAAACGCCAGCAATCGGGCCGAGGCAATGTTTGGTACTTGAATGAGATTGCAGACTCTATCAAGAAGGTATTGACTTTCCAGTGGTACTTTTCAATCGAGACTAACCTGGTGCATGTGCAGGATATGTCAAATCCCTTCACTCGGTCGGGAATGGCACTCTATCCGGAGGACGCCGGAAACCGACTTACGCAGGTTTGGCACGGAGACAAAATGGTCCGCGACATTCCAGATCATCTAGTCTCGCCGACGATCCGCCATAACGGCACAATCTACTATACTGATGAGCTCGTTCAACGCTCTGATGGTTCATGGTTCCTTCCCAAACGGTGGTTGACACATAATGGTGGAACATCCATGCTTGCGTCTGGATTCCATGTCACCGAATTAGATGTATGTATTACTGTGATGTTTGCTTTGCATCATCGTCACCTGTACTTATGATTTCATTCCACAGGATGGTAGTCTTGTCGTACGCGATGAGTGCCGTGAAACCGTCGATGTTTCGTCGTTTGAGTTGAACTTTTTACAAATTCTCGACCGCACTTCGGGAATATATCCATTGGCAGGTAGTCCCGAGCTGTTCCTCGACGCATATCTACAATCCTAATCTTATTTATTACAGCGGAAAGTGATAAATTCGCAGAAGCGATGCCAAATCCCCTTCGCGAGATAGCAGGATCCCGCATGGTATATTCCATCCCGATTGTGGTTTTCATCGATGATGTGTCGGGAAATAAGTCCAAACAATGGAACAAGCATTTCTCTTGTTACATGTCCAACGGCGCGCTTCCCCGTACAAAACTGGAAAACGAGTTCCATGTTCGTTTTGTGGCCACATCCCCTTTCGCCTCCCCTCTAGAAATTATGCAAGGTGTTCGGGCCTCGATCGAGTGCGTGGCAGAATATCTGTAGTCACTGATAATTTATTTGTTTCTTTCAGAGAAACCTTCTCCGAACCGGTCGCTGCGTGGGATTGCGAGGCCAAGGAGGAAGTATTACTTCGTTCGTATGGATTGCTCTTTGCGGGCGACAATCCCATGCAAGCCGAACTGTGCAGTTGTGCCGGTCTCAACACCAATTACTTCTGCCGTACTTGCAATGCAGGGGTACCCGGGAATGGAAGCAATCGAACGACGGCTTTGCCGACATTTTAAAGGTTGTTTTCGATGCTAGAAATTTACGAGGTCTTTTCTGAATCAATTTTAGGTTGGGAAAGCTCGAGATCCCGCTGAAACTGCGGAGGAAACCTTCCAACAAATCCTCACAGCACTCGAGCCGAATGTCGCCACGACGTTAACAGAGGCAGTTCGTTCGTCCGGTACTAAAGATGCTCTTGCCCAGCCTATCATCGATGTTCTCGTCAAGATGGGCCAAGATTTACGGAAGGCAAACCCGGATGGTTCATCATACAGTCCGGACGAAGTACAGACCATTCTCACTGAGGAACTCAAAAAGCATCAGCAGCAAGGTGAAGGCATCACAAATCCGCTCTTTGACATGGACGGTGAGTGTTCCATAGTTGTGATGGCTTTGTTTGACTGGTGTTATGTTGCGAACAGGAATCGACATGCGCGAAGACACCCCGACGGAGATTCTTCACACGATTCTCCTCGGTGTTGTCAAGTATTATTGGGGACAAACGGTCTGGTTACTTGAGAAGAGCAAAGATTTCGCGCTCTTTCAGACACGGCTAAATTCCATACTCTCAGACGGACTCAACGTCCCGAAAATCCAAGCAGACTACATGTGCCAATACAAAGGCGGTCTAATTGGCAAGCATTTCAAAACACTTTCGCAAATTATGGCCTTTGCTGTGGAGGGTCTGGTTCCTCCAGATGTTCTCGAAGCATGGTTGATCTTGGGTCGGCTGACGGTTCTTCTCTGGCACACCGAGATCACGGACACCATATCATACACGGTCAGATTTCAACCTTGAATTCTACTTCATTCCTTATTTTTCTTCCGTCCAGGCCGCACTTGAAACTTGTATCAACGACTTCATTAACATCACCTGCAAATGCAGCCCGAGCATTCTTATTTCCAAACCGAAATTCCATTTCCTTCTACATCTGCCATTCTTCATTCGACGGTTCGGTCCCGCCATCCTCTTCTCAACCGAACGCTACGAGGCCTACAATGCTGTTTTCCGAGCATGTTCCATCTACAGCAACCGCCTGACCCCAAGTCGGGACATTGCCTGGAGTTTTTCCGGGATCGACCGTGTTAAACATATCGTGACTGGCGGGTGGTGGAAGGATTCTCGCACTCAAAATGGACATGTGCGAGCCTGCGCGTCATGCGCCACATTCTGGAGCACCCGGAGATGGCTGCCATGGTTGGACTGCCGACCAAAGTAGAGTACGAGCCTGGTGAGTTCATTTTTCGTGTTTAACATGTGTGAAGTGACATGGTCCAGGTGCTATAATTCAATATCCAAGGCGTGAAGAAGGAGAAGAAACTCCGGAACAGAAACTTCTCTGGCCGGAATCGCAGGCCGGGCTGGCAAAATCCTCTCGGTTTCCAAACAGCGACATCGAATTTCATCGGACGGCCAAGGCACTAATTTCATGCTCGGGAGACAAAGTTCTGGTGGGACAGAATGTGATTATTCGTCAAGAAGGGGTGAGATTTTTGTCATTTATGCGATCTTCACCGCTCATAGCTCCCTATTTAATAGGGAAAGTACTCTCCTCTTTCGTTTGGGACCATCCGCGAGATTCTTTTGCCCCATCAGTTCCGAGACCCGTCCCGCCTCGAACACTGCCCGCATTACGGTACAGACATTCAAGGTAGAACCTCTCTTGCATGCCCGATTGCATATGCCAGTCGTGACGCGCACCAATCAGTCTGTCGTGGTAGTTCCGGATGGTACTTGTTCGCTCTTTTGACCCCATCACCTTTCATCTTACTTACTTGTTCCTGGCCCAAGGATATTGAATGTGCAGTAAATTTGCAGCACAACTGTCATGCTGGAAAGTGCGGGCCGCACAATTCAGTGTCTGTTGTCCAAGAACGCGAATTAACAAGCATCACCCGGGCACGCATTCAGCACACGGACAACAATTACTTTATTGTTAATATCTCTTCCCTCCACAACTATCACCAAATTTTGTCTGCAATCCCGGCTTCAATCTCGACTCATTCATTCACTGTGGAAAATCAAGCGGCTCTTCGTACTTCGGCTGCCATCCAAATACGAGAAAAGCTGACCGGCGACTCAGATGATCCGATGAGTCTTGTTCCTCCTCCCGCTGCTGAGCCTGGCCCGACTCGCGAACCGGAAACAACGGACGTAATATGTCCGGATGTTGAAGATTTTGACGGCGAACTCGAGTCGAGACCTGTTGCTACTGTGCCAGTCCTGGGGGCACCGGTCTTTTCTCGTGTGGGTGCAAATATGTCGGTGCGACGGCAAGCCCAGAAACAAGCTCCAACCACACTGTGCGTATCCAGTTGGACAGCTCAAATTGTACTGAATAAATCTGACATGTTTTGCAGAGAGTCCTGCACCAATGCCGTTTTGGCGTACCTTTGTAAACAAGCCGATGAAAGTCCATGGGGCCGCAAGGCAGAGCTTTTGGGGCGTCTCAGGTATTTATTTCTGATGTGTTTGTTGCAGAGACTAAAATATTGTGAATAGGCCCCCGCATCGAACGATTCTGGTCTCACAGGCAGAGATCAAGTCGGCATTCGACGCTGTCCAGGAGCTTGCAGTCCTTGCTCCAGCCAAACGAACAAAAACCCTGAATGAATCAAGTGACGGCCGTCCGGCAAAACGCAGGCGTGGTGCAGTCGAGGCTGCTTCAAGAATCGCAAACGAGGAGCTTCTCCGTCCATTATTCTTTGACCGTAGAAACAAAGATTTAGATACCATTATAGATACGGAAGAAATTTAATTAATCGTCAAGTTGCTTTGCCACAAGTTCGACAAGAGAACGTGCGCCAATGGCTGCCCTGCGCCATTCAGCTACTTGCTGTATTGCCTGGTTTCGCTCGTCGAGAGCCTGGTAGAGAGAGACCCGCAGGTTTGTCAGCTGCTCCAGCGCACGATCTCGTTCCTCTAAAGCATCATCGCGCTGCGCTTCCGCGTCGGAACATCGCATTTGGAGCAGGTCCATATCGGTCTCGTCAACCTTCATGAGTTGCGGTGGAGCTGTATGTGATTGAGCATTGTGTTTTTTGTCTCAGTGTACAACTCACTCGCTCCTGTCTTTTCCAACAAGTAATCGACAAAGGTGTTCTCACCCATTTGAGAATTAAGTGCGGCATTGTATTGCCTAAAATATGATTGAGAAACAATTTGACGGCAAGTCAGATTACTCACTCGGAAATCTTATCGGCTGCTTTGAGAGCACTGGGCCTAGGAGTGATGCAGGGCGAAGAATTTTCTTGTTTGACGGGTGGGCATTCCGTGGGGGAAGCCGTTCTAGGTCGCTTCCGAGTGCTGCCCATTCCCTGCGGCACTGTTTCCTTGCGGCGGGACTTGCGATACTCGTCGTATAGAGGTTGGTGTGACTGAGATAAACAATAAGCTACCCCCGGACCATCTGAGCTGAGATTGTACGAGTAATCCGACATGAGCTTGTTTTGGGCAAGAGAGATCGAAGTCACATGGTGAAGGCAATTTTTCTGTGACGGCCCACCCAAGTCCTCTGGCGCTGCTGGGCCACCATGTCGCTCTTTTCCAACATCGAGGCTTCGCAGGATCGATATACCCAGTCATTGGCCTCTCGGAACTTGCACCTTCCGCCGCTAACTTCTGGCTTTGACCAACGACTTGGAGAGGCTGCTTATGACGAAAATTGCCCTCCTGGTGGCGACACATACTCTACGGGCAGTCAAGGATACATGTCGACCTTTTCCAACGACAGAAGAATTCTAGGCCCCAGTAATAGGTGAGTTTCCTTTGCACCGCTGTCGACGGGAGAGTCATGTCACTTCAGTTTTGAGTCGCCTTTGATGACTACGCCGACAACACCGGCCCACCAGATGATCCACCACAGTCGAGGACAGTCTATCGGGAACAACTCAAGCTTTGACCTTGGAAATGAATCCGGAACGACATCGAGCTTTTTGGGCCGCAGGAAAAGACCAGACTCTCTTGCCGATTGGTCTCCACCAACCAAAGCCTATTTGAGAGCATACGCCAAGGAAGTTGCCTCCGAATATGCAGTTCCAGAGGATAGTCAGGACGAGTTTATCAATGCGAGTATGGTGCGTCCTTGGTTTCTGGGAGGGACTCTGCCTGACACCATTCACAGCTTCCAACCCACAAGCTCGTTGTCATTACTTTGGCGGCGGTTCTTGGACGGCAAGCGGACGATTCCAGCACCAGCAAGCTCCAGACCTACCTTGCGTCCAGCGAGTTCAAGGTAAAGTCGTTGCTGTACATACGTGTGAATTGCACTGACGGCATGCTGCAGGACAATGTCACCGTCCAGGTTCGATGCATTCTATTAGACCCCAAGCTCCCTAGCTACAAGATTGGCTTCTTCGACCGCCTAATGGTAATGGAAATTTCGTCGTCCGCAGACAATTCTGACCTGGTGTTGTTAGCGCCATATCAGACTCAATCCGGCTGCATACCACATACCACACGAGTTCCGAGGAATGATTACTACCCGATTATTCGGTTCCGCCATCAGCAGAGCGGCGACCACCGCCAGGGCAGACATCAAAAGGAAGGTGAGAAATTTCTGTGTTTGACCGAGCGTGTCTTCATTCACTCCAACATCAGATGGCATCGGGGTGGAATGTCAAGGCAAGCATCTACGAGCTCGTCAAAACGCTGGCCTATAAATCTTCGCAAGAAATGACGCGATCTGGGGACGTACTGCCTGGGTCGTAAGCACATACTAGTCCTTCGGCTGCCTAGACCGGATTCTGACCTTGGTACGACAGCAAATGAAGCTCGTGGATTATAAGACTCAAGCTGGAAAGGATGACGGAGCCTGGGACTGGGTTGACCAGCAGCTAGCCAAAGAGCGTGAGAAGGTGCTAATGGTCCCACTGGAGGAGCGTGCGGCATTCACGAGCTTGTACGTACTACTCCGGACATTTTTGATCATTGGCTGACTGGCGTCCATCTTTAGTGTATTCGAGGAAGCCTTGAAATCGCATTTGCAGCTCTGCAAACCCAAGAAAGGCAAGAACAAATCGAGCACCCGAATCCCAAAATGGCAAGAGGACATCTCGCGTGCCGTCGCCGAGATGGAATCGTACACTGTGGAGGATCTCGCCGGAGAGGAGACGATAGAGGAGGAGGAGGAACAAGCCGGTGCCCCCCCCGCTCTCGCTAGTGGCTGATATGCTGTTCATAATTCAATAATTGGCCGTTCGTATTTACTATTCATGTATATAATCACCCATTAGTCTAACGTACCACCGATTTATTTGAACAATTATATGATTGTGTGAATCGAAAATCTGGGGGCAGTCAAATTTAGGTGAGCAGAAATGTATGGACTCGGTGTCGGTGTCGAAGCATTGAGCTGCGCCCAAAATGTGCTTAAACAGATGTTTCGGTGCAGACGTCGATCTCATGTCAGACGTCCCAACGTCGGTTTGATGTGGGCCGATACTCGCAGATCTGACATCGATCAATTGTCGGGCTAACATCTCCGGCTCCCACCTTGCTCCCAGGTTGTGAGCCAAACTGTGGTGTAGCATCGTGGCCGATAGACTCCTGTCCGTCCCCGTTTGGGGTTTACGCCGTGCCGCCTGGAGTTCGCCCCCTTCTGGTAGGAACACTTGATAGCCGATGTTTGCGTTAATAATTTTCAGTAACGTGGCCTATTTACCTTCTGATTTTTCGTAAGAAAAGTTCAAAAGCACTGATAGCCGATGTTTGCGTTAATATTTAACATTTCTCAGTAATATCTATAGTTGGGGCGGGTCACAGGAATACTGTACAATTTCGTTCAATTCGGCGGTCACGCGTCACGCACCCCCTGTGCCGCGATGAATTTCGGTCTCGGTCACGGGTCACGGCGCCCAGTGCCGAATGTAAACTGTGTGACATTGGGGTCAAATCTCCCTTGGAGGTGCAAAAAAGGCAGAATTTTCGAAAATTTTCGTCTTGAATGCCGAATTTTTGGAGGTGTCACGCCGAAATTAGTTGGTTGCCGAAGTGCCGAATTGGCTTTTTGGGTCACGGGTCACAACCCGTGCCGAATTGAACGAAATTGTACAGTACAGCGCTTGGCATCGGACTTGCACGAAACACGGCTCAAGCGCCCGGGCGCTTATCGAACGTCGGCCTGACTATCCCATCAATCCTTTGTATTTGTTTATCTTTCACTTTGCTTTGACCATCACCATGGCTTCACCGCTGCCTTCGACGGCTTTCAGTCCCCGGCTTGCTAACCATGCACTGCTGCTCGCCTCGTCTGTCGCTCCCACCTTTCTTGGGATCTCGCCGGCCTGACCTGTTCTGTATTCAGCATACAACGTCATTTGGAGCGTAATGAAAAGGCTCGACTTTACATGGCCCGGTGCGTCTGCATATCTACACTCTTGACCTCGGTTTTCAACGGGTCTTTTAGGAAGCGTGCGGAGCTCAAATTACGTCCGCCTGAAGAGCAAGAGCGAGCAGCCGAGCATTCGCGAACGTATCGAGCTCGGTACCGGCAAATAAGGAAGAGCACGGGTCTACCGCGGGTCTAGCCCGAGTAATACCGTACCCGTACCCCTCTACACCCCACCCCTACAGGGGTACGGGTCTGTACCGTACCCCTCATACCCCCGGCTGATCTCAACACCGCGGTCTTTGTACCCGCGGGTCCATCACGGCGCGTATAACTTGCAATTGAGCAGCTAATCGTGGACTACAAGTATAATACGGGTGAAAATTGCGTATATAAATTGATTGGACATTATCCCTGGACCTCCTCCGCCTCTGTGGGCTCCTCCGCTTCGGCCGGCCGCTTGGAACAGGCAGTCATCGCCTTGAGAAGAATATTGGTACTGACGAGGTTGTTTTTGCACCATGAACCGAGACACATCAGGCGCCGAATTGACTCGGCAGACAAGCGGTTCCTGGTGAAAGAAAGAAGCCGCCGTCCTCCGGAGAAGGCGCGTTCAACGTCGACTGAGGTGGCTATGCAGTTGGTTAGCCTACAGTTGAAGTGGGGATCGAAATACTCACAAGGGATGGAGAGATAGGCGGCCGTCGTAGTCCTGAGATGCGACATTTAGATAAGATGGATCATATTCAAGTGCCAAACCGGCGCCAATAATTTAGCAGTCACCGCACCTATAAAAGTGTAATGCTCATGTTTGTCCACGCCTATAACAGTGTACACAATATGCCAATCACCAGCCGGCGCTTGAATGAGTGTTTAAGTGGAGTTTGGCATTGTGTACACTTTTATAGGAGTGCGCGGCGCCTTTGTTTCGTTGTGTGGGAGCCATCTGTCAATGCTAGCGCCGAGGCAGTGTTTGCTGGAAGGATGACGTCAAGGTGACGTGTTGCCGCGTGCCGGATGCTGATTGCCTGTGAGCCGGTGGGAAGAGAGTGCTCGGGATTTGCTCGGGAATCACCTGCTGAAGTGTAATATATCAGCGGAGTTTAAAAAGCTTCAGACAGACGGACACACGTTATTTTATAAAGAGGGTGATGTATGCATGCCTATAGTAGGTATTTTCTTCGATGATCCTCAATTTGAAAAGACAGTACGGAGAATATAGTGCTGGTCTGAAGTATCTTCCTCCATCCATCCCATCATCTGTTGTCTCTGAGTCAGTGCAACACACGAACTCTGTACAATTTCACCAAGGTTTTTTTTGGTGCAGTTTACTGGCCTTCAAAATGACTGGCATCACTTGGTCCCTCCTTCCGCTTGGACTTCTGGAAATGAGCTACACATCTTTTTGCTTCAAACATACAGTATTTTGTCTTTCAAATTTGTTGTCTTTGTCCCACTCACTTATAGCAGAGCAGGTTGAAGGTGATCTTAAACTTTCAACAATTTATCGACAATGTCTTCCGTATTCAGGCAAGACTGATACAATATCTCAATGCACTACTAAAGATGTGACTCTAATGTTTATTTTTGTTTCTCTACAGAATTTTCAAGTTCTTGGGCCTTTTGATGACCTCCTAAGTTTGAGTATGTGATAGCCAGATTGTGTCTAGCAAGCAATGTATCTGGATGAGTGTCACCAAGAATTTGTTTTCGTTTCTGCAGCACAATGACTGCGAGCTCTTCAGCTTTTCGATACTCTTTCAGGTGCCAGTATGTTGTTGCAAGATTACCTATGGCCCAGATTGTGTCTGGATGATCTTCATCCAGAATCTGTTTGCGTTTCTCCAGCACAATAACCTGGAGGTCTTTAGCATTCTGATAGTCCCTCAGTTGCCAATATGTGTTTCCAAGATTCCCCATGGTGAGGATTGTGCCTGGATGATCTTCACCCAGAATCTGTTTGCGTTTCTCCAGCACAAAAACCTCAAGGCCTTTGGCATCCTGATAATCCCCCAGGTGGTGATAGGTGCCTCCGAGATTACCCATGGCAGTAATTGTGTCTGGATGGTCTTCACCTAGAATGTGTTTGCGCTTCTCCAGCACAGTAACCCCAAGGTCTTTCGCATTCTGATAGTCCCCGAGTTGCCAACATGTCAATCCGAGATCACTCATAGCAGAGATTGTGTCTGGATGATTGTCACCCAGAATCTGTTTGTACTCTTCCAGTACTGTCTCTAGCATCCTCACAGCATGTTTATATTTTCCAGCCTCATGGAAAAGCAACCCATAATAATATCTGAATGGCAGAGCCAAATGTGTACCAGTCTGTGCAACTGATTCAACATGTGGGCATAATACTAGACTCGGCAATACAGTATCCCACATGCGCCGTTGTGAAATTGCCATGCCGAGTACAGTACCCACAGTAAGCATGCATTTTTCAGGACTTGATGTCTTCTCTTGACACCAAACATGCACGAGTGGGTGTACAGAGAAAAGGTTTGTCTCTTCATCAAAACTGATCAATGAGTAGCATCACTGCTTAATCAAGGCATCGCGGGGCCCACAAACAACATGGGCAATATTAATCATCCTCTCTGATGATCTCTGGCACCACTGTGGGGTCCTGATTAGGTGTTCGAGTACTTTGTTGTGCTTGATTTACGAACGAAGCCTTACGCGACGGATCAGGTGATTCGGGTTTAACAGTAACCGGTTACCCCGGCTATAGTTGGACCTCGCTTATCAACTATCCGATCATTGTTGCCATCCTGATTTGGTTACTTGAACCAGGCCAGGACAGTAACTCGCATATCTCCACAACGACTTGGCGGTTTGGGCTGATTAAGGTACTGGCTCAAAGCTAGCACCTTCCTCTACCTAATACTGAAAGTCCTGAATGGGGGACACGAGGATAGAAGATGGGACTGTCAACACGATCGAATGGGAAACAGTCACGCTGGACACACTCAAGCACTAAGGGGTCGATACACGAGGATCCTATATATTTATCTACACATGATTAACTATGGACACCTTACTCATATACCAGCGAGTAGAATAATCATCGTATTGTAAGCGTAATTGTACAGTATATAAGGAGGAGGTTTTGGCATGGATAGACACTGAACTTTCTGTCCCTAAGAGCAGTAGCCTTTACCGGGTATTGCTTGATAAACGACGGAGATTCGGGACTTGTCACCCAGGACTGACTTCGTTAAGAAGTTTTGTTTTGTTTGCACAAGTAACTCAATATCAATTGTTGGCTCGGGAATTTGGCATTGGAAACGGTTAAGAAGCTAGAGAGAGCTTGTTAGGAATTGAGAACACGGCACCACACTACAGCAGCCTCGGAAGGCTTATTATTTGGGATTTGAGAACACGGCACCTTGATTAGGATTTGGGATTGTTGGCTCAAGCTTGTAAAGCTTTTAAACTCGATTTGTTGGCTTAGGCGCTCGTTTGGCACTGCTCAAAGAGGTCTAATACTCTAAATCACACCTTGCACTTCGGACTCGACCTTTAAACAGGCATGTTCCTCGCAACCTTTGCTGGATATCTGTGCTCCTTGAACCTTCTTAAAGCGTTCAAAAGACCCGTACTCGGCGGCACAGTCTAAACCATTCAAGGGGAAAGTAGTTAGGATTTGGTTAGTAGTTGTGTTTTTGCCTTAATCAAGCAAACTCGCATTCTGCTCGTTGGATCTTGATTAAACTAGTACTGCTGTTGTAGACACCGAGCAAGCATTTCACCGGTTGTCAAGAGCCAGAAATCAGCTGCAGCACATAACACCGTGCTATCAAATCAACTCAAAGTGTCCTGCTTCAAACTCGTAGCGTCATCGGTCATTTTTTTCCATGGAGATTCCTGGCACTACTGGTCTTCTCGAGCTCGCGCAAGATTTCAACTCTGTCGCGTAAAAACTCAATCCAATCCCATCGCGGGCTTCGAAAGCTGGGCCCATCTTTCTATACGTTACAGGCTCAATATTCCGGGGAACGGACATACATCCTTGCCTCTTGCCGAAAAACTTTGTGGATCCGTTGTCTTCAAAGCCTACTTCAGTTCCAGTGCTTTGCCGTCTCAGGACAAAACACCACCGACTCTCAATCTGGAGCATACTGGACTGCTGATTGGCTTCTTGGCTCGAACTTCGACGCCCTACTTCAATTGCAGCTCTGTCTCCAAAAGAATTTTGCTCCAACTGAACCCAGTCCTTTCTCAAACTTGGGAAAAAAAGGCACAAAGCTTCGTGTTCGTGCCGGAACTACGAGGTACGTGTCCATTTAATCCGATTTGCTTATCTTTCTATCTTTCAGGATTTCGCACTGGGCCATCGCTCTCCAGCCCTGCCCCAAACAGTATAAGCCGGTATAACTCGAGGTGCACCCATCCACTCCATCTGTTACTGAATTTCATTATCCACTAATTACCTTGACCGCAAGTCTGACTCGATGTGTCATTAATTTGGCTCGTTGGTATCGCTCTAGGTGCGCTTTCATTGCTTAT
This sequence comes from Mycena olivaceomarginata, assembly GCA_029378375.1. Taxonomy (NCBI): domain Eukaryota; kingdom Fungi; phylum Basidiomycota; class Agaricomycetes; order Agaricales; family Mycenaceae; genus Mycena; species Mycena olivaceomarginata. Next base: position 54,091 of record JARKIC010000971.1, on the reverse strand, counting down.
ACTTTAACCTTTACTTTCACTTTCCTTCTACTATTGCTTTCACTTTACTTTTACTGCTGGTTCTAGCCCTTCAATGAACTAACACCGTTCATTTACTTTCAATCCTCCAGTATCTCTGTTAAACAAAATTACTTGGATCAGATTTGGAGCTGGACCATTGCTCCCCAGTGCGGTGCTTCCACTGTATGGCGGCATTACTTATGCCTGACGGCTCCAGGTGGAGCCGCTGCTCGCTGGCAATCCTACTTTCTGCTTTCTCATTTTCCCCGCCTTTCCCTTCGATATAGGGACCCGGTAGCAATACCAGAACTCCGGGGTTCAACGTACGAATTTGTCTGTAGAATGTGAGCACCGACATTCCTAAATGAATGGTATATGCACTGAAGCCGCGAAACGGGAGCAATACATCCAGAGGTGACGGCCAAATTCAACAGCGGGATGGGATCATCAGGAACAACGAGCCATTTGAATTTCGTCTTTGATGAATGACGGAGAGGGGAGTAGTACGAGTGCACCGCAGCCAGTGAAATGTTCAGTATCGCCACTGTTGCAACGATGAAAATGACACACTTGTCGAAGGAGTACATGGCAAGCACTCGGAGAATAAGCGTGCCTATCACAGATTCAATCTGATCCCTCCCATCTTCATCACTGTGGCCCACGATGGTCAATACCGCTCACAGCCAGCGCCAGCGCCCACAGCGAAGTGGAAGAAAAAAAGGCAGACCCGCCAGCACGGACACTGATTGAGACACAAAAAGAAGAATTGCGAATTTATTTTATTGCATGCATGCATTCTGGCGTAGCTCGCGCGCCGTTCGCCGACAAGAGGTATCATACTTTGACTGAGGGAATGTGTAAGACAGCAACGATTGAGACGAGACAGCGACGAGAGAAGTAGGTGGGAAGGTGCTACGGTGTACATTTATGGACAAGGTGATTTCTAAATCAGAGTGTACGAGGAGATGAGTATGAGGTAATGTAAAGAGGAAGACAAGGACAATAGGAATCAGAAGGGAAGGATAAATATACATAGAAAAAGAGAAAGAATATTGTAATGTCCACAGAGACAAGACACCACCGCACCTAGAGGTATTCCTGCTAATAAGACTGTTCTTGTTTATTTACCACTAGAAGTATCCCAGAAAATCTTTTTCATCTCCCAGCAACCTCCCACCATAAGAGAGTAGGTGATTTCGGATTTTCTGGTGGATATACCAACTTCTGATACCACTTCCAACTCACCCCACAAATTATTCAAAATGCACCTACTTTCACTTCTAAATCCCCAACCCGCCCATTCTAGAATGTCAGAAATACGTCGAAATTATTCAAATTGAACTTATGAGGTGATTTCCTGTGTCCCCTGCTTTATCTTGTAGAAGGAATCGTGAGAATATCATCAATGGTGGCAGATTTATACACCCTTTTTCCAAAACCTGTGTTTCTGCCCATTTTCATGCCTTTGTTTCCTCATTTCTCATAATTTCATCCAAATTCTGTCTTTTCTAACCCAAAAAAATCACAGAACTACCTGCACACCCAGTAGGTCCATAACTGAGACCTCTCCGGTATCATTATGTCTCAATTTGGCACCCTAAAGCCCAAAATATCGCCTTCCTTCCTATTTGGGACGCCGGAGGTTGAATGTTTGTGCCAGCATCTTCACAAGACACACTATATCATATGGCCTTGATCTGTCTATCTCGAAGTCGATGATGGCTTAACTCTCCCAATACTTCTAATACCTACTCCTAACTTTTAAACATCCCACTAGTACTGTACTTTTTCGTTCAAATTGGTAGTCACGCATCACGCACCCCCCTGTCGATCACGAACTTTGGTCGATGTCACGCGTCACTGGGGCCTCTGTCGAATTTCCAGGCGGTCACGCAGGTCCCCCAAACTGCCCAAAAAGTGCAAAAAAGACAAAAATTTCGGTTCAAATGTCGAAATTTTCGAGGTGTCACGCAAAAAATTCGGCGGCTGCCGAAATGTCGAATAGGTAAAACGGGTCACGTGTCACACCTCCTGTCGATTTGAACGAAAAAGTACAGTAACTTCTAAAACCTTCTAATCACGTTGGAGACTTCTAGATCCTAGGAGTCCCAACTTCTAAAACCCTGCGCCCACTTCTAAAACCTCGCACCCCCACTTCTAATACCTCACGCCCCCTACTTCTAATACCCCGCCTGCTGGTCCCACATGTGACGTCATCCCGTGTCCTCGCCTGTCTACACTTCTAACACCCCTCGCACCCACTTCTAATACCCTGCACACCTACTTCTAACACCCTGTGTCCTACTTCTAGCACCCTGTGGCCACTTCTAAAACACTGCTGCCACTTCTAAAACCCCCCATGCCCCGACTTCTAGTACCCCGCTCGCGGATCAAGTGGCTGTGCTCGGGCATCATGCTTCCTGTTTTCTACACCCAGCACTGCTGTGCTCCTCTCCCAGTTACGACACCGCTTCCCCATCACCGACCTTCCGCATACGAGCCCAAGAGCTGTGCCCGCTTTGCCCACCCCCTGCGCCCCCACCTGTGTCCGCGCCGCCATACCCGTCCCCGCCTGGCCGCTGCCTCGACTCCGTGCACGCGCCCCGTCCCATCGCCACGCTGGCCACTCCCTCTGCCCACGTCACCGCTGGCGTCGATGTGCCTCCTTCCCAACGTCCTCGCCCTGTGTCTGCCCATGCCCGCCTCCCACGCACGTCGCACACCCGCACCCATCTCGCCGCTGCCCCCTGTTCGGCATGCCCGTCCCGTTCCACCCTCTCTGCGCACCCGTTCTGCTCCATGTCCACACCGCTTGCCATCCCCTCCTCCCATGCGCTGCCACCCTCATCCTGTCCGCCTCCACCCCTGCTCGCCTCCGCGCACCCACTTTCGTGCCGGCACACCCTAGTACTCTCCACTGACGGTGTCGGCATGAACCACACGGCCATCCGCGAACACCACATTGACCTCAAGTCGCTCGACAGGATCATCGCACCCGGGGAAGCCAGTCGCATCAACAGCGCCACGCTTGAGGTGCAGCAGCGGCCCAATCCCCCACTACAGCCCATCGGCAGTGCTGCACCCACACCTGGCAACCTGCTGGAGCACGCTGCTCGACCGCTTCATCCACGTGTTCAAGTGGATACTCCCGATCTACTACGCGCTGCACTTCCTCCCACCGATCCTGCTGCGCTGGCGACAGTTCCGCGCGGAGGGCGCGTGCTCACGTGCTCTGGGCTTGGCAGCGCGTGCAGTTCGGCATTTCTCAGTGTCTTTGTCGTCGTCTACCAGGGTGCGTCTTTCGTCTCCTCTTGTTCACCAGGAATGCCAATGCTACTTGCCCAAGTGAAGACGCCGATTTTGTACCTTATGCCGGTAAGCCAAATTTCTATATGCTTCCATTCGAACACCTAATACATTGCATGTAGCTCTTTTATCTTGCTTTTATCTGCCCAAGACCATTGTCTACGTGGTCGCTTGGGCCGTAGAAGTCCTCGCTAACGTCGGGAGGGCGAGCGGAGTGCGGGATGGGCGCAAGAGAAAAGGTACACTTTTCTATTTTCAAGTGGAATCAATCTCACCCCGTTTTTTTGTCTAGCCCAGCTTCGAGAGCATCACCCGCTACCCTTTGTTTGCCCCCCGCCGTTTTCTTGTTGATCACCGTCCGAGCCAGCAATCACACTAACTTGGCACCCCATACCGCTGGTGAGTTTTTTTGTTTGAAAAAAATGATCGGGTTCTATCAACGAATCCGATGTATTTAGACAGTGATATCAGTAGATGTGATTAAATTTTGCCATGAAATTGTACATCATGAAAATTAATTTTCTACACAAATTGCTATGAACTTCTCAGCTACCCAAACGGGGTCCCAAGATTAATCTTAGACTTATAAGATTAAATCTGATGAAACTGAATGATAAAAAGGGCTCACAACCAGATTTGAACAAGGAACATTATGATAGTGCTTGCGGAAAGCACGAGGTATTACCACTAGACCATAAGGCCCATACTCAACTCAAAGCAAGGATGATTTAATCATCGCAAAAAATTCAATCTAAAGTTCCTGAATTTTGCATTTTTGAGCTTATTTCAGCCATAAAATCTCAATGGCACTGTGACCAGTGGTTCAGTTCAGTGGGCTGCATCATGTGTCACCTGAAAACTTGGTCAAAATAGTACAGTAGTGCAATCATGCATACTCTCTACAACATGCACAACATGAAACGGACATAAAGATATTTCCCTTTTTTCCCTTCCAGGGTGCTTGATATGTACAAGATGCGATGGGCATTTAGGATATCTTGCTTGGTGTAGTGGTTATATCCTATCCTTTGGTGTAACGCTTCTTATAAGGTTCCTTGTTCAAATCTGGTTGCAGCCGCTTTTTTATGATTCAGTTTCATCAGATTTAATCTTCCACGTCTAAGATTAATCTTGGGACCCCGTTTGGGTAGCTGAGAAGTTCATAGCAATTTGTATAGAAAATTAATTTTCATGATGTACAATTTCGTGGAAAAATTTAATCACAGCTGCTGCGACCGTTGATTTAGATCTTCTATCACTCCAACAATTCGTACCACACTGTGGTTCGGACGCTCGAAGGTCTCGTTCGAGTCAGGAGGGCGGGCGGAGGCGGTGGATAGGGTACTGGCAAAGGTGAGTCTCATTATCTGGCTATACTCCTTATAAAGACGTAACTCACCTTTTTTCCTCTTCCGTAGCAGCCGGCCCATCGTTCCCGCGGCACGGTTGGTCCGGCGTCACCGCAAGTCGCGTGCTCGTCGCTGTCCAAGGCGGTTATCACCTTGGTCTTACATCTGACCCTCAAAATCAATTTTTTTCCATTTCATTATGTTCTCATAGCTAATATTGATTATATAACTCTTCTATAGCTCCTTAATCGTCGTACTATCACGTATTTTGGTCGGTTGGAGCTTTCGTTGGCGTTGGAGGGACACGCGGAGGCGGCGGAGTGGAAGGAGGCAAAGGTACGTCTTCTTCTACATATGTATCTCTCAGAAAAACTCTAACTAACCTCTACCTCTCTCTTTCAGGACCCCGCGCATCGTCTCCCGTGGGCTGTTTGTTCGGTGTCGCCGTCGATGTCACGCTGCCGCGGTCCTCGCTGGCCGACCTCCCTTTTTCCGTGATCTCCACGTACTCGAGATGGAACACTGTATTCCGCACAAGCGGCAAGAAAAACATCTAAAACGGTTTGCGCCCGATTGTTATCGTTTACACGATCCGCACCGCGGAGGGCTGAGCTGGGGGTTTCAGACGACGTCCCCACTCCCTTCAAGCTCTTCCGGGCTCTGATTTGCGTCTCAGCCGGTGGGCTTGGGCTTGGGCGCCGATTCCGGTGTCCGCCCCCCCACGTCCACCCGCTACGCGCTACCCAACCCCAACTCTGTTTCGTACTCGGCGTATTTTACAACAAATCTTTTATTTCTTCATTGTGTGTCCACCGATACCCACCCTTGACGAGCATTTCTGGATCGATGTTCAGGCGCCGACCGGTGTTTCGCCAATTTCACACTGTGCCACTCAAGGCGATTTTTTTAAAGGTATGTTCCTACATCCACGCACCCCCCTTTCACTGGCGAAATCTCTACCCAGAATCTTCTCCTATCACACCTCACTCGATCCCGTCTTCCCCTAAGGTTCCCGGCTGGACGTTCGAGCGCTGACTGCCGCCTCGCCAAAATCAGCCTTGCGCAGTCAAGCCGAATTCTTCCTTTGAAGGTACGTTAGTTCGCGCGCACGCCCTCTTTTCGCCGACAACATATCTACCCAGCACCGTCACCCAACCCTCGTCACCTTGGCCAGGGTTCGCAGATGGACATTCAGGCGCTGGCACCCGTCCCGCCGATTTCACCATGGCGGTGCCATGGCGAATTTCTTCTATAAGGTACATTCCTTCGTCCGAGCGGCCTGCTTTGGGTGACGAGACCTCTATCCAGGACGCTCGACCACCCCTCCCCACCCTTGCCTAGGGAAAGTTGCCGATATGTAGGACAACGTGGACTTGAGTGTACTGCCAGACTCAAGCTCCAGCCACAAATAAAGATCAAGGAGTGAACCACATGCCCGTGCGCAGAGGAATGAGAGGGGACATAGTCTGGCATTCCATCCCGAGATGCCCGAGCCGGACTGAACACAGCCGATGATTTTGTTGAGGGACATGGTGGGCCTGATTTCAATAACTACTCAGACACTTCAATAAACACACAAATCTTGGAAAGTGTTTAACCTTTCAGTTTGTAAGGCAAACGAACGGCTATTTCAATTTAAAACATTCAGCAATGAAACCATAGTTGTCAAAAGTGGGATAAACGATCGGATGTTCCGTATTTGTGGATTTTATGTAAGAAGTAATGAAAGATTAGAGAGAGAACACGAAAGCCCGAAAGCAAAATCCTCCTCGAGGGCCTGGTCCACTTTGATTAGTTCGCAAAAAGAGGCGCAAGGTGAAATGGAGGTAGGTACCGTTAAATGCAGCGGTTCCAACCGTCGTTGAACCCATCGTTGAATCCCTCGTTGAATGCATCGCCCAAGACGGTCCCTCCTGGGCAAGTCAAGCCACTAAACACTTTGTCAATACGAGAATGACGCTCGGGTAGAGAACACCTCACTCGCTGACGGGACCACCGCGTTTTCCATTGTTGCCGGAGGCGGCGTTGCAGCCAGAGGCTTCTCCACCCTCGTACCCCAGGTTGAAGCAGTCGTTCCAGACATCTTTTTTGACCCTGTGAGAAAAATCAGTATAATATCTTGAGTAGTAAGGGAAAAACGAGTGACAGCGTAGAGTCATTGGCCACCGCAGCGGCGGAAACAACTCTCATGGCGAAAGCGAGGAGAAGGGCAGAGATTTGGAGCTTGAACTGCATCTTGAGTGGGACTTATAGATACTGAGATTGAGAGAATGCGGTCGGCCTTTTATATCTCAAGCCTGGCACGTTGGTCTTTAGTTGACAACTGAAACAGAACGGGCCGAAAGTCTATTTGTTCGGCCATGCCGGTGAGTAGAACCGCGCACCACTCACTTCGCTTAACCAACTTGGAGACCCCGTCAGCCTCCGTGCTACTATAGATATAAAATGCCGCGACTTCGCCGTCGTCCGACTGTATGGAATTCCAACAAATTCCCTTTCCAGCGGTCGAACCGAGACAGTTCTGTGAAGATCAGACTGTACAGAATTCTCGGCGTCTATTTTGCTTGCTTGACTCGTACGCCCCGCTTGTCTCAGAGTTGCTATGGATATAAAATGCCGCGATTTCACCGTCTATTCAATTCCTCCACGCCCTTCCATTCAAGGACGGAACCGAAACCGGCAGTATGAAATTCAGATCACTAGGATTTACAAGCAGTAGGTCCATTCCCTCACAGTTGCGCTTCCCTGCTTCGGTCACCGCGGAAGAGTGCCGGACGGAGATTGGAATTTATTTCATTTTACACCCGCTTCTCAACCTATGCACATGGTCCGCTTCAGGCTCGAGACGTAAGAAAACATCGAACAGGTTGACGAGGTATTCCAGTGTTGAAGCTGGGCTAGCTGTCAGAGTCCAAATATTCCCAACGATGCGAAAAGGAGATACATTCACAATCACCTGTGGCTACACCCTTTGCAATTTCACGTTAACCGCTGCCAATTCTCCCCTGGACGAGCCTAGAGTCCGTGTTTCGACCAAGGTAGCGAGCTTGAACGCCGTGCTTGACTGGAGAAAAAGGTATGCCCGCGTGGGGTCCCACGCAAATCGCGATTCGGATCACCGTCATTGACGGCTGGTGTGCAGTGCGCCCTTGTCGCTCAGGAAAACAGTCGTCAAAAGAGGATCCCTGGATGCTTCCCAGCTTCACGTACACACCGCTTATCTCGGGGCGATTTTGGACCAAGGATTGGATTGTGCTTCGATCGCCGACGTCTACACTTGAACCCGGAGACTGCCGATCAACTGTCGCTTGGGCCCCATCTTGTATCACTCACTGTGGACGGTCTGTATTGAGTTTTAAAAAGCGTGCTTGTGATCGTGTAGATACAGTTTTAATCCGAACTTCTTGCCTAATAGAGGGCGGGCCGGGCCTAGAATGATAACCGAAGGAAGTTAACTAAAGTGCATGCTGGCGATCCGCGGGAACATGTAGTAATCCACAACATCATATGAGGCCGTAAGCTTGGACCCACCCAACATATCACTGCTGCGACTTCCCTCACCTGCGAAGGATTCGGCGAATGGCACTATCCCGTCTCTTCCCTTCCATTTCTCGACGTGCAAGACGCACCCGAGCCCTGCACCTTACTTGTGTGACGCTTTCATGTGCAGCACTTCTCATTCTGGCAGCGAAGAACACAGTAAAAGAGCACGATTTTCGCCTAGCCTTCAACAAGGCAACATCTGCACTCGGTGTGGCCGGGCGCCCACCAACCTATGGACGAATATGGAATTTAGAACGCTCGCTTCCGCAGCACAACCTAGATTTACCTTTTCCTGAAGGAAAACACGGCCGATATGTGAAATTTTCGAATCAAGCGAATTGGATCGGGTGGAATAATATCTTCGGGGAAATGTGAGCGTCATTTAATCCATACGCGTTCCGTATTAATGCTGCTTTAATCCAGCCTGTTAAACGCGCACCTCGCATATGTGTCCAACCGCGCCTATGTGTTTCAGGATTACCTCTGGCAGCCCTCGCCACTATCCATGGCCGCAGGAGACATGGATGTCAGACATCCCGCGTACTCCTCTCAACGCCATCGTGTCGGGTCCAATCTCAGGCGGCGCCTTCGAGCCCGGGAACTCCGCGCCGCGATCAGTCTCCGAGGCATGGTTCAACATCGTTTGTCCGCCGCACGTACGCCGCTTGATCAACACCCGCGAGGTCAAGCCCGCCTTAGCCGCCAATGCATCTGGGATCGAGATTCTCAAACACTGGCAGAAGGCTCTTCTCGACGCGACCGAGGGGTGCATTGAGATCGTTTCCGCGAGCATGGAGGAGGACATGTTCAGTCAGACGTTCGACCTAGGCCTGTGGGCAACTCCCCGAATCCTCACGTTGTGGGAGACCTTTTCGAACTCGCCAATATCGCGCCTCCTCGGGCCGTCCACCATCGTACGCTCTGCTGTGGAATATAACGCCCAGATATTCGTTCGGCGCGACGCCAGGCTCGGCCGCGTATCATCGCCGCCCGACCCATACAACCACATGCTCGCGATGCATTTGAGGCGAGGGGATTACGAGGAGCACTGTAAATGGCTTGCCTACATCGACAATGGATTCTATGGCTGGAACCAATTTCCACACCTTGCAGACCGTCTCACAATCAATCCGGATGCTCCTGACAAGGACGCCAGGTTCTTGGAGCGTTGCTGGCCGGATATCAGCGGGATTGTGAGCAAAGCAGCGCTCACGCGGAGGGATTTCCTTGGACACGCAGGAGCTCCGGATGCATTGGATACATTTTATCTTCTCACTAACGAGAAGAGTGGATGGATAGAGGAGATCAAGGACGCGCTGAAGAAGGATGGATGGGCTGTGTACACTACCCAGGATCTGGTGCTGGATTCTGAGCAGACAGACGTGTCCATGGCAGTGGACATGGAGATCGCACGCCGAGCGGCGGTATTCATAGGGAACGGGGTGAGTTCCACTTCTAAAATTCTGAATGGAGGCTAACTTCGTTCGACAAGTGGTCCTCGTTCACCAGCAATATTGTGTCCAGACGGTTGGCCGATGGTAGAGATCCCATCACAATCAGATTCTCGTGAAGGTAGTGAGCCTGATAAAGGGCGGCGAGTTGATGAGGAGCAATGAGAAAATAATTTCTTGTTAATGGACGAACAGAACGGTAGGAGGTTAATTCTAAAATTACACGCAAGTTGTGTTTCCTACGCAGTTTCATATAGAAGAATATTACTGTTGCGCTGGACGAACCAACGAACTGACGAACCAACGAACTATCCAGCATTCCACGAGGAGAGTCAAAAAGAAACTGCGCACATGCGACTGCATATGCATCGAGAGGATTATCGTTGTGAAGTGTTCAAGCTGAATCCTTACTGAATCCCGTCGTTGAAAACACGTTACATACACTGCGTCCCGAGGGTTCATCGGCAGTGTCACCGTATGCCTGACATGATGAGCATGTGCCGACTGGCGGCCGACTTGTTGGTAGAATGAACCCGCCGACGTTCGGCAGGCGGTGCCATTAAATACGCGGCGCTCGCCTGATCAGCATTGGTCGGTGTTTTGTCGGCAACCACTGCCGACCCGTGTCCACTTCCTGGCAACTGCCCCCAACAATCGAAAACCGATAGAAAACCCGAGTGGTTGCTTCTGCTGTGTTGTTTGCACCGCGGCGACCGTTAATGCGCTGCCTGCACTCGACTATGACGTATGCTATACAGAGAAAAGCCATTAGAAATGGCACAAATGAACCATGGTCATCTGGGATTGGAGCCCTGCTGAATTGCGAAGCCAAATCATACAAAATAAGCGAACGTACCAGTGTCGGAACAGAATAGGGGTATCATTATTTCTCACTTAAGTTGAGAATTTCTCCTCATACATTTTTGGGTGGCCAACGGAGAACAGTGTGGATCGGATTTTTTGTTTTCCTGTGTCCAGTTTTCCGTAGTACCCGGGCAGTGTCGTTCTGGGAAGCGTAAAGCGTGGCGAAATGCACGAGCCCAATGACGGTGATCCGAATCGCGATTTGCGTGGGACCCCACGCGGGCATACCTTTTTCTCCAGTCAAGCACGGCGTTCAAGCTCGCTACCTTGGTCGAAACACGGACTCTAGGCTCGTCCAGGGGAGAATTGGCAGCGGTTAACGTGAAATTGCAAAGGGTGTAGGTACAGGTGATTGTGAATGTATCTCCTTTTCGCATCGTTGGGAATATTTGGACTCTGACAGCTAGCCCAGCTTCAACACTGGAATACCTCGTCACCTGTTCGATGTTTTCTTACGTCTCGAGCCTGAAGCGGACCATGTGCATAGGTTGAGAAGCGGGTGTAAATGAAATAAATTCCAATCTCCGTCCGGCACTCTTCCGCGGTGACCGAAGCAGGGAAGCGCAACTGTGAGGGAATGGACCCTACTGCTTGTAAATCCTAGTGATCTGAATTTCATACTGCCGGTTTCGGTTCCGTCCTGAATGGAAGGGCGTGGAGGAATTGAATAGACGGTGAATGAAATCGCGGCATTTTATATCCATAGCAACTCTGAGACAAGCGGGGCGTACGAGTCAAGCAAGCAAAATAGACGCCGAGAATTCTGTACAGTCTGATCTTCACAGAACTGTCTCGGTTCGACCGCTGGAAAGGGAATTTGTTGGAATTCCATACAGTCGGACGACGGCGAAGTCGCGGCATTTTATATCTATAGTAGCACGGAGGCCGACGGGGTCTCCAAGTTGGTTAAGCGAAGTGAGTGGTGCGCGGTTCTACTCACCGGCATGGCCGAACAAATAGACTTTCGGCCCGTTCTGTTTCAGTTGTCAACTACACGGCTATCCCGGATGTCACCGGAATTCGATAGGACCCGTTGCCGATCGAAATCCAATGATTTCGGCTCGGGTTTCTAAGATTTGATCATTATGAGCCATTGAATATACGGATTAGTGGAATCCATCGGCTCTGTGCTCATATTTCGACAGTCAACCCACAGTGTTCAGATGCCACTAGATGCGATCGTAACTTAATCATATTCTGCTCTTAACTGGACCACATGCATAAAGTTCTTTGAGGCTCTTTGCTCTTTCGACTGCATCCAAGCTACTATAACTTTAAATTGGTGTATATAACACAAGTGCTTGGTTTGTGGCCTGTGCCAAGGTGCACACTAATTGTGCACAGATAGTATACGGCATTGATACAGCAGCGAACGAGTGTAAGGCTGACAGTGGAAACAGTCATTTATTTATACATAGATTGAATTGCAAGCGGGGAGCATTGAGCTCGGCTGCTCGGTGTGGCGTGCACTGAGCTGAGGAATGGCGGACTTAGACCCGAAAATCCCTCTTCTCAAGACATTCAAACTCCGACGGTCCGTGCACCAGGTGGTTGATGTTTCAGACTTTGATGTCGTGATGATCGTCTTCTTACCTTTTTCCTCCCATTTTCGCTCCCGCCCCAGGCTGCCCTTGGTCCCTCCTCCTCTCACCTCCTTCCACGAAGTCATGTCAAGATGCTAACTCAGCGAGGTCAAGACTCTGTTGCTATTTAATACCCGTCGGACGACATTCCTGGGTGTCGTATCATCAAGGTGTGTCTTGCGCTTTATCAAGTCCTCCTGCGCCTAACCATCTTTACAGTACACCCTTGCTGCCCAGAGGCTAGTCCCAGGGCAGTGCAGCTCGCGCTGACCAGTTAGACTTGCTTGAGCACTGGCGGCTTGGCGGGACAGCGGTTGTTGACCAGTGCACCTGTCCGGCACCGGACTGGTGTGCATTTCTTTTTAGGTGTCGTTTACAGTTGCCTTACGATACAAATAGCCTCTTAGCGTACTCTTATGATATGTATCTCCCTCAATAAAAATATGGTTTTACTACTCAAAATAAATTCTTTCGGTGCATTCTGGTTCCTCCTGCGCCACAATGGCCTGCCCGTAGTATGCCCAGGGCAGACTCATTCAAATTCAAAGGCTAGCCCATTGGAATCCAAAGGGGCGTATATTCTTCGGAATCCATTGGACGCCCAGTGGATTCCAAAGATCTCCGGAACCATAGAATTCCGGTGACATCCGGGATAGCCGTGTAAAGACCAACGTGCCAGGCTTGAGATATAAAAGGCCGACCGCATTCCCTCAATCTCAGTATCTATAAGTCCCACTCAAGATGCAGTTCAAGCTCCAAATCTCTGCCCTTCTCCTCGCTTTCGCCATGAGAGTTGTTTCCGCCGCTGCGGTGGCCAATGACTCTACGCTGTCACTCGTTTTTTCCCTTACTACTCAAGATATTATATACTGATTTTTCTCACAGGGTCAAAAAGATGTCTGGAACGACTGCTTCAACCTGGGGTACGAGGGTGGAGAAGCCTCTGGCTGCAACGCCGCCTCCGGCAACAATGGAAAACGCGGTGGTCCCGTCAGCGAGTGAGGTGTTCTCTACCCGAGCGTCATTCTCGTATTGACAAAGTGTTTAGTGGCTTGACTTGCCCAGGAGGGACCGTCTTGGGCGATGCATTCAACGAGGGATTCAACGATGGGTTCAACGATGGTTGGAACCGCTGCATTTAACGGTACCTACCTCCATTTCACCTTGCCGCCTCTTTTTGCGAACTAATCAAAGTGGACCAGGCCCTCGAGGAGGATTTGCTTTCGGGCTTTCGTGTTCTCTCTCTGAACTTTCATTACTTCTTACATAAAATCCACAAATACGGAACATCCGATCATTTATCCCACTTTTGACAACTATGGTTTCATTGCTGAATGTTTTAAATTGAAATAGCCGTTCGTTTGCCTTACAAACTGAAAGGTTAAACACTTTCCAAGATTTGTGTGTTTATTGAAGTGCCTGAGTAGTTATTGAAATCAGGCCCACCATGTCCCTCAGCAAAATCATCGGCTGTGTTCAGTCCGGCTCGGGCATCTCAGGATGGAATGCCAGACTATGTCCCCTCTCACTCCTCTGCGCACGGGCATGTGGTTCACTCCTTGATCTTTATCTGTGGCTGGAGCTTGAGTCTGGCAGTACACTCAAGTCCACGTTGTCCTACATATCGGCAACTTCCGTGATCGGTAATCCAACATCGAACACCGAGACAAGATCAAGGAATCCAGAAGCCGTCATCATTCTTGGGTTGTGTCCAGAACCGATCCCGACAGTGAACCGAACGCAAGCCCGACTTCACCTAGGTTTCGGCGTGACTATAAATTTGAGGGACGGCTGGTATGGGGTAGAGAAAAATGACACATGAAGACGGCGATCGATCGTTAGCGTTGAAATGAAATGGGTTGAGTGACGCAGAACGAAACGGCCCGTCCCAAAATAAAAGATAAAAAAAACTAGAACTGCATCACCCATTGCAAGCGATCATAAGTGTGTTCCAAATTTCAAGCAGATACCCTAATATTCGAGTGAAAAGGATCGAAACTCACCACAAAAGCTCCCCAGAGAAAATATGGAACGACTCTCCGTGTATTGGACTTTGTGGTGACACCAATTTCCAGTCCGTATGAGAACCGAAAGGTTTGTCGTAGATCTAAAGTCAAGCACTCGACGCGTTTTCCTACTGTGCTCGTTCAAGATAAGTTTGAACTCACTTTTATTCTTCGATACTTTAGAAGTTGTGATCCAAAGTCAGCTGGCCGCGGCGAGAACGAAGGACGGTGAAGGTCTAGACTTCATTGCGTGTTACATATATCTTGGTCGTTGCCCTTGTGTCGTGAAACACAGTCAGCGATTTAGCAGAGTTACCCGAGTGGCTTGGCTAAATGGCTCGCGCCGCTTAGCGGAGTTTAAATTTGGCTCAGCGGGCGTGGACGGTGTGGCTTGTGGCATGGCGTGACTTGTGCTCACTTACAGCAAGGCCTTGCACTGTCAGAAATTCATGCATATATTTTGTTTTCACCCTCCAAATAATTTCCATTCCCCACCATTATCACAAGACCCCCCCCTATGGTTTGCCGGAAGGACTCGGATGAATTAGGAAATGATCTCACTAACTGACACATCCGCTTTGGGACAGGGGCTCATCAATACCACAACAAGCTCACCGACACCCGTGCACCACACCTATCAGCCGCATGGACTGTGTTGTATAATGATCCCCATGGTGTAGCCGTCCAAAGAGCCTTTTTAATGGTAAGCAAGTTGGCTGATTGATAATTTATAAAGACCAACCTTGGATGTCGGCAAAGATAACATTCCCCCCACTCCATTGAAACGCATAATGAACAAAGGCAGACAGTGTGTGACCCAGCTGGCCCCGCCCAGCTAGGTGTTCCATTGTGCCCGTGTAGTGAGTGACAGATGGGTTGCGAAGGGGCTCCAGAAATCAAACAACTTTGCGTGTCGCCATAGGTTCGGTCTCAAATATTTCTCTGACAACCCCCGAAGCAGATGATGGAGCTCCACCCTCAATTATTACTTCTTGAACAAGAGAGCATTGCGTGATGTCGAAGTCTAGTAACAATGATGAGCAAGTTGAAAGATAATCCAGTGACACATACCATTTTGCGATCTCAAGGTTATGGTCTTGGGCAGCAGAACAGAAGTTCCTCAAGAACCACTGGCCTGTTCACAGCGAATGGCCTCACATTTGAGATTCAATATGTTTTCGGCCATGCTGACCTCGTCCTGGTTTGAACCAGGACCAATTTCACAGAGCCGTTTAGCGACAAATTGGTCTGTGCCGATAGACAATTGAACAAAATAAAAAATCGATGAGCATACAAGCAGGTGAGTTTGGTAGAAATGCTTGCGTTGAAGCAGTGTTTCATCTTTCCGCTGAATGGAATCTCATTTCCAATCAGAGTGGCTTTGGTTGTTGTCGGTTCAATTTCTGGCCAACGGACTTCCACAGAGCATGTCTCTTTGTCAGCAGTTATCTCAGCAAATGCAAGAGATTTCCATTGATTTGCAGGATCAGGACTGGGGGCTTCGCGTCAAAAGGTTGAACCAACTGCCCCCGAAACTGAACTGCTTCAGAACAAATTCTAATTGTGCTTGACAAAGACTCACTGCGTGGACGTTTGGCTGGATTGGTATTCTCCTTAGACACTTGCACACTAGCAGGTTTGCGCTTCTTCGAGGATGTCCCTAAGACCGGTGAGTTGTCCTTCCAGACACCGTGAATAAAGCATTTTCATGGACAATTTCACACGCACCTCTTCTGGGGTGTCTGTCAATCCAGAGCTCTAGGCCAAGGACTCGGCCCTTCATCGATGCTGCATGTTTCGGTAGCTTCGTGAAATATACGTCTTGAGCTCCACGGCCCCACAGCACAATCCATGTGGCTAAGAGGTGCGGTATGGAGGTGCCAGTGAGCTTGTTCTGATATTGATAAACCCCTATCCCAAAGCGGATGCAGTTACTGAGATCATTTCCTGATTTCATCCGAGTGCTTCCGGCAAACCGTACCCCCTTGACGTCGCGCTACCTACTTTGTGCGACGAAAACAATATTTCTCGCACTTTCAACACTATTCCCCACACCGACTCATGTATTATAGTATCCAGCAAGTGTATATATTCATTTCGGTGCGGAGGGAACCCCATGTTGATGGCATCGTTCCGGGAGAGTGAACTTGCTCAATACCTGCC
Source organism: Mycena olivaceomarginata (assembly GCA_029378375.1). NCBI lineage: Eukaryota > Fungi > Basidiomycota > Agaricomycetes > Agaricales > Mycenaceae > Mycena > Mycena olivaceomarginata. Next base: position 37,826 of record JARKIC010000971.1, on the reverse strand, counting down.
GCTGTTGCCACAATGCCGTTCACATTTTACCAACAACTACTGACAACTGTCCCTTCCATTTTTTGCTCCTTCTTTCTGGTGTTTGCTCCTTTTGTCGTCCTCGAGAACGGCAGCGCGATACGGCAGTGATGATCATTGTTGGGAAAGTCCAAGTTCTATTATTGTTGTAAGGTGGTTCAGCCTCACGAGGTCGACAATTGAACAACTGAATATGCACGTTATGCGGCAAGCGGGCATCACAAGCCAATTAACCTGCAACCCACGCCTAATTTAAACACAAGGCAGACCCAAGCCATTTTCAGGGAGACAAACCCGTTGCCGCAAGCCACACTTAAGGCAGCCGCCCGACAAATTCGACACAACCCAATTTCCAGGAGAGCGTCGAGAGATTTCAAGACAGTGCTTATAAACGTAGCCATTAATTTGTCTACCAAAATGATTCAATATAACAAGCGAGCTTCCAGGATTTATTTATGCTCTGTTGTGCAGTCTTGACATTCCAGCGCACTTCAATAGCTTGAGCACACGGCGCCATTTTGCTCGAGCCCCGACTCATGCCTGTGCCTACCAGTCTTCAAGAATAACATTTGGTCGACTATATATATGTATTCCTACACCTACTTAATTTCAAGCCACGCACGCCGATTGGACAAAATGGCTTGCACCCGCCATTTTGTTTGCGGTGATGAGCAAGGACATAAAAAGAATTTCTTGGATGTATAGAATAACATCATATGCATATATTAATGGTTTCCAGTGGTTTGTACACCCACTCCTTCTCATAATTCACTAATCTTTGTCGCAAGCCACGCCCCCGCCCGTTTGATGGCATCAGACAAAGTGGCTTGTGATGCCAATTCGCATGTTCAACTTCGCTCAACCCGGCGTCGATTCCACAATATATTGCTAAAACATAGTAGGATCAAGTCTACTACATTTGTCTGTCACACTGTTGGCTCAATTATCATCTGAATCACTTGACTTTTTGTCGCAAGCCGTGCTCACGCCCGTTTTGATGGCATCAGACAAAATGGCTTGCGCAAGCCACTCTGTCAGTAATGAAAAAGGACGATGCCTGGATGCATCCCGGGCTTGATAATACTCCAAAGTACTTGAATATCTTCGCTGGGGCACTGTACATTAAATATTTTCGTAGTTATGCTCATTTGGTTGGTTGCCGTCAAAACCGTGGTACCACCTACCAAGAGCTACGACCCAAAATTACTGTCCAGAGGGGTCGTGTTTTCATAAAGAAATATGTCTGGATTTCAGTTTAGGAGACTTACAACACACATATGGTTCAAAGGTCCCGCAAGTTAAGCACCTTCGCGAATATCTTCACATGGCGACCACTCCTTGAGTCGTTTTCGATATAAATTGATTCTAGGAAGCCTGTTATATCATTCAAGTCCCAAAAGCCCGCTGGCTTGCATGTCGGGAGTGAGTTGTCCTCATCATTTCTCACGGCGATGACGAGCAATCCCCGAATTTCAAAATTATGCGACAAGTGATATCCCCGGTACCTTCGGGGGACATACAGGAATGTGTCTATAATATCAGATTCAACCATAGGGCCCTAGATATTGAGCAATGAGCGCAAGTCACTTTGCTGATGGCAGACTGGCGGAATGGCTTGCCAAGCCAACAAAGTGACTTGCAAGCCGAAATGCCGGGCGTGGGCGGGTGATGCCACTAAAATCCACGCCCACGCCCGAAACAAGCCATTCTGCACGGGCGCAAGCCACTTTGCAAGCCAAAAACATCACTCTCATATCTCTGAGCTTCGCATTGATACTGGCATAATCCTTTTCCCACTGGGCGATGGTGGCATCCCGGGTCGCGAGTTCGGCGCTGTGTTGCGTACGAGCCGAGGCCAGATTCTCGGTCAGACCACGAATCTCGCGGTCCTTGTTGGCTGTCTCGCCATGAGCTGAGTCCAGATCCGCCTGTTTCTGGTTCATGGCATCCTCCAGGTCTCTAATCTTACCCTCGAGAGTGTCGCACTGTGCTTTCGACGCGACAAGGGCAGTATTTGCCTCCTTACGTGCCGTCTCGACGGCGCGTTTTGCGTGTTCAGCAGCAGACGCGAGAAGATCATCGGCCTTGCGGATGGACTCCGACGATTCCGTTTTCATGGCTGGGAGACGAGAGGCTCAATCGGGTCACGTTTCCATCAACAAGTCGTGCCGCCGCTTCGCTCCGGCAACCGAAGGCGAACGGACAATTGTGGATACATTGCATGTACGAAATACAATGCTTGAATGAAAAACAATGTAAATGGAGAATTACCGGCGCCCGAAATTTGAACCTTGGATGAATCTTTCCAGGGAATTAATTGCGAAAGAAAATATGTAACCCACACGTACATTCTGGCAATTCACGTCAGTCAAGTGTCGGAAAATCCTCTTCCACGAGCAAAATCAGGCCGTGAATTTTGCAAACACCTAAGCAAGAAAAGCAGTAAATGGAAATCCGTGAGTAGTCGAGTCGGTGAAAAGCAGCCTGAACATGAGCATTTCCAAGGACTGGTAACGATGGGAGGACGTTCAACACGAATAACGGTGGTGATGAATCAGTCCAACACCAGGAGAGGAGCGAGGAAGGGTGGGCAATTTTTCGATCCATTTTACATAGTAGCATCCGGTGAGATAGCATCGACCCAAGAGCACCAGGATGCGCCGTAAATCCAGAAAGAAGGAATTTGTTTGTGCCTGTGGAGCGAATTGAATAAATTGTTGTCCAGGATTCTTGCGTGCAGATTGGGGATTACTGGGTGAGCAAATATTTTGCATAATGTGGGAATTGCTTGAGCACAGAGCAAACCGATGGTAGAAAGCCCATCCAGAGGTTGCAAAGGAACAACACATGCAGAAACTGTTGAACTCAAGAGGGCAAGAGCAAAATGGTCAAATTGGGACTGAAGAATTGAGCCAGAACGTTGCAGGCCTGGGGCCATCAACTCGAAACGGGAGGGGGAAATGGCAGGGACGGGGAGCGAGGATGCTGGCCCTTTATTCACGCCACGGTGATTCGGCTGCAGTGAGAAGATTTGATTTTTCGGTGCAGTGGGAGAATAAGTAACCGCGGCGCAGCAAGAGATGTGCCGTGAGTGTACTAAATGGAGTTGGGTATGGTCAGCTGCGGAATCATCACAAATGGAGCGCCTGCAGGATAAGTAGGAGAGGCAAAACCAACAGAGAGAGAGCCACATGGGCAATTGCACCGCCAAGCGAGCCAAATCTTACAGAACGGTTAATCTGGCACCGCAGCGTAGTGCGAACAACTGCGTCTGGTTGTGGATAGGTCAGCTGGACAATTTTATCGCAATCGGGATGGAAAGCTGTTGAATTTCGTCGGAATTGGGAATGGGGCATCGAGAAATGCTTGGGACGAACGGGGACAACGGTTTGAACACGAGGCAGGCCGCAGTGGGAAGAAAACAGAGCAAAAGTTAGTATGAAAGGAGTTAACGAGAGAAGATCCGCAGAGGAGGAAGGAAAGAGCATAAATATATGGGGAAATAGCACAGCCGAGGAGCCATTTGCTTAAAGAACGGTTAATGTTGGTAGAAACACATCAACACCGCCACAGACCTTTTGTCCTTCACTCTCATGACAGTTTTGGTCCGCCATACTCAATGCTGCTCCTGCAATGATTTGGTAATAACTCTACTCGGCGCAAGCCGTCCGTCCTTGCCTGTTCTCCACATCACGGTCCACCTCGAACTTAATGCCAGCTCATGGTGGCGAAGATTTCTACGTTCACCCAACGTTCACCGAGCGATTCTATCTCTGGCTTTGCCTGCTTCTCACCATCCCCCAACCTCCATCGATTTCTGCTGTCCCGATCACTGACATGTCGGAAAACTATGTCGCCCTGACAGAACCCTGCGCTTCTTCTGTCTCGGCATACACTCGCTTGTCGTGACGTTGCACGAACTGGAAGAGATTATCGAAATCGTCATCTGCAGTGCATCATTCTGAAGACGACGGATCACCTTGAGAGATTGGTTATGTCGCAGCACTTGTGCGTATACGCCCGAGAGGGAGGATGGCCGCACAGGTGTGCTTGAAACATCCTTTCACGGTACCAAACGTCGACATCGCACCCGCAGAGCTCAAATATCTCACTTCTACGGCTTGCCACAATTTGCTGCATTACTATTTCCAGCGTCCGTCCTTGTCTGTTCTGCACCTTAAGGTCCACCTCGAATTTATCTTCCCGTCCGCTCGAAGTGTACAATCGATGCCCGCCGGAAAACCTTTCGAGATACTGTTTTTAGTGCTATCATACCAGTAAGTTGAGTCGGCCGTGGCCCGTGTAGTGCAACTCTCCTTCTAATTTGTTTCCTATCTCAGATTTTGAAGGGCCCTTCGCTCACTACGCCTGCAACTAAAGACTGCACCAGCCCGAACTCGATGACCTCATCCGGAGTAGAGATCCCTCGCTACTTTCCAACTCCCTCCTAGACTCAGTCAGTGTAGCAACGACGCCAAGCAGGCCCGCTCGTTGGCCTAGTTCCTGTCTTCTCTCGATGCTGGTAAAGGCAAAACAAAGGCCGCTCCCACTCCTACGCACCGTATCCTCCTCCGAGTCCCCTGACCCCAATACGACCCCCTCTGCCCCAAAGCAAGCGATGCTCGATGCCCAACGCCTCTGCGTAAAGGTAAATGAGTGTCAGGCGTGCACCTGCTTGCAGGCGAGGATCATATAGGTACATGGGGAGCTTGCTGGGTGGTGCGTTGGTTTTTATTGTGTTCCTGTCGGGAGATTATTCATCGGAGCTGGTCATGCACCGCGTACGTATACGCTGCGTTGGCAGAACGAGCAGAGAGAGAAAGGGGGGAGGAATTACAGGTCGTTGTCGGTGTTGAACTCATTTCTAGGGTATCCGAATGGTGACCGGCGTGACCAAAAGCAACTCTCGGAAACAGACACTGGTGCGAACTCTTTCCCTTTCTGTTCAACAATTAATACAGCGCCAGATGCAGACCCCCGTAGCTTCCCCCGTCGTCAACGCCGCGAGCTCAAGCCTGCAAATGAAAACCCCACCCCGAAATGCACTACGCAGTCTCCTGTCAACTCTCGGGCGCGACCGAGGCAGGGGGAAGGGTGGGCCACAACCTTCCGGGTTTTGTTGCAACGATGCAGGTGAGGTCATGTTTGCGTCGTTCTGGTATACGTGATGTACAAATACGATCTGGAAGCAAAGTTTTCTTCGAGTAGACGGCGGAGAGATTATCAGAAATCTAAGAGCGCGATAGCGCGATACCCTCAGTCGTCGTAGGTGACAAGACTAAATTAATAGTACCTAAGAGCGCGATAGCGCGATACTATGGACATCACATCAAGCGCCTGACATTCTTCCCCTCAAACTCTCAGTCTGCATGGGACTGCAGCAACTTGCACGCGCTATTGAGAGTGATGGCTATCTCCGCAACGTGAATTTCTGTACGTCCTTCATATACGCTGCTCGAAATTCCGTGTTTTAATCTGAAATTGCCTTCTGCCGTTCTCCCGCTTCCCAGGCCTTCCATAGCTTCTGAACGCTTCCGGCTACGTCGGCTGCAGCGCCACTCTAAATGCTGGTCAGCTCCACCTTTCAGCGATTGCAACCGGACACTCTTCCCCGTCGATGGCGGCCGCGGCCAGGACAGAATCTGCCGATTCTTCTTCGGAACCTCCCATCGCAGTCTATTTCTCGGACTTCTTGCCTGCGTACCGGTGTTTTCTCCCCGATATGCCCAAACTTTGTTGCTGGTTTATTGTCTCGAGTCCAAGCAAGAAAAAAACCTTTACCACCACGCCCGTATGCCGAGGCCAACTTCATAACGTCCTCCTGCCATAAAGTACACCCCTTGGGGATCCAGAAGATGAGTAATGTCGCGATCTATCCGCCACCATGGGAGCGGGAAGCCGCGTGCCGTACAAGAGCAATACACTACCTATAAATATTCTATCCCTTCAACCCTTCACCGCTCAGAATCATTGCGTCAAGCCGCACATGACGCGTGCTGCATAGTATTTCCGTACCCCGAAGACGGTGTCTCTCGAGAACGACTTGTAGGAGACTCGCTGGGAAAAAAAAATGAATTTGTGCGTTGAGATAAGGGAGCCAGGAACTCTTCTGCGCAGGACCGACAGAGACATGAAAGAAATTCAAATAACGGGCCGATGCCATTCAATATTTTTACGATGCCCTTGGGCATCGACACTGCACGGTAGTTTTAGGAAGCAGGTTGAGCGGCAAGGACTCGCCATGTTTCCTGGACCTTCCACAGTACCCACAGCCGCTGTCCTGATCCCATGGACACTACCACCGACGTGTGCATTGTCTCTGCTGCGTTAACCGAATTTCGCTAATCTCTGGATGGTAGCCTGCTCCTAGCAAGCTCATGGCTCAAAGTCAGCCTCTATAGCCACGGCAGATTCAATTCAATCCTGTATACAAGTGGAAATCGATTTGCGTATTGTGCTGGTTATCAACGTTCACCCATACTCCCGACACCCAACTTGCTTCCCTTCCTCTCCCCTCAGTTACCACTCCCATGACACGCAAGGCTGGTATTTATTGCAGCGCACACACACGGTGTCTGTTCTTCTGCCTAGATTCAAAAGTATGCCCAATACCGAATAAGATACCCACTGTTACAGGTCACAAATTCACAGTAGCCAGTGTAATCTAATCTCTGTTGCAAAAGATAACTACCCTAGGAAGAACAGGGCAGTGTGTGGCTACACTATGATTGTGGCGTCCCAAAGATAGGGCCAAGTCCTATTGATGTGCACGCGCTATTCCGCCCACCCCTCCGAGCTTCACGCACCCTCTCTTCGTCCATATCACGCATTTCGATCTTCGCGAATGGAGCGATGCTGAGTGGGAGGCATGGACCGGCATTGCATCGATTCCACGACTCACCCATCTATCCTTCGCCCGGCGGCAACGTGGCCGCGTCCCTCTGGCAGGGAGCTCTCATGCATGATCCGTTGCTTGAAATTATTGCAATGTCATGCGTAATGCTGGCCAAAAATATGATACAAAAAAATTTTAATTTTTGAATATATCCAAATATGAATATGATACGGCCTTGGACCCTCCCACTGAATATGAATACGGGTGAATATGAATATGATATTATATGGATATATACCATGTTATTAAAGAGATCTCTCGTATCAGTATGCGACTGTTTTGCTTTCCCACGCCACCGCCTCGGATGTCAACCTACATGCCGGAGCGGAGCGCAGGCATGTCTTGTAATACAATATGGTGGTCAGCGTATTCAAATATATTTGGATACGGTTGTAAGCTGAAGTCCAGGTTCGGCCATCAGTGATCACGGACCATCCCAGCGGCAACCTTGGCGGCAACTTCGCTTGGGACAAGCGGATCAGGCTGCCGCGGGTGCCGGCCCCAATTCCAGTATCATACCATCAGCGTGCAAAATACGTTCTTTGCAATGGCCATGGCCCTGAAAGCCATGCCGGCTTTACCAACCGTCATGGCGGGCATTGACAGGAAGGACAAAGTTGGTTGATTTGTACAAGACATGCCTTCGCTTCGCTCCGGCAGAAGAGCAGATAAGGGAGAGGGCAATTACTACGCTTAGACCAGATGTATGGGAGAATTTGTTTATAACGAATGGCAGCATCATCTTCAACTGCCGTGAATATTCGCGAAGGAATTCAGGCTAGGCGGGGTTTTAAGTGGATGCAGAATGCTTGGGTGTGCAGACGGATTGATTCGTCAAGGCTTCGACGAACCAGCAAGTGGGCGGGCAGTGAATGGAGAAAGATATGATGCGGGAAGGGCCAACTCCAGTTACAGTACACAGTGGTCTTGAAGGGGAATCGACTGAGACAGCCAAACATGGGTACTAGGGATGCGTGGGCAGGACACAGAAATTTTGGGTCTTCAGGTAGAGAAGAGCAAGGTAGGAGCAAGGATGCGAAGACGCAATGAGTGCGTCGAGGAAGAGATCGATAATCACGCGTATAAACAAAGTCACATGTATGAGCGCTGATGTAGGCGCTTCATACTCTAGTCTCCCTTCTCTCCGACTCAGGCTGGCTCGTGCCTCAGGTACCCTGAGCTCACATGTTGAGAAACAATTTAAGGCTCAGCCTTGATCCGAAAAGCGGTTCAAACCAGTTGTTCAATAACACAACATCAAGTGGAGCTACATGCGTGCCATGACACAATCTAATCTACGTAAGATCTGCAACTCAATCCGTTCCGTTTCATAGCCAGATCCCACAATTTCAATAGAAAAGTTGGCGGAAGGGCTGGGCCCGAGTGAATGATGAGTGGCGGTCCCAGAAGGTTGACAGAGATACATTAACATCGAACTGGATACACAAAATGCGGAAGACGTACCAGGATCGCGTCCTTGATGCATCTGTTTGCTCGTAAAGCCCAATGAAAATGGTACGGATGATCGACCCGATGCGTCAGAGACACCTGCGAGGCGACAGAGGGAACTGAATGCGAAATCGAGCGTGATGCCGACGCGTGAAGGTTCATGGGGTTGGGCAGCGGTGGCGAGATAATCTGATAAACACATACCGCGGCGTAGGGTGTGGCTCGCAGGACACCGGAAATCCTGCATGCAGAATATGAGTCAGGAGTAGAGCTTTACATCGGATGTGCGGCGGACGTAACGGGTCACCTCTCTAAACCGCGAACGTTAAATGGGAAAGCTCGAAAAGTGCTAACTATCTGTTGCCAATTTCTCAGCACGTGCATTCGATTCTTAAGGTCGGTGGCGTACCAATGTGACCGATTGCGACACTTTGGATAGTCACGACTGCCTGGAGAAGTGAAACAAAGTGTGCAGGACCTCACCTATCGAGAGGCAACGATAGCGCCAGGTTGTTGGAAGTCGCGCTGTGAGCGTTGGTTTGAGACTACGTATAAATAACACAACATTTAGGGCGTACCTGAATTGTATCATCAGTGCCGATGAAGAGGCAACATAACTGATGAACTGAATGGGTCTGGCATCGGCAATTTCAGCTGTTCAATGAAGAAGCGTGCGTACATACATACTGTCGTGTTCTGCGCCGACCTGTCTCCAAAATGGTTAGCGAGATTGAAAGTATGATTCTGAATGAGGAACGCACGATACCAGTGCCTAAATAGGGAAATGGAAGGATTCGAGGATCGGGGCGATAAGCGGGACAAAAGAGGAGAACGGGACAGGTCTCAGTAACGGACAGAAGCCAAGACAATGACCCAGGCGATCTTGAGATGCTGGAGGACTCTTTCAGCTCGGTTGAGAGGATCCCTTAGTACCAAAACTTGAGAGGTCTTGACCAAGGACTTTAGCGTCTAGTGGAGCCAATTTGAGCGTTTTGAGCAATCTCTGGAACATCCTGAGGTCTTGCAGTGCCGAGAAGGGTCTTTGTGCGCAAGTCTTTGGCCTCCCAGGTTTTGAGAGAGACCTTCGTCGTGATTTAAGCTTTGATGAGCCGGAAAGAGCGGGGGCTCAGGATTTGACGGTTGCGAGGTCCTGCCGAGGCACTTGACTGACGGAAGAATCGGCGTTGAAGTACGGTATTGACGGGCGGAAGAATGCTAGGGGGCTGTTGGATGATGGTGGGGGAAGGAGGAAAGGTGATTGATTAGACGGACGCCTCCCTTTTGAGTGGGCTTTGAGCGCGCGACATGTGGAGCGGCACGTAAGAGGTGGAACCTGCCGGAGCTAAATTGTGATTTGAGTGGTCATCTTGAAATAAACACGAGCGCCAAGCGATGCGGGAAAATGCCGAGTGGGCGCTCCGCTGAAAACAAACAGCTGTATCTCCGGGAATTAGCGGTGGCGTGCGCAAATAAGAAACGAAGCACCATGGGCACACCCAATCCAACGGCACGGAGCCATCCGGAGCCAAATAGCAATTGAGCACGCCATTGAGAGGTCGGAGGCAGGGCGGGGAACGTGTTTGAGAAAGAAAATCCGAATTCAGATCAATCAGATGGGCAAACAGGTGCATCGTGATACGAGGCATCTGCTTAATATACGAGGTATTGCGGCAACATCTCTCCCATGACGCCGGACTTCGATGATTCTCTAAAGTAGTGGAGGTCAGTTTTTTCCTTCTATTACATGGTGTTGATTCTTTCTGGCAGGAGGACTCGGGCACGTTGAAATACATGGGGCGCGTTGCACGGGAATATTCTCGCCATTCCCGGTGTCAGCATCTCTGTCGAGCACCTCTTTTCGAGCTTGAAACACACTCTGTCTGACGCTTGGTCATCTATGACTGTGCAAACGGCATCCATGGATATTGTTACAAAACAATGGTTGAAGTCAGGGCTTGCTGAGCGCGTAAACTACACGGGTTTTACATCAAAATTCACGAGAAGTAGAATATATTTGAATATATCCATATCATATTCATATTCAACGGCCTCGATATGAATATGATTCACTAAGAATATGATATGGAGCCTCCAGGGTGAATATGATACGGATATGAATATGATACAAAATTTCCGTATTCATATCATATTTTGGCCAGCACTAGTTATACGGTCCTTTGAACTACCATGGATTACCTACTTAGTCGACTGTATCCTAGTTCCGATCCGCAATTCATTGTGCTGTTGGTGGATTCCGAAGCGGTGCTCGGTGCACGCGGTGGGCCAGAGCAGAGGCAATGGGCAAGGAAGAATGGGAGGGGGGAAGACATAATGTGAGTTGTGTCTGTTCGAGAACCCCACTCTGACATGACTCTATCGTACCTAATTTATGCTTCGCACTCTACAGGCCACCTGTCCATTTCTCTCCGTTAAAAGTACCGAACGGTATTTATCTATCACGACCTCACTCTGTCATGTCGGTTATTCAATCCTGATATACACACTATGGCATTTTTTTAATGCTGAGTACTGAAGGACCACTGATACCCCCACTCCGGGTCTAAGCGTAGAGTGAGAACGGGTCTTCTGTTGCGGCCCCTCCTGCACGGGGACTAGGAGAGGAGATGTGACGCTCGGGATTCAATACCCACTAAAACCTGAGGCATTTTGGTCTAGCTTATGCTCGTCCTTGAGGGTTTATCACCAGGTTTCCAGGACGAGAGCAGGATTAAAGGAGTTCTGCTTGCCATATTTGGCGTGGTTTGTTAGGAGGCAGCTGAAAGGAGTCGTTAGTTGATAGTGTACAACCACTTATTTAGGGTGCTGTTTATAATTCTTCTAGAGTTGAAAACCGGTTAATAAACTTGTATTGAATACAGGGCTGTTTATAACATGTTTATAAACCGTCACTCAAAAAATGAGCTCCCCCCATCCAAAATGCTATTTTGCAGCGCGAGCACGCGGTTTCGGCCTGCTGAACCCTTTTGACCATGTCAGAGAGTCTGAGTGGAAGGTTTTCATGCATTCTGGGCTTAATCTGTGAGACTTACCTATTGGATAGAGCAGACTATGAAAAATAAGTTGCCCGAGAAGACCGAAGATGGGCATTTGAACTCAATGTTGTAGCTTTTCATTCCTGTCTGTCCTGGAAGATCGAACGAGGCCGAGTCCCAGATAGAATCGCACGGGCGACTGGTAACCCGATTGGCAATGTCCGGATGGGGAGAGGTAAGGCAGAAGAATAATTGTGCGGTAACACTAATCTTGCGACCAGCGCTCTCGAATTGTTCAAGAATATGTATTCGGAGTGGAAGGGGAGCAAATTCGCACGCACCCACATGCCAGATGTTGACATGTTGTCGCCTAGAAAAGAAGAAAAAGACGTGACCCTGTGGCTCTTGTTGCGAATTCGGAACAAAGGATGTCTTGGAAGAAAGTCAGTCCGCAATGATGAGCGGGTCTCGTCTACGTAGTGTTCAGATTGCTCCTAGGCGACAAGTTGAGACTTCTGAGTGGATCTGCAGTGTATATGCGTATGATATCCCAGGGCTTGGTGATGAGTCGCCCATCCGGAGAGCTCTTGAGGGGGAGGAATAAATTTGTTTCCCAAGAATAGAATCTAATCTGGACGATGTTTATGAGGCAATATAATTTTTGGTCAGGGACTGAGAGCAGTGAGCACCACGGGAACGAAAGCTTAAGCATGCGAAAGCAAGAAAAGGCTCGAATCTCGATATCCAGATGTTCGGCATGGAGGACGAAGATAAGAAGCACTTGTTTGGACTCTGCTTGGACATTCGGCGATCAACGGGGGGGGCCAGCAAGATCTTGCCAAGATCCAATTCATGTGGGCTACATTCAAAGATCTTGTTTTCAGTTCTGATGGGATAACTATTGTATGCTGCGTTGGAGGTGTGTCGGCGCAGATCTGCACGAAGCCCGAAATGATGTATCAACAGTCTAAAGCCTAGCAAGGGAAGCCAGAGGATTTTTTCTGAGTGCAAAAGATGACTGACAGTGGGCTGGGTGAGATAAGGTGGCGGGCTGGAGAGACTTGGGCATTTCATTCAGGTGGAACGAAATAGAAATACGAGGCTCCGATGACAGACCTGGTACTGGGGCACCTGGGCATTTATTCAAATTTGCTCAAGTTGCAACATACTATAATGTGCTACACTGCATTACGACGTCATCTCACAAGGGCTAATGCTGGCCTGGGCAGTTAGCTAAGAGGGATATAATGTGTCTCGGACCATTAGAAAGGTGCTAGACAACGATCCTGGTAAAGGGTTGACATGAGAAGTCGCTACTGGAGCAACTGCAGAAAGTGCCTAACCATCCTGGAAATGGGTTGAGGCTATTGCACATCCCTGACTAAGGGCGTATTATAATGGATTATGCTTCTGAACAAGAGTGCTTACCGTTGACATCATCTGACGTCTTCGGGACAGCCAAGAGAAGGTTGAACTTGGTCGATCTACCAATTGACTAAGAAACCATACTCGGGTACTGGGAAGCGACGGCTATCACGGTTTTTAGACAAATCACTTAAGCGGTTCAAAGAGGAACCAGTTGAAGCAGATGGTTACCAAGGAGGGTAATGGTGGGCTGACAAGGAAGTCGGCTAAAAGTTGACACATCAACAATATATCATCACGATCGTTCTAAGCAATGTAGATCTTGATTCATTGTTACAGCTATGTAGTGTCAGTACCGAAGGCGCGAAATGAAATTTTCCGTTTTGGGCAGTTTTTGATCATCTGCAAAGAATTGTCTCTATCTCACTGAGCTCTGCACAGATTGACTTGAAACATAGCTAGAACTTCCGGAATAATTTGTGCGCAATTAGTGATAGAGCCGAATCCATGGTAATACTCTACTTTCGAATCCTCACAAAATCCTGCTCCTCAGACGAGATTTCCGCCTACCAGGCTCAAATCTGGTCCAATGGGTCTGATTTTTCTTGAGGACCAGCTTATGACGTTTTCGAAGGTTGTCATAGAAGCAAAAGTGGTTATATACTTTGTTGAAAATGCCTATCCGGGTCTCGACACATTGTGAACTACAAATACATATTTGGCTTCAGTTCTTCGAGTTCACGACTAAATGAGCTGTTGATGCACTCCAGTGAGCCTTCGCTCATCTCTATAAACACTCACCTGATTGGTTCCGCAGCATACATAAGTTGAACATCGCGATTAGGTCGCGTCGCGTCGCGGTGACCATCAGAGTTGCCGTGATCACATCATTGCTCACGCAACGCGTCAGCGCTTGCTCTGTGTTCACTCCCACCACATACCATCTTCTCCCAGCACCATCCCCTCACATGTCCCAACCTAGTTCACAATACATTGAAGTCCTGAAGTGAACTACCTGTGACCTTGCTCAGCTGCTAACATTCCCTCCTTAGACTGTCGTTGTTGCAACTGCAACCGGGGACCTTATCCACGTAGATTTCCACCACGAGAAACCACCCACGTTCCTTTGTACATCCCGAGCAGCTCGGCTCAGAAAATTGAGAGAGAGAGACATTTCGCACGGGGTTCTCGGTGAGTAATCCTCGCTATGTTCTTGGTTACTCTGACTCTCAATGTCCAGTTTCTCATTGGTATCGACTATTACAAGCCCAGCGGACATTCCAGAGACCGGTGACTGCCTTTGAACGTTGGCTCGTCGGAGCTGTATGCAACCTGGCTGTAGAATACATAAGTCTGGGAATAATTACTCTACAACCTTTGTTTGAGAACTAGCAGTCTTGAAACTGAGATAGTGGATGAAAACTCGAAGCCATCGTCAAGGGCAATTGTTTTTTGCCATGGCTACGGTTCACAGCTCCACCGGCGTTATTATGATTCAGAACGCGTCATGTCACTTGTGACCTGACAATCACGGCCGCGCGTTGTCTACCTACCACTCAGTCCACTTTGTTGACCATGGCAAGAAAACAACGTCAAATCCCTCTTCGAAACAACTACTCACGCGACTTGAAACGTCGCGTTATCCACCTGTCGCAGAAACTTCACAAAGGCTCCGCAGAGATCGCAGATTTGCTTGACATGCCTCTACGCGTCGTGCAACGTGTCCGCCAGGTTTGGAACGAGATTGGGGAAGTTTCTAGACAGAGGGCGCGCTCTGGAAGGGAGCCTTTGATGTCCCGGGAGGCTGTGGATGTACGTCTCCCCCACATATTTCAATTCCTGTGACTCAAAAGAGCAGATGATGCTGGCGATGCTTGAGCATTCTCCAGACTTATACCTCGACGAAATCCAGGAGCAGCTTTCCGCAGTTCATGCGCTCGAGCTGAGTCTGAAGACCATCAGCCGCACTCTGAAACGTCTGGGCATTACATCCAAAAAAGTGCGTATGTTCCATAATGTATCGGATGGAGCCTAAATGTCAATTGGCCCAAGCTCTCCAAGCCGGCTGCTGAGAGATGTGCAGAAGCCCACCGAAATTTCGAATTTGAGGTTGGACAATATCCGGCTAACTACCTTGTGACAGCAGATGAATCTGCGGTGAATTTATTGACCACTTATCGTCTCAATGGCTGGTCGTACGGAGGCACACGGGCTCGCAAAGCGTGTAACTTTGTTCGCGGCACGCGGTAAGAAGGCCGTCTCTTGATTATGTATCTCCAGCTCACTTATTTAGCTATTCACTGCTCCCTGCGATCACGGTGGATGGTCTGATCTACACCCACGTCAAAATTGGTGGATATAATGGCGACCAGTTCGTTGAATGGTTGGAAGGGCTCCTCGAGGTGATGAACCCTTATCCTGCTCCACGGAGTGTTTTGATCCTCGACAACTGCCGTATCCATCACGTCGACGCAGTGGAAGAGATGTGCAATGCAAAGTGGGTTCGTTACTTTTTTCTCAGTGCAGTAATTTACCTGAATACTAGAAGGATCAAGCTCCTCTATCTTCCACCATACTCGCCGGACTTGAACCCAATTGAAGAGTGTTTTTCCTGGCTCAAACACTACATCCGTCGTAATGGACAAGAATTTCGTCGGATCTGTGAGGGCGATGATAAGGCTGCTCCCTATGTGTTCTTATACAATGCCATGGATCAGGTCCCATCCACAGCTGCACGAGGATGGTTTTCTCACTCCGGATATCTGTAGTCAGGCATTTGATTGAATTAGCTGTGCGCGTATTGCGACTTTATGACAGAAAATATACAGTACTTTATGAAGATATACAGTAAAACCAAGAAATGAGTGTAACCAAACCACCCATGAATTAGACCATGAATTACGAGCAGCGAGAACGCCTGGCCAATTTATCCAATCGCTTGACTTCTCTTCGCACTTTCTCAAGTAGATATGTTGCATCACCAGGAACGACAGTCCCAAATCGCACCGTCCCGAGATCGTCGACCGTGAGAGATACGATCTCATCGATCTGGAAATAGTGGAGAGAGTCCAATGTCTCCCCTACCGCGCGAAGCCCTTCCCGTCCGGGAACCACACGGATGAGCCCTGCGATGAAGTCGATAATTGATGGATATGCAACATCGTCATCGGGTGGATCACTTGACAGCATTGGATGGATAGCCGATCCGGAAGGGAGCTGTTGGGCAGGGGGCGGATGGGGATGATAACCGGGGAAGCCTGGCGGCGGGCCGCCGAAAAGAGGCGGCATGGGATATGGGTAATACGGGTTATACTGACCAAGTCCAGGAGGTCCTGCAGATCCCGGTGTCGGTCCATCCTTGGCTTTGCGGTGGAACATACTGAATAAATCACCTTCTGGCGGGGTGGTTTTGGTAACTCTAGGACTATTCCGCGCATGAGCTTGACACTCATTATCAGGAATTCTTGTTCTGCACCGCCACCGTTACCCGCAAAAATGCGGTAACGGAATCTTCCTCTTTATAAAATTAAGCCTTTCTGTCTGTCTGAAGCTTTTTAAACTCCGCTTTTAATCTATCATTCTGGCAGCTCAGATCAACATTCTTATTTTACTTACGTCTAGCAAGTGAGAGCTGGCGCGAAGCGCCGGCGACCGCTTGTACCCTATCAAAAACCGTTACCGCAAAAATGCGGTAACGGAATCCCCTATCAAAAAAAAACCCATCTCAAAAATCGTTACCGCAAAAATGCGTAATGGAATACCCTATCAAAAACCGTTACCGCAAAAATGCGGTAACGGAATACCCAAACCCAAAAACTGTTACCGCAAAAATGCGGTAACGGAATACCCATCTCAAAAACCGTTACCGCAAAAATGCGGTAACGGAATACCCATCTCAAAACCCATTACCGCAAAAATGCGGTAACGGAATGCCCTACCAAAAAAAAAGCCATCTCAAAGGGTTAATGATTGAATCAGAATATTGATCGAGGCAGCGCTGAGCGAAGATACAATAGCAACTGATCCATGGACAAGAACATGCATAGTCGGGCCTTGGTCAAGTAATCTGTAAAAATCCTATTCATACACGAAAGATACTCGGGAAATGAAAGGGTCAGAGGTTGCGCACTGCAACGGTTCGATCAAGTCAGTATTCGGTAGGAGGCAAAAGGAAAAGGAAGTCAAGGAGGAGTAGAGGAAGAAGCTGAAAGGTAAAATCATGGCAAGGACGCGTGCCCGAAGCAGAAGGAAAGAGGAAGATCACTCCCGCGTGAGCAGCTGCAGCAGTTTTAAACGCTGGCATCGTGTCCGTGCTGACGGCGCCGATCAGGGCGAATGAACAATAATAAAAGGAACCAACGTACTCACATCAACTTGTTCTATATGTACCGGCATACTTTTGTGCTGAAAGCAAGCGTCGCAGGAGGTATTCAACTATGATGAGGTCAGTAAGTTGAAGTAACAAAGGATAAGATAGCGCACCTGTACTTGAGTTCGAGCTTGACTTTAACCCAAGGCATCGGTGTGGTTGAGTTCTGATACACTCCAATGGGCAGGGTTCAAACAGATGAATGAAACATACCTGGATAGTCTCAGCATGTTACAGCTTAGAACCACTGTCCGAGAGGTAAATAACAAAAATGAATTGAACTAAAAATCGAATTGAAAGTGAGAGAAGAATAACGGACGCACGTCGGCTTCAACGAGACTGGATTGACATCAACAGTGAGTATCGTTCAATTCTGATAAATTTATCACTTGGGTGAATAGAAAATTTAAATGTATAAATATAGCGTACCTCCTGGCATACGGCTGTAAATTCTGGATTTTAGAGGACAGAGACACCGCCCGAGCCTTAAATTGCGGAAAGTAAAGTGTGTGATTGAATAGGGGACTTCACGCTAGGACACATTTTCATGTTTGTGAATATAAATATTCAACTGATGGGAAGATTATTTCTACAAAATAAAGATATTCCACAAGCACGATTAAATCTTGCTTGTGGAATAAACATATTTTTGTGGAATATATGTGCTTCAAGTTGCTTGAGTAAGCTGCCTGTCACCGCCTTGATCATCAACACTCATGGGGAAGAGGAAAGCTCCCAACAACGAATCAATTGACAAGCTCGAGGCTTGTTTGGCAGACATGAAGAAAGCTGCTGCCTCTCAGTCTGAAAAAGGTCCTCAGGGGAGGCCCAAGGGATCCAAGAACAAACCTAAGGTTCTGATGACCAGTGCGGAGGGCGACAACAATTGACACATCCACCGACACCAACACCAAGGAGCCGAAGGAAGAAAGAATTAATGAAAATATATGGTGGAGACCAAATGGGGTGATCATAGATTTATTCCACAAAACATGATTTTATTCATCTGACCAAATGAATAAATTTACTCACAAACGCCAAAATATTCCCTACCGTGAAGTCCCCTAATGGCAAAATGACTTACCTTGAAATATACAAGGCCTCGCGGCGTTCGGCGAGGATGGTAAGTTGGACCGATACTGAGCAAGCAAGGACAATGGAGTAAAGTACAACGAATCTGAACAGTTCAAACTAGACTGCGAGTGTGGAAAGAGTCAAACAAGACGTACCTCAAGTTGAGTTGGACAAGCATATTAACGGCGCTAGGGATCTTCAAGCATAGTAACGGTGTCTGGGGACATTATCCAAGTCAATAAATGTAAACGAGATGTTGGATATTGGATAGGGAACGTGCCGGTTCATAGTGTCATAGTTTCGGCATTCAGAAATTGAAGAGTGAAGATGCAAAGGCAATATCTAAGCAAGTAAAAAGTCAAGTCAGTACAATGATAGAATCGATTTGAAAGTCAAAACGAACCTAAGTTACCGAGTGTGAGGCTAAGGAAATATGAAGCTAGGCAACGATTCAACAGATCCAAGTAAGTCAGTAGAGTGAGAGGATTAAATGGAAATTGAAACGCGCAAGTGTGATCCATCATTTCAAAAATTTTAGCGGTAGGTTGAAAGTGAACTCGGAGAAAGTCCACGAGCAGAGTCTATGGATGAGTCGGTCAGTAAGAAGGAACGGTGAAATGAAAGGTAATTTATGGGTCGCCAGATAAGAAGAAATCCAAAGCGCTCTCACCTCAAGGTAAACTCTCATAATTTTGGCTGTCTATCTGGACCGTTGCCGTTCAAGACAAGTTGAACCCATATGAAATAGAAGGAGAACATACCTGGTGACATAGTAGCATAATAATGGCGTGGATTTAGCAAACAAATCAAGTCCGGCATCCAAAAAAACAGTCAGTGACTTAGCCGATTTAGCCGACCAGAAGGATAGCGGACGATGCCCTCGAAGTTGGGGAAGAAAAAACGAGGTGAGATTGATTCCATTTGAAAATATGTGAATTTAAGCCTACCTTTTCCCTGGCGCGCATCGCCCACTTCGCCCGCCCTCCCGACGCTAGCGAGGGCTTCGACGGCCCAAACGACCATGTAAGACAATAGTCGTGGGCAGATCCAAGAGCTAGATGCAATGTATTAGCTATTAGAATGAAAGCATATAGAAAAATTGGCTGACCGGCGTAAGGTACAAGATTGGCGTCTTCGCTGGCTTGGATAGCGATACGTGCAGCAGCGGCGGCCAAAGTAATGGTAGCGGGAGACGCCCTGCACACTGGAGAAGACGAACAAGGAGCTTAGTTAGACCCCCGCCCGAGGTATAGACAATAACACATACCTTGATGAGCCCAATCCACCGCATTCGCCCGCTCTTGCGACGCCAACGACCCCAAACGTCCAAACCACCTTGCAGGACGGTGGTTTAGAAGCTATGGAAGAGCTTAGCCCGGTTCGGTCCCAAGTAGGGTCAAGCCGGTGATATCTAAAGGGAGGAGATTCAGAGTATACTAGCAGAATGCGCTGAATAAATGTACAATGATACGCAGAAAACAAAGAAAGGCATACCAAAGCAGTGCAGTGGCCAATGAAAGATTGATCTCGCGTTCGAATGTAAGGCTTTGTTTCCGTCGGCGGCTGGCCACAGCACAGCTCTTGAAACGTCCTCCTACGATTCTAGCCTCTTAGACGATGGCGAGGGATCCTGAATCGGTGTCAACTCCGATCGACAAAATTCGATCGCAGCCCCTAGAATCGACCATGACAGATCCTGGGCGAAATCCAATACGTACCTTCAAGCAGATATGAACACCGAAACTTCACTGTGGATTCTGGATTCTCGGCCCTAGCCGATGTTTGCGAAGGAATAATTACAGGTGAGTGCAAAGTTCCACGCTCGAACTAAAGTACACACGCAGACACGCAGTGAAGGAAAGATGAATTAGTTTTGCAGTCGCATGAAAAGAAGTATACGACCATAGGAACTAGGGTTTAGCAGGTAAAGGTTACTTGGAACAGACTGAAAATATTATCAAGACTCACTTGAACAGGCGCACTGACGGCCTCTCGATTGGACCACACAGAAAATCTCTCGCATTGTTTGAAATTTAACTGCATTTTGAGATGGATTCGATTCCAAAACCGCGCCCGTAGAGGTTGAACGAGAAAAGGTAGACCTTGGGGCGTGAGGAGGGATAAAATTTACGGTTGGAAGAGTCGACACACCCAGGAGGTGGGCCGAATGAAGTTTAGACATGGGAAAGCAAGGGCCTTTGTTCTACAAAAGAGTGAGAGCAAATTTGAAAGCGCCTATAGAGGCCCTACAAATGGTGGTTTAAAGAATGGCAGCACTAAAAGGTATTGAACAACGAGTCAGAGAAGCGAGAATTTACATACAGAGCATCTGGGATGTATCAACATAGAGCTGGTAGGCAACGACTCTGTTTCATGCGAGTTAGATAATTCGGTGTTTTTTTTTAACCCAACACTCGGACCGCGGCTAGTAATACCTACCTATTGAAGAAGGCATAAGTCCTTATGAGGAGGACCGCTGTGGACGGATGGTAAAAAACGCTTAATGACAGAGAAGGAAAAGAAAGAAGGAAGGACCAACATTCGGAGCCGACTTGGCTCCAGAAGGCTAACGCTACCAAAACGTTACGGGTATCTAAAGCGAGAAAGCATCAGTGATAGATAACAGGCTTTTAGCGAGAGAAACGGGCCTTGTAGATCTTTTCGCACGTCTCGAGCGAGTGGTCTGCGAGGAAGCAATAGAGGAGGTAGGGAACCACGGCGATTACCCAGCATCTGTGAGCGACGGGAGTGAGACGGAAGCCTGGGTGAAAACGATGGACGACTTGCCGGCAAAAAATGTACGCCATTTTGATGGGTATCCGACGGGTCTTTCGACCTGCGCGGGGAAAGAGTCAGCATGGAGGGAGGAAGAGGTGGATTATCATACCAATCTCCATTCGCGCGGCAGACTAAGTATCGATCCTTGAGTCCGTGTATTCTCCAGGAAGAGAGAGTGTGCTCACAAGATGAGCTAGTCCTCACTACTGCGTACATTGCCGAAACGAGGTGAGGAAGGGGCACGAAGACGAGGCAAGTACGTACCATAAGGCACACCTAAACGTTGGGGTGGTGGCTAAGAGGTCACTCACGATGCAGAGAGAGGGTCTTTTACCAGAGTGACAGGGGTAGAGGTTAATGAGGCCTTCAACACGCACAATAGGATTGGGATTTGACGCAAATCCGACCCAATTAATATTGCCGATGGGCAAGAACGTGAATTGGAATCGTACCAGACCTGCCTAACCGTAGGCATGGGTGCGAAGTCATTGGAAAATTGAAATGGAGGCATACTGAGTGCAAGTGAGCAAACAATCCCGTCAGAATCCTCCTCCGGAAGCTTGAAGGGGCAATCGTAGAGTAAGTAAATATGTTAATTGAGTCAGTATATGGACATTGAGCCTACCGAATAAAATGTGCCTGTGTCGATTCAATTTAGCAAGTAAGATCGGAGATAATATGGAGCGTACGAGGGGCCGGAATACAACATCCGGTGGGTTACCCACGTTGAGAATTTATCCGTGTCGCCGGTATTGCAGGTCTACTCGGAAGAAAAAGTGGTCGACCAGTGTCGAATATAGACAAAGGAGATATACGATTCTTGCGCGGTTCCGTGATTGAGATTATTAGACAAACTCAAACGACTCACCCAAATTTTAACCGAGCCAATGAAAATGCCAGAGAAGATAATTACACACTATAATCTCAAGTGTCGCACACTTCCGACTCTCAGAGATGGAACCAATGGGAATGGCCCGCTCGTCTCGTAGTTACAAGAATTTTTGGTGCACGATAGTCAACGACCCTGGTCGGGGTGTGCGTGATAAGGCGGCGAAAAAAAAACATATCGCCTGGTATTCATCTACGCCCATCATGAACGTTGGTGTGCGGGCACCTGAGATATACCATGGATGACAGACAGATCTTTCTCGGCGGCGTTCCCTCCAGTAAAAACGTCAGCGTACATAGGTGAAATGCTCGCAAGTCGGTGGCCGAAGCAATTTTTTCCATCACCCAGGAACGCGAGTGTAACATGTAGTCGTCCTAACATGAGATGTAAGTCAAGTCGACCGAATTTCACCGTTACTTTCTCAATTAAAGGACGCGCAGCCCAAATGGATGAATTGTTTCCACGAAGTACATGCATTGTGATGAAAAAGGTGATCAATGTATTGTACGCAAAAGATGGAAATGAGACGAACGGTGTGTAAGTATGGGGCTACGTGAAGAAAGACATCCGGGTGGCGAGAAAGACATGCACAGGGTGCTGCGCAACAATCCTAGTTTACCCAGTGCTGCCGCCCAGTGTCTCCGCTCCGACCCGCGCTGGCGATGGGGGAATAGTCGTTCTGCGTTGATTCCAAATGCCAAGTAGCAAAGCGAGAATTCTGCCACACTCGCGAGAATACGAGATGAGAAAAAACAGCCAAGACCGATTTGCAAAGGTGGTCAGCCAGCCCGCCAAGCGAAGCGCGCATTTGACTACGGAAAGAAAGAGGAAGATGGTAAGACAAGAAGGTTAGGGAGGGACGTACTCCGTGTACATCTCGCGACGTTAGGGCGCGATCGGAGTGGTGCCTACCGAAAAACCTGACGTTAGCGATTTATTCCACAACGGGGAAGGGAAGAGATGAAGGAAGCAGGCAAGGGGCAAGAGGGCGGGCAGGCTGGGTGGCGTCACCGCTTGGCGATCGGACGACTGCAGATGAAGGAAGGCGGGGGGAAGGCGGAGTGAGACTCACCAATCGCGGTGGTGGAGAGCGCGACGCCTGCGAAGCCGCCGCCGATCTGAAATCCAATACGCATGAGCAATGTAATGATTTATGGCGGGGAGGTGAACGCATGGCGCTGTCGAGAAATATGGGCAGAGACTCGTTGACCTTGACACTTGTCAATAGTCGAGTGGCGAGCGGTGGGGTAGGGCGCGCAGCGAGGGCCCAGTGCCGGCCTTTTTTCATCGGCTTGAGGATTAGATGTAGTTCCACGGCGTCAGTCGTGAGCAGTAGTCAGTGCAAACAGACGGCAGACGCACCCTTCTTCGCGTTTCGCTGCTCGTTCTGGTCCGCAGACGATGCCGACAGCACACGCAGGTGCAGCTCGTCCAGCCCCGTCAACCCGAGCGGCAGCCTGCACAGCTTGAAACCGAGATCGGATGGGACTGGAGAGGTGGAGGCGGAGGCGGAAGGGAGTTGACGAGCCGAGCCGCAAGCAAAAGAATAGCAAAATCCGACAGGATTGCGACGGCAGTGCTGTTGTAATCTTGCTATTCAAAACTTGCGAGCCGGGATGTCGGGGTGGATGGAGTGAGGGAACGGGGACGCAGCGGGGTGGGGCAGGGTGTGGGAACCAAAGGAACAGGGTAGAGGGGAGGGGTAGTTGGTGCGCATGGCCGTCGCGCAACGGTGTGTGGACGCACGGAGACCGCAGGAAACCTTATCTGTGTCGGCGTACACGGCATCCTTCTCATCCAAACCGGCTGGGTTGTGGGCGTGTTTGTGGATGCTGCGGGCAGATGTCTCGGTGAGCGAGAAAATTACACTTTCCGTGGTACGGAGAATCTACCTGGTGATTCGAAGGGGTTTTCCACGGCCAGACCTGTTATCGGGCGCGAGTCTCTGCCTAGTTTGTATCAAGTAATAAGGGAGGAAAGTCAAAAAAAAAAAGAAAGATTTTTGCGTTACTTCTGGCGAAGACTGATGTAGTCGGCCATGTCGCACGTCTGACCTGCGCCGTCGTAATGGAGAAATCTCCGAACACAGGAGAGACGTGGAGTATGTCGGATTGTCGAGCGCGCACCCTACAGGCTTCCATTTGAGAACAAACACGCTGTCGGGGGCATATTATTAGCGAGTTGGAGCATTCGGCGGTCATGCGGCTGGAATCCGAACCGCATGAACCTGAATGCAGCGGGTCCACGCACCTCCCCTCTTCCTGCGTATCGCGGCCATCGCTATCTGAGACCACGGCGAGAATCCGCTTGTTCCGAGCGTCATCTATCTGACTTCGACTCGGTGACGGATCAGGAATATCCGCACCATTCGACGGCGAGACCACCTGTACCTCTGGGATGACCTTGACCAGGTCTGAGTTTGCTAGGAGAGGTCGAATAGAGCTTTCCAGAGCGGCCATAGCGTGGGTGGCTGATATGAATCCCGAAAGTGCTTGTTTCTCCTCGTGCGTAGTTTACCTTTTCGCGGGGGTTTGATCTTGAAAAGGCGGGAAACAGCCATGAGGTTATTTGCAACAGCTCCGCGCGATGTCGGGGAAATAGCGCTATCTAATCCAAAAATCTGGTGCCACATTCCAGGATTAGATAGCTAGCAAGGCCAGCATCGTCGACGAGAAAGCAGATGGAGAACATCGACGTGAAGAAGACACTGCCTACGATGCATGTAGCCCGGTGTATCATTAGGTACTGAAAGCCACTTACCAAGCTTCCTATTGGGAGAATTCAGTATCAGGAAGGTTAGCACGGAGGATACACATACCCAAGAAATCGAAATTAAGCAGAAGCCAGAATCCTGATTATTCGTTCAGTATGGAAGCACCGATACAAACATGTCGGGGAGGGACTCACCAGAATGTGTACCATATTTTCGTGGCCTTGTTCCGCTATTGGTAATGGACCATAGTACGCTGACACTGACCAGATCGATCCGCGTATGGAGGTTGTCCAAGAACAGCTTTTCAGCCGAGAAGGCTATCAAACTTCGTCAGGAAAGCCACTCGAAAGGTGGAAAGATGGGTACACCTCTGACAGTAACAATTCCCAGCAACAGCTCCCCAAAGTGGGAGAAAATAGGAGAACGGGAGTTGGATTCCATCCGACGGAGATGGCGCCCAGTGGTCAGGTACCCAATGGCGAAGGTGTAGTAGAATAAGCCGATAAATGTTGCGCCTGAACACGAGGATTGAGACGTGAACAGCCGTGACAACCATCAAGAACTCACGGGAAGAGGAACACACAGGGAATGTGACGCTAAATACTAGCATAAGAGGGAGAAAGAATGTATATTCGAAAACTCACGTTGCAGTCAAGAGAGCTGCAAAAAACCCAGCCAAAGATGAATTGACCTGTTGCAACGTGCCAGCAAGAGAGGAGTCGAGGGTTTAGATTTCTTTTCCGCTGTAAAATGACGAATTCGTTGGCTAGAGTTAAAGGCTTCTGAGGAAAGGCATACAATCTGTTGAGCATTCTCCTTGAAATATTGCTCAAGAAAGCCGCCGGCAGCATCAGCAGCATAAAACTCGCCCTGCGGTGTGGTATCACGGAACCTAGATAGAAATATCAAAAGTGGGTCAGGGAATGGATCGCTACGTGCGCACCTGAATGTGGCGCGGACCACGGTTACAAGGAGCGCTCTGAGATCATGGTGAGGACAGAATATCGGTCAGCTAATATAAATACGCACCGGAAGAGTTTCCTCGAAGCCCTCAGCGCCCCTGCAGCATAAATCCCGACATAGAACCTGTCCGGGTGTCAGTCAATCGATAGATATAGGTGATCAACGCACAGAGGACGCTCTATTGCGCGCGGCCAGTCGACGTGCAAAAATCCAGTGGTCGATGGGTGTAATTCATATGTGTGGAAGCGAGAGACTTGGCGATCCATCGGAATCCCGTATTCAGGCCCCATGAAAGATCTGTAACCAACGTACAATGCCCAGGCATTTTCCGTTTCCTTCTACGCTTTACCGCACGTCTACGGTAATAGCGCCGTCAAATACTGGGGAAATCGAACCGGAAGGATGCTCATTTTAATCCACAGCTACGGAGGTAATGATCAGAATGGGAATCACAAATTCAAGTACGAAGGTACTGATCTTTTCGTTCACACTCAAAAACTGTTGGGGAACAACAACGAAGAAAAACAAGCAAACGACCCCGGAATCGAGAGCGCGGCGCTATGGCCCGCTGACGCCGGGGGAGCCTACTCCGTCGTGCCGGAGTCTGACTTGAATTTCAAAATTGAACGCGCGGCAAAGCGCGAATGGAACACGATGAAGAAAGCGGAATTGGAAAGATAAAATGAAAGTTCAACGGCAAAGAGAAGGCTGAAAACGTACCTGGACGCGGGCAGAGGTTAGCGGGCCCTCCAAGATCGAATCGCAACTTCATGGGCAGCGGAAACGCCGCCGACGACGGGAGAGTGCGAGTTAATCGCGCAATAGTCGAGATTGGACGTTGAAAGCGCAGTGGTGCGTGCCGCAGGTGCGCATGGGATACAATGAGCCGAGTAGTTCACTGGTGGTCTAAAAATCCAATTTGCATGTCGCCGACGGCGTGGGAGTGACTTGATCGCATGAGGTCCGATTTCTTGAAGGGAGACTCCGGCGCATGCGATGAGTGAGGCGGAAGTCCTAGATTGAAAAGATGAGGTTCGGTTCGGGGGCAGGTACGGAACGAGGACGAGCCTGGATGCGTCTACCCTGTCGCGGGAGATCCAAACGTATATATAATTTTGAGAAGCGGCGTTGCGCCGCCGCCGACGTAGGTAACTATGCCTGTGGATGGCGTTGGGGAGGTACGTAGGTCTACTTTGGACCAGATGAGGGTAACGTTGGCTGTTGTGGGGGCGAGGTACAGTTCGGATTTGAGTAGAAAGACAACGCGTACATTGGATCTCTAACGGGGAATTTATGAAGATCGTGGAAAGGTTCGTAACTGGAAAGAAAGAGAACATACCGTAGGGTTGCATAACCGTACGGAATGCGGGACGTACCTGAACTACAGAGGTAGTTCAGTGATAAGTGCCGGGAGACCAAAATGAAAACTGCGCACGTGGAGGAATTATGCGACATTCGAGAGGGATGGGAAGGTTAAGAAATGGAGGGGTTGGCGTCGCGTGCGCATACAAAAGTAAACGAGACGAACACACTTCAAATGAAGGGCGGTGGTGCTCGTTTACTATTAGTGAACGCGACGCGGAAACGCAGAGGCCGATAGTCACTCAGTGTGGCACGGCGAGCCATGGCGCTGCCGGTCGCGGGAAATATCGGCTGCAGAGAGGGAGTCGGGCGTGCGGTGGGCGATGAGAAAGAGGATGTGCGGGGCGGCTGCAAGTGGCGGCAATCCAGACCATCGTCGTGTACGCAGAGCGCTGCCCGCAGGAAAGTGCGCTTACCTGTTCGTCGGCGCACGGAGGTACACCGAGGAGGGAGGGGTAGCGCGCAAGGAGGGTGTGTGGGGCCACGACGTGTGTAAATGAGGAGGTGGAGGAAGAAGAGCACAGGTATAGTAATGTCAAATGCGGAGGCGGCGGCGCACCGAAGACGAAGGGCATATGGCCCAGCACGTACGGAGATGGGTTCGGCTCGAGCGCGGAGACTCCGTGCCATTGGGCGGCATAAGCGCGGAGCTTGCGCTGCGTAGCAGCATGTGGGACGATGTCGTAGTCGATGAGGACGTATTGCGTCCGCTTGTCATCCAGCTGCGCGCCGCCGTTGGGGAGGACCGGACTCGGCTCGAGGGTGCCCGGGCGCCGTAACTCTGTCGATAAAATACTGCGCAAAGACGGGAGAAAAGTATGAGATGAGGGAGTCGAAGGCGAATATTACAGTGGAAGATGCGGTGGACGGAGAAGGACAGTGTCCATAAGACATAAAAAGAAAACTCACCAAGATGATTCTGCTGCATGCAAATCCAGCACTACCACTCCTCCGGCACGCTCTCCTTCGAAATCGCAAAACACGCAGCGTGACACCAACGCCCGCAAGCATCGCACGCCATGGAGAACCCGCCGTCGACGCTCAACCCGCAGCGGCAGTGTATCTCGTCGCCCTCCTAGCCCCATTTCCACCGCCGACCGCGCGGTCGGACGTTGCTCCATGGCAGCACTACAGGCCAGAGTCCGCTTTGGGGAGATGCTGGCACCAGCCGCACCTCGACCCGGGAAACTGGGCTGGAGGCTGATGGGGAGGTAGAAGGGCGGAGCAGGAGAGGGGGTACGGTGGACGGGACGGGATGCGCGCGCAGAGGAGAGGTACGGAAGGCGGCCAGCGTGGGGCGGGACGGTACTTGACGGGCGGCACAAGGCGAGAGAGGGGCCAGCAAAGGACGTGCGCGCGGAGTCGAGGCACCGGCGAGGCGGGACGGGACGGGCGTGGCGGTGCGGATGCCGGCTGGGGCGCAGGGCACGCAATGCGGACGGAGTTCTTGGGGAGGGAGCAGCGTGGTAGAAAGTGCACGGCCTGGGCAGGCGGGCAGGAGACGGGCGTGGCGGTGCGGACGCGGGCGGGGCCGCAGGGCGGGCGATGCTAACACAATCGTTGGGGAGGGAGGGGCGTGGCGTGGTAAGGTGCGGCGGAGCAGCGCAGGGGGAAAGCCCACGGTGGGGCTGGTGGGCGTAGCGGACAAGAAGGCTGATGTTGCACAGCCCCTTGATCCGCGCGCTAAGGTCGGGGCGGGAGTTGAATAGAGTGACTTTTTTTTTCAAGGTTGGAACCGTTCCCGGATTTTTGCGGTAACGGTTTTTGATAGGGTATTCCGTTACCGCATTTTTGAGGTAACGGTATGTGAGATGGGTTTTCCGTTACCGCATTTTTGCGATAACGGTTTACCCATTTACTTTTCAGTTCTGGGGGTCGAAACAGCCGACGTAGCCACAGTGGCTATGTCTGACGCAGCCACGGGTGGTTGTGACCAACATAGCCGCAATGCAGGCTTCCAAATCCTAGGTACCAGTACAAGGTCTCGGGCAAGCCAGTTCAAGCGATGCCAATACAATTCAACCTAGCAACGATGCAGAAACAAAATTATCACATCAGACAGTGACAATCTTTTCTCCCTTGATTTTAATCCTTTGAATTTTAAATTTTTGAAGCAAAAAGAATTCAACCGGAGCCACCGGTGGCCGGGCAAGGACATTGCCATCCGTTCTGAAGATCCGAACGGCGCGGCAAAAGACAACATAACCACGGCCCGCACCAGCCTGATCTTGAACAAGCACGTACATATCCACCCCCTCAACCCACTGTCCAAATGTGAACCCATTCCGCCAAAGATTTGCCCGGTGCCATCTAGCTTACGGCCGTACCCTCTGGTTTCCTATATAGTGCAAGGTATGCTAGGACGCCCGTGCGTTGCAGGACAGGTGGGAGACCTTTGTCAGTTTCAGAAGAGGCGCTTGATGAATCAACACAATTTTGATAAGTAATACAAATTTCCACGCAACGACCGGTTAGCGAAGAGCCTAGTTAAATCCTAGTCACACACCACGTTAACCAACTCCGCTGCTTGCCATCATCTGAAATCATCTGGATCAACTCAGCCTCGACCTTGATCGCGCCCTCTGAGAAAACCCCTTCCCACAGTTCCCGCCACGACTCAGGCGAGTGGTAGAACATGAGGAGACCGTCTGCTCGCGATATCTCCCCGGGGCCCTTCGCAGCCTGTCCAAGGTGAGTGCCAAGAATCATCGACCCTGGATAAGGGGAGAGCAGTCCGCCGAGGGCACGTGCAAGGTGGAGTTGCTGTTCTTCTGTGAAGAGATGAAAGACCGAGGATAGGTGGATCACAGAGATGTGACCTCGCAAGGGCGTCAAAGTGCTTAAGGAGGTAAGAGGCGGGGGCGAGTCGGGGACATCTGATGGATCATTCATGGGAGTGGACGGTTCAAGGAATCCCTCGTCCAGTGCATCGCCCAGGAGAAATACAACTGGGAAAGTTTCCGGAGTTGAGTGAAACAGTTCATGGCCGAGATTCCAAAAATCTGGGTTCCATATGTAAGTTATTTGACAGGGTTGGTTTACTTTTAGCCAATAGATACCTGCTAGAATATCGCTGGCTATCAGGTTTTTCACGGGAAACCCATCGTGGGCGAGCTTCCTGATGTCTATGCCGCCTGTGAACTTTCTGAATCATTATATAATTTGGAGGCGCGGAATCAAACTGACAGCAACATCCGAGATCGAGAAGAAGGGCGCCTTCCCGCTCTCGTCCCAGCCTCAGAACCTTCCCATATGCAGGCAAGGTTGACATCATCGTCCTAAGATCAAAGGTAATCGCTTCCTTTGCCAGTCGCACACCGAGACTTACTTGACGAATTTAAAATTCCGGAAGCAGGGAAACTTAGCCAGCTGGAAGCCTTTGGTAGTTCTTCGTGATATCCGAATCTAGAATCCTACCTTGTATGCCTTCGTCTGCACCGCCAGAATGTGTGTTTTCAGGACATCAGGATCATCTATCCCACTTTCTTCCTTAACAAAGGCGACTTCCTCTTCCTATGTGGGGACCGGGGTTGAGTCCTAGATTGTTGAAAAAGTTCGCCAAATGCACCTTGTAAAGCGTTTCATCGAGCGGGAGGTAATGGGTCATGGGAGGGTTTGATTGGCCTATGAACGAGGGCTTGCTTGATAAAGGGCCCGGTCCCGGTTTATCGGCGGACACAAACGGCGCGTGACACGCCAAAACGAGCGGCTCGCTTGATAGAGGGCCCGGTCCCGGGTTATTGCTGTGGGCACAAAGCGGCGTGTGACACCGATCTCTCCTCCCTCTCCCATTGATCGACCATATCTCTGAAACTCACGACTAGGGCAGATTCAGAACCAAATTGGCAGTCTCCACATCGGCGTACGGACCGCTGCAATTTCTTAAACGCCGGCGCCATTAACTTGGTTCAATGTTGCAAATCATAGGATCAAGTATCGGAGAAACCGTTTCCTTCTGAAGTTAACTTACGTATTACATATCACACGTCCTGTCAACTTTGCCTGTTATTGAGGGCCTCTGTGGGCCAGCCCGGCCCGCACCATATCTTTGGACTCACCAGAAGAAATAGAGTCGTCCAGCAAGTTCGTGAAACTTGACCTCATCTCCCAACCCTCTGACTATCCAAAAGATGTACATCGAAGTCTGGTCTTTAGTGCCAATGACACTGATTTTTTGCAGTAGCGTTTGCGCATTTGAAGTGTCCTACATCAATGCGTTCAGCGGGCCCGTCGCCGTCGGCGACGTTTTAATTTTAAGTGTGGGCCGGAATGCCGGTGAGGTGCCGATGTGATCAGCGGGCTGCTGGTGCCGGCCGACCTCATCGGCACGAAGTCCGCACTTGATCGGCATTGACAGCCCTCGCCAAAGGGGCCACTCACTAATATACGCGGCAGGGAAACGGCACTGGCCGGCATCAGTCGGCATCGGCTACCAGCGGATGCCAATGCGACCTCCACTGGATTCCAGTGGCAAAACCGCACGGCGTTGGATCACCACCGACACCCAACGTCCTCCACTGCATCCCAGTGGACCTGTAAGTCAATGAACAACGAGTGCAATGTGCGTGATATCACTATTCCCCAATGGAAGTGTCGCATTCCACTGGCTCTTGCTCCAGCTGGCTGCCAATGTACTTGACTGAGTTCCTGTGGAATCCATCAGATCTTGTTGGAATACATTGGTCCCTGGTACAGATCCTGAGCCAATGATTTCCATCAAAATACAATAGACTTCATTGGGTTCCACCATCCACTGCAACATAATGTTTCTGAATAACTGAGATTTGGTGGCCAAAGGGATTTTGCCGCAGCAGTGCTTTTGCCGCATGCAGCGGCAGCGGCAGCGGCACTGCTGCGGCAGTCTGCGGTTGCGGCACACGTTGAGCTGCTTGGTATCACAGTAATTAGTGGTTTCAAAGGGGTCGGGGCACTCTACTGTACCTAATGTATCCTTTTTCCATTGCCCTGGGTTGAATAAAGTCTTGCCCACGACATTAAGACAGCAATTATTTTCGACGCAGCGGCAGTCTGCGGCAGTATGGCGGCACCCAAACACATGCAAACATTGGGCAGCGGCAGTCGGCAACACTCTGCAGCGGCAAAGTTGGCACTTTGCAGCGGCAGTAGGGGTATTTTCAGCGGCACTAGGCCGTATGCTGCGGCACTTCTGCGGCTGTCTGCGGCACTTACGAACAGCGACACAGCGGCAATGTAGTTGTACAGCGGCAGTTCAACAACACTTCAGCGCAACTTCAGCGGCAGTTTTCCTTTGGTCTGCGGCACTCGGTCCTCAACATGCGGCACTATGTAGCGACACTTTGGCTTGCTCGGACGCCATGGCAGTACTCTCTCACCGTTACACGGAGGATATACAGAACACGTCCCACCCGTACATTCCCAAACACCGTACATGCATTCAAACACGATACATGGATGTGTCAAACACGCTACTTAACTTTCGGGATGACAGCCGCAACAATCTGCGTGCGTTGCAGTGTGTATGCCTGTGTATACCCACTTCTCTTCTTCACCACAACATCGACGCCCCCGACGAACACGAATCACGATTGCAAAGGCTGGGGCCAGCGGGAGGGTGATTTTGGGCGAATGTGGTGGTTTGGAGGAACAGAAAAAGGTGTGTTAGCGTTGCTATTCCCCCGGCTCTGGGACTGAAGCCGGCAGGTATGTGAGGAGCAACCGTGTGCAACCGGTTCATTGCCGCTGAGAACGACTGGTCCCCCCTTCCCACAACGCGGCAACGGTCCGCTCGATGCAACGGTCTGATCGACTCGTGGCCTCATCCATCTGCGGCAGGAGGCTTGGCTCGCGCCTCACCAATGCGCGCTTGATCCCGGGGATTCCATGAGTCCGGCGTCTCAACCTAGCGCCAACTTCGTTTTGGGCGGCTTGTCACCAGTTGCGCCGCCGAGGCAGGAAGGCAAGACACGTCCGATGCGGGAGCACGGGAGTATTCCGACTCAGGAGGTGAGCAGTAATTTATCTTATACATCTACTTACTTGGATGGAACAACATGTAGTTAGTTTAATAATGTTATCTTGACCCGATTTTTTTAAATGTCCTTCTGGTTGCGGGCTTGATTTAAGATGAACTCCTCATTGAATCGCAGCCGTGGAGTGAGGTCTGTACGTCAACTGCGCATGCGCACGCCGGCACGGCAACCAAAACATTGACATCGCGAAGGATGTACCGTGTTTCCGCACAAACACGGTACATTCAGAGGGAATGTATCGTGTTTGACAGAATGTACCGTGCATCAGGTTGAATGTATCGTGCTTGCAATGTACGTGCGGTACGTGTTTTGTTAATCCCGCGTTACACGCGGACTGGCAAGCACTTCCTTCGCTTACCTTGCCAATGTCCGAGGACGTACAAGATGCGGCAGTACGACACACCTTACATTCGACACACCGGAATCAGAAGCGACACACCTGGAAAGTTCGACACACTTCCTACAGAGGACGGTGTGTCTGGGATGCGCCTGACTACCATTGATTGGGACTGCAAACATGGGCCAAACCGCCAAATATTTGTCCCGCCTCTTTCCTTCTCCCACCATCCACCACGCCGCCGCCCCCGCTGAAAACATTCCCACCCTCGTTCCACAACGCCGCCGTACAGCGGGCGCCTTGGAGGACCAGAGAGGCCGTTTTCCAAGGGAGGGGGAGGTCAAGGAGGATAGCTAAGGTGCGTGTTCACACCTCTTGCGAATGAAATTCGCTGCTCACCCTCGTCCGGCCTCGTTGCTCGTGCCTGCGCAGTAAATGTGAGTACAAGTCCCCACCCCGCTTGCCGATTCGATCCCGCACACTCCGTTCCCGCCGCCCCGAGATCCTCCGCGTACCTTGTTCCCTTACTCGCGTTGCTCAAACATGTCACATGCAGCCTTGGGCAGATGCGGCAGAATGCACGCACGGCGCGCTCCAAGTGCGCACGATCTCCGCGGGGAAGGTAGACAGACACGTGACACGCTGACACGCTAATGCCCACGTCCGCGCCGGGACGCATGTGCGCGTGTTGGCGAGGCGGCGGTGCAGCTGTTGAACAACGTAGTACAACTATTGTATGTACATTGCTACAATGCAATTGATTTAGACCCACTACACGATCTATGAAGGGATCAAGGTGACGGAATAATTGTTCGGTCCGTTAGAGTTCGCGAGTTCTCTATTTACCTCTTGAAGAATGAATTTCTTGCATTCAATAATAATGACTTATTCACTAAATTGAAGTTTGTCGCCCTTACATTTGCCGCCTCGGTGTCGAGCTTTGCCACGGTGTGTCGAACATTGCCATGGTGCGTCGAACACCGCCGTAGTGTGTCGCATCTGATTTCGGGTATGTCGAATTTACGGTGTGTCGTACTGCGGTTACGTCGAGATTGATTCAGATGGCAACGAATATGGGAGTAATACTGGGTCATAATTATGGGAAGTTTTTGCAAAGAAACTCACCACTTGGCCGGCCCACAACAAGAATCACACTGGTCCATCTAAGATAAAAAGATTCACAGCCTTTGATCTGTAGAAATATTCACCACATGGATTCTGCAATCAAAAAAACTCTCAGGTATTAATTCTCTATTTCCTTCACACCCCAGTGCAGCGGTGAAAAAAAAACATACAGCTGGTTTTCTCTGTTATTTTCACCCACCCTTGTGGCCGACGCACAAAAAAGCACCACCTCGCATGATGACCATAGGAGGTGTATATAGTGTGGTACTACTTAGGACCCAGAAAATTGATTGTATATCTACAGATTTGTCAGCACTGAGTAGATTCCGGGTTCTGAGATGACAAGGATTTGAATCGAGTTCATACCACCGGGTTAGTTGTGTTTATGTCAAAATTCTAATAGCCTGAGCTCAAAGAGAAGGTAACTGAGTTGAATATGAGTGAACTGGATAGGCTGTGCCCTAGTGGATGAGACTGAAATAATATTATCAGACGGTAAAGGTTCAGAGAGAAACAAAGAAACTGGAACAAGTATGCATGAGTTAAAGTCTTTCTGTGAAACAAGCTTCGCAGCATACAATGTATAGATGAAGAATTGGGAATGTGCCCCAATTTAATGCTGGGAGCAGATGGTCATAGGCACAGCCTTCTGAATCTTTGAACGAATGGGCACTGAACAACCATTAGAGCCTCTATATCATTGAAAAAAATCACATGGATGTAATGAAAAAAGACATACCCAGAGCTAGACAGCCAGATGTCAGTGGCTTCTGGAGCCATTAGATCCAAGGAAATCAAAGATTGAAGTGGCCAGGTTGAATCATAAATCAACTGTTTAGATGGATTGCTAATGTTATAGTGGACCTATAACATAGATACTTGGAAGGCAAGTCGAGGAGACTTAAAGGCAAGGCTGTAGATTGCACATGAAGAGTGAAGGATAAAGTATTCTATGATTGAAGAAAATACAAAAGAACATAACAATATTTGGCGTTGAAAAGCTTGACTCTGTACTTGGTTGTACTTGCATTTTTGTGATTGACTGTCCGCAGCATTCCTCTGGAATCAATTTAAAAGGTAACTCTTGGCCTTGAACTGACTTCCGCTTATGACCGGTGAATTTCTGTGCCCCGAGCTCAGTGGAGTGAAAAAAGAAGGTTGGATGTAGGTGTCAGCAACGGCCTCTGGGTCGGCTAAACAGCGAGTAACCCGGCGAGAACCCCAACCAGGAGAAACCCGATAGACGCTAGTAGCTCGTGTGTTCCCCAAGCAGTAGGACCAGTCGTACGGCGTCCTCCCTAGGAGGCCGTATGTCGTAGGTCGGGATGCGAGGCGGAACCCGGAACGAGTCGAAGAGGGTGTGATATCCACTCAGGTACAAAACCCGAGGCGTGGATACAACCCGTAGTACGGTGCGAGGGAAGCGGGGCAGGGTGGAGACAATGCCTATGTCAAGCCAAGGTAGAAGCCTGAGATTAGACGAGGTAGAATCTACTGTACATGGAGATTCTACCGTGCTTATATAGGCTTCTAATAAATTAAAGCGATCGCGGTCAATCGTGATCAGTTCCTGCACCGTAGCATTAAGGAGCATTAATGCTGATGCTCCTGGACTCCTCTGTGTTGGTTTCCATGGTGTCGGTGGACCTAGGAGACCCAACGTTCGGGTTTCCTAGTCCTAAGTGTCATCGTATCCAGTGGTTCAAACCCCGATCGGGTTTGCAACCACTCCTGTACTCCGTGTACTCTCCTGTGTCAGCTCTTGGTGCGTCCGGGGACTAGAGCCCATCTGTACGGGTTCCTAGTCCCTAACGTCTTCTGTATTCCGTGGCGCAGACTCCCTGAGTCTGCGGCTTTTAGAATCCGAGGCCGGGTTTCAACCGTGAGAAGGTCACGTGGCGGCGTCATGAGAGTCCCGTGCCGCTGAGACGCGTCTGTATCCATACGGACGCGTCGCGCGAAAAAGTAGAACCCGGGCGATTCATGACAGTAGGCAGTGCAAATTCTTATTTTTTGTTTCGGGGTGGTGTTTCCTTTTTCGTGTTACAAATGTGGGGTGTAAATTTTGTGCAACACAGTGGGGTGGGGGTTTTTTGTCAGCGGATATTTGGAGTGGTGTGCTTCGCAGCCATGTGGGCCTGAGGTGGTGAATATTTTTCCGAAATTGTGCAAGGTGGTGTAAAAAAGTGTAGACGTGTGCACCAAATAATTATGACCCACGATTACAACCATAAATGAACTATGACACCACAAAATTAATTTATGCCCCGACTGATTATGTTCCACAATGCCCTGTAAATTTTTATTTTGAAAACATGTTGCTTTGTGAGGGAAGTGGGTACGCCAGTGAATACACCGACTCCAAGGGGTGAGGTAAAACATGAGGTGCAACCTGTGGGATGTGGCGAACTCTATGTCAGCTAGAACAAGATTGAACCACAGTGATGAATTGTGGTGTCCTGCCGTGGCAGTGGAATAACTATTTAGATTGGTGGCAGATGACGTTACAGCGACTCCAGAGTGGTTGGGTCCCAGCAAGGCGAGACAGCAGCGAGAACGAAGTTAATTGAACAGCAGTGATGTCCATCACGCTGTCCCGTAGTGGTGAACGAAGTTTATTCAAGCATGATGGGAAAGATAATGTTTAGTAGAATATAGAGTGCACGGTAGCATGCGGCGGCACCCTAATGGTAACGGCAGACTTGCTGCTGTGCTGCAGCGGTAACACAGCGGCAGTATGAAAGTGGTGCGGCAATCCAGCGGCAAAGATCAAAGCGGTGCTGCGGCAGTCCCACGGTAATAGCGGCAATTTTCAGCAGCGGCAACGGCAAAGCGGCACTTTTCACCGTGCCCAGATTTGGTTGGTTTTTAAGGAGGTTGGTTTTTAAGTAAGTGGGTAGATTTCAGCGTGCTATTCTTTCCAGACCAGAGCTCTCATCCTCAATGAGACACATGAACAGATCAGACTGTGCAGCCCAAATTAAGTGCTCAGGCCCTAAAGTCCGGACACTGGTTTCTGTCCAGGAAAAATCACAATGCTCTGCCGCCAAGATATTTCAGCGTACATTTTTGGTGTATTACGACTGTTGGAACATAGCTTTATTGGTTGAGATAATCACAAATTTTTTGAAACCGTCGATTGCCCCGATTAATCCCCACTGCTTCTACCCAGAATTCATTGGATAGCCCCAAATTCTTCTGGAAGACCTGCTTTTCAACCTTTTCAGCGTAAATCATCATCAGAACATGCATAAAAAAATCTGCATTGTCAGCAAGCCCCTGTTGTTGCCGAATGACACGGCGGATACCAGGAAAGGTGAGACGAGAAAAGCGTGCATTGTACTGGCGGTCCCACTGAATATGCGCAGGAGAAGCACATGTGAGTGCACCGGTATGACGGACTGCGAGCTCACATGTAATTATGCCGCATACTCCACGCAAATTCAGGTGAGCCTCGCAAAATCTACCATCTTTGTAGTTCACCA
>JARKIC010000970.1:0-166355 GCA_029378375.1 Mycena olivaceomarginata | reverse complement strand
GTGGTCGTGGAAGCGAAGAAAGCAATGTGGCTGTGCTTTGATCCATCAGTTCAGGCTTGCCTCTTCCCTTCATCTTTGTCTCAGGGCGCTGAGTTATTCATCCGTCCGGACTCCCACTTGTCTCTTTTGCTTCATTTACCATCTATTCATCGAAATTCTGCATTTTCGCCTGGCTTTTCATTGGATCTGGCGCCATCCGCTTGTTTGTTTCGCTGGCGTTACGCGCCTTTCAATCAAACGGCGCGATTTTTCCTCCCAAGCGCGTTTGAAACTCGTGTGATATACTCTAGCGGTGGTTTTCAGTAATATTCTGCACCCACTAGCTCGCCTAATTGGCCCTCGTACTTGAAAACAATTGTTTCCGCGGGAATTGTTATGGAATTGCCCGGGGTTCTTTTCTTTTTTGGTAAACGTGGTGTGTACGCTGCTTTTTTAACTGGTTTCACCTCTTGAATCCTCTCTTCTCGTCCCATAAGAATTTTCCCCCGTCCGTCCGTTGCTCCAATCCCGTCTCCAGCAACGTCTCATTTACACGAATCCCTGTGGTGTTCGCGCCAAAGCGTGAAAACAATTCGTCCGCTGCATTTCTCAACAACTGAACGCCAAAGCGGACATCTGTGCCTGTTTTCTCCTCCTGCCCGTCCGATATTGTCTGTATTGTATCTCGCGGGGTTTTCTCTATGGCGTTCGCACGGTCTTTTCCTCGACTTCTTGCCTCTTTCTTCAGTCGAGCTTAAGACGCCACGCAGTTTCCGACAGGCGACTACGACGCTGCCAGCCGTTGCGTTTGACTGTTTCTTGCCTATATTATGCGCATTGTATTCCCCAATCCAAGAGGCAGGCTCCTTCCATCATTGCGTCTGTGGCGCCTTCTCCGATCGTCTAAATCCTTCAGCTACTTTATTTATCCTCGGCCGCTATTTCGCTTGGGTGCTCGCGTGGTCGCGATCAATTGAATCTTGGACTCCATATCCGAATCCAGTCGCGCGGAGGCTCCTTCCGGCGTTTCGTGGTGCTTCTGCTGACGACGCGCTCAGCTGTCCTTCTCTGGGGGCGTCTGTGTCAAGATGCGCCGACTACGCCTCCGCTCGATCTTCTGCGATGCTGGTTTGTCCCACACCAACAACGCCCTCTCGTGCTGGAATTCGAAGGACCCTCTGCACCTTTCTCTTTAGTTTGTTCATCCTTCGAAGTACGGGTCGATGTCCCGCAGTTCGCCCTTCTTGCGGGGGGATCTTCGTCCAGTTTACTGCGCACATAATCAAAATCAAATCACCCCCCGCGACATGTTTGAGTTCTCCTAATAGAAAAACAGCAGTTCCGTTTTGAAACATAACAGAGTTGAGTCAAGTTAAACCTAAATTTTACCTAAACAAATTTCTCGGGGAAAGCAGATGACAGGTGCTGACTTTTGACCCTCACCAGTAACAACTCTCTCAACTATAATTTGATCACCTCTTTAATACATAAACTTGTGGTATTTTCAATCTCAGCCAATGGTTCAAATTCATTTTGTGTGCATACAATGTGAGTCATATTAAATATAAAGAATGATAGCCCAGATTAAATCTCCAACCCAAACCCGGCGGGCGGTGCGTGGAAAAATTAATGACAATATCATCATCATCGCCATTGTTGGCAGCTTGCTCAAGCTCCTCAGCCTCTGTCATTTTGCCAAGCTTGCGAGACGTAAAGACAAGATTCTGCATGGCCAGCAGAGTGTCTGGATGATCATCTCCCAGCAGCTGTTTCCGCTTCTCCAACATAATAACCTCAAGTTCTTCTGCCCTCTTAAATTCCCTCAGGTTGAAGTATGTTGATGCCAGATTGTCAAGAGCTACAAGGTGTCTGGATGATTTTCACCCAGAAGCCGTTTCCGTTGGTCAAGAACAACAATTTCAAGATCTTTTGCATTCTTGAACTGCCCTAGATGGGAGTACGTGGATGCCAGATTACCCATGGTAAGCAAGGTGTCTGGATGATTGTCACCTAAAAGTTGTTTTCGTGCCCCAAGTGCAATGATTCCAAGTGCTTCTGCCTGCTTAAACTCGCCTAGATGGTCATATGTTTCTGCAAGATCATGCATTGCATGCAAAGTATCTGGATGATTTCCACCCAGAAGCTCTGTTCGTTTCTCCAAACAATGATCTCAAGCTCTTTGCCTTATCAAAATCCCCATGCTTCTGTATGGAAATGCGAGATTACCCATTGCAGATAGGGTGTCTAGGTGGTCATCACCAAGAAGCTGTTTGCGTTTCTGCAGCACCGCAAGCTGGAGTTCTTCTGCCCTCTTGTAATCATGCAGTTTACAACATGTTAATGCCAAACTGGTCATAGCATGCAGGGTGTCTCGATGATCCTCATGCAAATCGGTTTCTGTTTTTTTAGCACAGAAATCTGGAGTTCTTCTGCTTTCTTGTACTCCCCAAGGTCTGAATATGTTGCGGCTAGATTACCCATGGCTAACAAGGTGTCTGGATGATCACTACCTAGAAGCTTGATCTGTTTGTCAAGCACTGCTGTCTGCAGCTTCTCAGCTTGCTTGTATTTTCCAACCTTGGAAAATATCCTTCCATACTCTGCTCTGAAATGCAGATTCCCTTCTGTGTTCACCAGAAACACTGATTCCACATGTGGAAGTAGTCTTAAACTTGCAAGTTGTATATCATGATCGGGGATTTCTGAAATAGCCATGCCTAGTATTGAACCCACAATTGAATGGTACAATTTGCTGTTGGTATCACTAAGAATGCTTCGACTCCAGCTGTGCACAAGTGGATGGATTGAAAACATTTTCTCTCTGGAATAGGATTGATAAGAGAATATGCTTTCAGCTCATTTGCCAGCTTTAAGAAGGCCAAAGGGTCCCATTCCCCAGAGGGCTGCAGGAATTGCGAGAGAAAGTCCAAGGCTGTTCGTAATTCTTCTTTAGATGGACCAGAACATGAGAAGTTATATGTTGCCGCCCATCTGAAAATCTCCTCAGAGATCCCCTCTTGATGGAGAAAAGAACAGAGCTGTAGGAACATGGCAGCGGCTTTACTCAGCCTGTCAAAGCTCATTTGCCAGGTTGTATACACTGTCCAGGTATAATCATCATGACTCTGAGCTGCTTTTTTCTTCAGCAGCTCAGCACGATTCTTTGCATACAAATCCAGATAAGTGTTCAGGGTTCCGCTTTCCAAGATGAATGCTCCAGCCTGAACAATTGCAAGAGGCAGATATGACAATTCCTATGACAAATGAGTTGCCAGGCACAATGAAAAAACCAATGGACAACTACTCACCTTCACAATGTCAACAGCAACCTGTGTATTGGTTGATGAAATATCCTGCACAGAGCTCTCAAGTAATAATGCAACAGCATCTGGTTCTTCCATATCAGACACATGTGAATGTGCCCCATAGACACGCAAATTTGGATTGCGAGAGGTGATGATGATGTTCCCATGATTGCACTGAGGAAAAAAGTTGTTCATATTGATTTCTGGATCATCAGCATTGTCAAAGAACAGCAGCCAGTCTTCACATCTGTTGCAAAGCCACTTCAGAGCATCTTGTGAGGAGGACCCTATATTCTTCATGGTTGCAATGTTCTTTATGCTAGTGTCAAGTGTCTCTGTTGTGCTTGCATCCAAGAAGAATCGGTCAGTAAAGCTGAACCAAGTACCAGTGAGTTATGCTCCTTGCAATATGAGTGTAGACTTACTGCAATGACTTGTCAATGAACTTCAGAGCTATCTGTGTCTTTCCTGCACCACCAAGTCCATACAGCACATAGATGTGTTGCTTTCCAAGATCTTTTGTGAAATATTGATACATCTTTCCCAGTATCTCTTGTCTTCCACAGAAGATCCTTGATGGTCGAGGACAGTCATTAGTTTTTTCAGTCGTCGCAGCCATTGTGATATCTGGCAGCAATACGAGGTAAGATTGAATCACTCTCTAGAAGCAATGATAGTACCACAAGGCATTGTGCTTGCATGGATCTCATTTATTTTGAGACTCATATTGGCAACTGTGAAATTTGTATCAACTGCCGCCACAAGCTAGATGATCAATGAGAAACTTGGCATCAGTTAAATTGAACTACTGTACATGGAGCCTTGAGCAAAGACCTCGGATTTCTCTGTTATATAGAGAAATTTCATTGATAACACCAGAGGCCTTGAAGAAATTTTTGATATAACCCCACAGGCCACGGGATACATTCTGAAGTGTTGTGACCGCAAGAAGCACATTGCACAAGAAGCTGCATTAGATGCTGTTAAAAAATTTGTTGGTACTGCAAACCAATGACACTTGCCACTCAAGCTCCTCACAGAGACCCTTCAACTTCATGGCAGGAGTATTCCCATGAGATGATAGTTGGTCCTCAAGAATTATCAATTTCCATACTAGTTTGACATAACTCTTTCAGATCATCTTGATTCTTCTTCACTTTCTGCGGGAGAAAGTCAGTGATATGTTGCTCAGACCTAACCATAATTCAACCTGAACAGCCTCTAGCAGGCTTACAACCATTCCAAGGACTCCTTTGACACAAGGAAACGGCAGACATTCCGCTGCTGCCGTAACTGTCCTGGCAAACAATATTGAACTTGCGAGCCAGTCAGTATTTGATTTGGCTCCTTGGAAAACTCTTTTCGAGGGGCTTGATAAGGGAGCATCTGGGGGGCCATTGGTAGACATTGTGGAAGTAGGAGGC
The DNA here is from genome assembly GCA_029378375.1 of Mycena olivaceomarginata. Lineage (NCBI taxonomy): Eukaryota > Fungi > Basidiomycota > Agaricomycetes > Agaricales > Mycenaceae > Mycena > Mycena olivaceomarginata. The sequence goes on along the minus strand of JARKIC010000970.1, from coordinate 161,647 downwards.
AGGAGTCTCAAGGCTGTGGAACTGCGCACCACACTTGTCGTGACACTTTCTAGAAAACAATGTTGATGATGGGAATACACAACCTAAATATAGTGTTGCAGATTTAAGAAGTTTGGCAGGCACGCGGACATGCTTAAATCCACAGTTCGAGTAAGGTGTGTAATTATGGATCATTGATCGCCACAGTTGGAATGGCACATCTTTGAACCGTCAAGATCAAACAGCTTTGATGCACTGGTCTGGGATGAGGCTGCATGTGGAGACGGCAGTATGCAAAATACACACCCTCTGCCCTGCTGTACCAATTCCATAGTTTACATGGATCCAAATTTAACTCTCATAGTGGCAGGTGGAGAATTTGGGTGATTTCCACCTTGATTCTGACAATGATTGCAGAATTGTTTTGCATCATAATCGCGTGAGAATCACTCCAGAATTGCATCCTCTTTGACTGCAGTCATTGGGGGCAGTCAGTAGAGGATCCAGGCAAGATTACGCCCACGATCCAGCAATAGGGCATGTCATGAGTTAACTCACAGGTGACCCGGATCCGTGACTGCAGGTACCTGTGCCTCTGCTCAGAGCCCTGAACTCGGATCTGCGGTGACTTGACCTGCGGGTAGAGAATCCAGGCAAGATTACCATACAATTTCGTTCAATTCAAACCCCCTCGTGACCCGTGACAAGGTTGAACCAATTCAATATTTCAACAACGGCCGAATTTTGGCATGATACCACCCAAACAATCGATATTTGGACCGATTTTTTTTTTTGCCTTTCGGGAACCTATCATACCGACTGAAACGCCGCGTCAATGGTGGCTTTCCCCCCTCACCAACCTCTCCAAGGAACTCGGTCTAAACCACCCTATCAAGAACAGGGCGCTCCGGATCCTCACCAAGGAGAATGCGCGGCGGCGAGTACCCTACCCAAATTCATCTGAAATATTGGGTCTGGGGTCATGGACAACCCATTGCCCGATATGCATAGGTGTACCACATATCAAATTTGAGCACAGTACTGGACGCGTGGAACCGTGGCCAACAGTTCGCACGGTGAAGGATGTCAGTGGGCCGTCTCCGACCGAGCCGAATGGGGCGAAGTGATTCGATAGGCGAGTGGTATTTATTGTTCGTTTATGGGCTAATTTGAACCGCGTCCAGCCCAGAGGCCAGTCAGAACTTATGTTGATGGGTTTATATTCTAATCAATTCCTGTGATCGAACGGGCAATTTTAATCCATACATCCCTTGATATTCATCGAGATTATTAATACATCTAAGAATCGAAAGCGGTGTTCCAAAAGTTCCACAGTGTGTACTGAAAAAAGTCGTGCATATAAAAATTAGCATGCACATTCAACCGAAGCCCTTGATCGAGTCCAAGGGGATCCCGAGATGTCCCATACCAAAGGAGATTCTACCTGAAAAATATCTGATACCTTGCAGGCAACTGTGACACATGATCCGAAGCCTTTTGTAGTTATATGAAGAGGCGCGGGACAATGTGAAAATACGGGCACGAAGCCAGAGAAAATTGAGACAAATGTTTTCTACTGAATGTCAAATAAAGATGCTTGAAGGCTCCATACAGGAGGAAATAAGCTGTGCATATGTGGCGCGAGAGGTCTGAGGGAAATCATCGGCAAGGCAGATGAGCAGATGGGCTGATTGGAGAACCGCGCAATCAGCTGAGGCTTTTGAGCCTATCATGCGGCTATGCCCGAGATGGCGGATGACCAGAGCCAAAAACGGTCAGGTAAACGTGGAGGATGACGGCGGGTTGTGGTTGGATGAGATTTGGAAACCCAAGGTTATGAAAGCGAACTTCTGAAGAGATACTGTGCAGAACAGAGACCGATGAATCATTTTATCTCACGGAGCCAGATCAATTCCATTGCAAGATAGGAGCATGTGGGACCATAGGACCCGTGCCGATCAGCACCGTGAACTGGTGTTCAAAATCAAAATATTGGGCACTCGGCGAGGTTTACTAAGGAAATTGAAACTAAAAATATGGCCAGGAGGAGCAAACCAAAGGCTCAGACCAGCGCATCTTTTGTCGTCAGATATCGGTACTTGATATTAGAAATTTGCGCAGCAGCCATTCGAGCCATATGGTGGCTATTTGCACTGCGCAAATTGATGGCATATGGCTCCAATGGCGTTCGCATCATCGCTTAGAGTTTAGATGAGCGTTCATAGAGTCAAGAACACTACATAGGATTATTGGGACATCGCTCACTTGTTTTCAAGAGGCATCTCAGGATTTTTTTAGTCGTTCCCGGCAGAACGTTGGACTGGAGCACCTCATGGTTGGTTTATCTGCAAAAGTACAACCTTCAACCTGCGTGACGAGAACATGATCGTCGCGGAGAGCGGAATCTAACAATTAATATATAAAACAGGGGGCAGGATGCCCAGTGAATATCCCACATCACGACATCTAGGATAGATGATTGGTAAAGAAAGTCTAGGTTGAAGGGTCGTGGAGCATAGAGGAGTGAAGATACAAGGAGGACGTGCAGGAAGTGCGACGCACAGGGAGGGAAAGCGAGCGTAAATAAAAACACAGTGATTTTACGGGGACGTACGTCTCCACCCAGGAAAGAACAAATAAAATAAAATAAACCCTAATCATCACCAACGCCAAACCGCGGCGGCGTCAGGCGCCTATCCATGGTATCCTGCTTCTCCAGCACACGTTAAGCGATCTCGTGGCTCAACTTCGGGATCGCAAGGCTCGGAAATGGCGCCACGACCCAAATCGTCATCGCCCAAAACAACCGATCTCTCCTAACCACCGCGGCCCCGGGTGCACAAATGATTCATTATCCACCCTGGAGCGGCTAGGGTCGCGTCCCGCCATTTCAGAGAAATAGCATGAAAAGTCGAGTCGATTCCGTATATGGAAGGTGATACTGGCCGGGTAGCCGGGCCGCTGGCGGAAAGAAAGAGGCGGGGAGGACGCGAGAGCGGAGGATGGAAACGAAACGACACGAGAGGAGACGAAAGCGTGGCCTCCGTGGCGGCAGAGATGACGGGCGTCACAACGGAGGACAAGAACCCATAAATGTGTAAGGGAGGCGAGAAATACAAAGCAAAGTGGCTCGTTGCCCGTCGCGGTGATGCGAATGCACCCCAGCGAGCCTTCTATCCGAAAGACAGATCTCTTCGCCTCCACGATCGGGATTCGCATCACCATCGAGGCCGCCGCCGGATTTGGGGCAGCGTACGAGTTGGCTTAACTCGACGTAGATTTGGCTTTGGGAGGAAGGGGGTTGGGCGTCGGATTGCGGGAGGCCCAGGAGGTGAGCGCAGCGTCGAGCCCGCTTGCGAAGGGGAGCCGCTGATTGTAGCGGCCATCGATAAGTCGGACGCGCTCGCCGCGAGACGGGCAAACTATCCGCGCGAGACGTGTAGCGAGTGCCCCACTGGCTGCGCCGGGCCGGCCGGGGTGGGCGCGCGAGCGTCAGATCGTCGCCATAGCCGTTGCTGGAGTCGGATCGAGACGGTGGAGTAGACGCAGAGAAATGCCGGCCCAACTTTGTACGCGGGCGCGCAGTCGCATACGCAGACGGCGGGGAGGGCGACACGACGAAGTCCTACGACGCGGACGAGGCGGTGGTCTGGTGCCCGGATTGGTCCATCGTGAGGGCCGCGCCCCGCGCTTGGCTTCGTGGATGCGTTGAAGCTCGAGTACTCGACCGTCCTTGCCCAGCAGCCGAGGAAGCGGGTCGCGCTGCGGCGGCCGGACGCGGAGGCTGGAGTTAAAGGTGGTGGAGGTGCAAGTGGCATGCGACGCAGCTCAGCGGGCGGTCGACTGAGAGCGACTTTGAGCGGTCGCGGTTAGCCGGGACTGGAGGAAACGCGGGAGCTTGGACGATGTTGGGAGCGTCAGGCTCGAGGGCGATGTAGGACAAGGCACCTTCCGCGTGCCTGTCGCCGCGGCGGATATCGTGGGCGATGTGGGTGACTGCGGGCTGTAGACCCAGTCGGCGGCGCTGTGGCAAGTGGAAACGGCGCGCGGCTCTGCGGTGCCGGCAGACGCGGCTCGTGTATTTGGCCCAGTAATTTAATGCCCGCGGAGTCGGGTCCCCGCCGACGCACTAGGCGCCGGCGAGCTTTCACACCATGGTTTCCCTAGTTAATCCATTTCTAAGGCAGGGCTGGGCCAGCATAGAGATCTGACGACGCGCCGATAGTTGCATTAGAAATTGTGCGTCGAATTCGATAGACTGGGTAAGTGGTCGTGGGAGCGAAGAAAGCTATGTGGCTGTGCTTTGACACATCAGCTTAGGCTTGCCTCTTCCCTTCATCTTCGTCTCAGGGCGCTCAGTTATTCATCCGTCCGGACTTCCACTTGTCTCTTTTGCTTCATTTTCCATCTATTCATCGAAATTCTGCATTTTCGCCTGGCTTTCCATTAGATCTGGCGCCATCCACTTGTTCGTTTCGCTGGCGTTAGCGCCTTTCAATCAAACGGCGTGATTTTTCCTCGCAGCGCGTTTGAAACTCGTACGATATGCTCTAGCAGTGGTTTTCAGTAATATTCTTCACCCACTAGCTCGCCTAATTGGTCCTCGTACTTGAAAACAATTGTTTCCACGGGAATTGTTATGGAACTGCCCGGGGGTTTTTTTTTTGGTAAACGCGGTGTGTACGCTGCTTCTTTAACTGGTTTCACTCTTGAATCCCTCTCTTCTCGTCCATAAGAACTTTCCGCCGTCCGTCCGTTGCTCCAATCCCGTCTCCAGCAACGTCTCTCATTTACACGAATCCCTGTGGTGTTCGCGCCAAAGCGTGAAAACAATTCGTCCGCTGCATTTCTCAACAACTGAACGCCAAAGCGGACATCTGTGCCTGTTTTCTCCTCCTGCCCGTCCGATATTGTCTGTATTGTATCTCTCGCGGCGTTTTCTCTATGGCGTTCGCACGGTCTTTTCCTCGACCTCTTTCTTGGCTCTTTCTTCAGTCGAGCTTAAAGCGCCACGCAGTTTCCGACACGCGACTACGACGCTGCCAGCGGTTCCGCTTGACTGTTCTCTTGCCTATATTATGCGCACTGTATTCCCCAACCGATTCTGCTCTAGGGTGTTCGTGTTCAGCCTCATCTCGGGCCTCTCTCTTGGTTTCCAAGAGGCAGGCTCCTTCCATCATTGTGTCTGTGGCGCCTTCTCCGATCGTCTAAATCTCCTTCGGCTTTTACTTGGATTTATCCTCGACTGCTATTTCGCTTGGGTGCTCGCGTGGTCGCGATCAATTGAATCTTGGACTCCATATCTGAATCCAGTCGCGCGGACGCTCCTTCCGGCGTTTCGTGGTGCTTCTGCTGACGACGCGCTCAGCTGTCCTTCTCTGGGTGTGTCTGTGTCAAGATGCGCCGACTACTCTTCTGCAATGCTGGTTTGTCCCACACCAACAACGCCCTCTCGTGCCGGAATTCGAAGGACCCTCTGCACCTTTCTCTTTGATTTGTTCATCCTTTGAAGTACGGGTCGATGTCCCGCAGCTCGCCCTCCTGGCGGGGGGATCTTCGTTCAGTTTACTGCGCCATTCTCTTGAACCAAGTTACGCTCCTTTACACCTATGTTCGCTTCCTTCTGTCTTGTGTTGGTCTTTGCGATCTACTCAGTGGAGATGAATCTGATATTATTACAATTCCCCGCCCACAAGCGTCGGGTTTTCCTGGCGCACAGTCCTTTATTTCACTCATGCATATGTCAATTGCGGAAAGGTACAGCGTCTCCGGGCGTTCTCCGCCCCGTTCGCCCCGTTCGAATTACATCTTTACCCAGACGCCTCGCCGATCGCGATCACCTCACTACGCCCGCCGCCAAGATTGCCGAAGAAAATAAACTTTCGCCCCGTTGGGCTGCAAGCGGACAACTTGAATGGTTTTCGATCGGTGCCTGTGTGATGTCGCGCCCTCAAAGCGCATCAACCGCGCTCCTTTATTTCGTGCTCGCACCATCTCCCGAATTCCGCTGGTCTTCTGCAGGATTTCTCTGCTGGCTGGGCGATTTCAGCTGTTGAACACTCAGTACTTATGTCTTACTTGGCGCTGTGTTTAGCCGTAAAGGTTTCAATCTGCAGCTGGCATCGCACTCTCGCTATTTGGACTCAAAATGCGGAAAAAGATTTTACGCATCATTTCCCGCGGAATCAGCACGGAATGATTCTCACTCCGTACTTTGCATTTGGAAGACCTTGCTCGCTTGTTGTGCCGTCGCTGCGCTCCGCCTTGCGATCGCCTCCCCGGTGTTCCTATCATTCTTTATATGGGTGGCCCGCCCCACCCTCAAGAGAAAGAGATAAGAGCAATGGGGATTTGGTATGCAGGCATCGACGGGCAGCATCGCTTGCTCACGCGTCACCCGAATGGAGGATCGCAAACGAACTGCTGTGGGCGGGCACCCACTCACATATCTTCGCAGAGGATGACCGTGGATGGCGCAACGATGAGCACCAACACTTCACTCCATTCGCTACACGCCTGCCTCAACGCACCCGCGGAAGAGGAACAAGGAAGGAAGAATGGGGACCCACAAACTCGCCCATGAGATCATATGAAAGGAAAGTGCTCGCTGTCGGGCAGGTCTTCGGTATTTTCGACGAGGTCAGCGATGTTACACCGGGGGCAGCCAACGATACATGTGAACACCACATGCATTACACGCATGTGGTTCGCATATGGAACAAAGGCTACAACACTGCCTTTACCAGACTAAGGGCGGCTTTGTTGCATGCTTTGTTCTCTGGTACAGGGGAATAAAGCATGCAACAACCCCCCCCTTTGCTTGTTAAAGGCACCTTTGTGGGCTTTGTTCCGCTGACAATTGTCTGGATCCACGGCGGAGGGTAATGCTTTCCTGCTCTTGGTGGGGGCAGCAATTGATTGCAAGCCCAGATATGCCTTCGGTTCTGCCAGTCAGTTTAATGGCGCCGACCTCGTGCAGATTCAACCAATGAAGCCGTCTTCGTCGTGATTCATACAGACTTGGATTATTCGGTAAGCACCAGCGTGATCCCACATTCGGCTCACCAAACCAAACTGACTCGCCAATCACACGGCAATCTCCCAGCGGCAAAGATCCAAATGAATTGAGCGCGTTAAGGCTTTCATTCGTTCTCTATGAACGCGCCGGACGACGGTGATGGAAAATCATATTAGATGAGCTGTCCGACACCCCAACGACAACAACATGCACGCACTAGCTGCCGTGCCCCTCAACAAGATATGCTCCATCTCTCTAAATAGTAAGCATCAATTTAACTAATTGAATGTTTAACACATTATCTGTCTTCAGGGTCGTCCGAATACTAATACAGTACCTGCTGTTGATTCGCTACAAAGTACTGTAAGTACAACATCCCATGCACTGGCCGATTGTATGTAGGTACTATTCTGCTGACCAAGTGGGCATGTCCGATGAGCAGGAAGGCATACAACGTTTGGTTTTCGAGTGTGGGGATCGAAATGAAAAACTCGCCATGCGGCCTCTGGTGGGCCGATATAACGGCCGTTGATGTACGTCTTTATTTCGTCTCTGTCGATCTCGAGAGTCGCGCGGTTGCCGCCTTTATGGATGTATTTGAAAGAATACTTGATAGATTTCACTGTCGCAGCGCACTCGACGTTGATGTGCAGTTGTTTTTGGCTGAGAGGTAGGGAGAGTACTGTACTATGACAACCAAAGGTTCACAATTTTTAGAATTTTCACTCACCGAGATGACCGAAAACTTTTCTTTTCAATTACAGCAGTTTGCGGAAGTTAGGGCGCAGCTCATTTTTTATCAAATTTTGATGTTTCCACCAGGATGGCAGCCGTAAGCTCAATTCACACTGTTTCCCTTGAAAGTATGACCGTTGAATTCGCATTTCCATTCCGGAGGGGCATGGCCTCCTCAGATTCTTTGATGGCAAATCAAATTGCCTGATTGGGAAAATATCCAAGTTTTGAGCAGGATGGCTGTAGTATGAGCTATATTTGTTCGATTGGGCTAAATTTTTGATACAATGAACTCACATGTATTCCGGAGGGCACCAAATACCCGGATTTTCAATATAACTTGTATATTTGATATAGTGTACAGTATGACAATGGTTCCAAATGATAGCAAGCATATATTTGAAGTAAAGGTCACATAGAAAATCCCGGTATGTCCTGCCCTTCGTAGTACTCCCCAAATACAACATAACCAAAACTAGGTCAATCGGACAACTACACAGAGTATACAGCATGTCCTGTTCTTCAACACACTTACGTTGAAGAACAGGACATGCTGTATACTCTGTGTAGTTGTCCGATTGACCTAGTTTTTGGTTATGTTGTATTTGGGAGTACTACGAAGGGCAGGACATACCGGGATTTCTATGTGACCTTTACTTCAAATATATGCTTGCTATCATTTGGAACCATTGTCATATGTACACTATATCAAATATACAAGTTATATTGAAAATCCCGGTATTTGGTGCCCTCCGGAATACATTTGAGTTTCATTGTATCAAAAATTTAGCCTAATCGAACAAAATATAGCTCATACTACAGCCATCCTGCTCAAAACTTGGATATTTTCCCAATCAGGCAATTTGATTCGCCATCAAAGAATCTGAGGAGGCCATGCCCTCCGGAATGGAAATGCGAATTCAACGGTCATACTTTCAAGGGAAAACAGTTGTGAATTGAGCTTACGGCTGCCATCCTGGTGGAAACATCAAAATTTGATAAAAAATGAGCCGCGCTCTAAGTTCCGCAAACTGCTGTAACGCGATTTGTAAAACACATCAAAAAAATCTGGGTGTCACCGTAACCTGAACCTTTGGTCGCAACAGTACAGTATGGGAGACAATCCAGGAGTTACGCACCATGTGTCGCCCCAACTTGATAGCCATCAGTATCCATGGAGGTGTGAGGCTTGGAAAGGTTTGGGGAAGTATTTCGTGCACTTGTTCTTCTTCATACATGGGGCACGGGGATTGAGGATGCCCCATGGACTATGCACCATGCACCTCTCAACTGTTTCAAAGAGATTCGGTTGCGTTGAAACGGTGCACTTGATATACGACTAGAAATAGCTTAGATTCGTGCTTGCACAAAACAACCACAAAACCACCACTACAACAATCTATTCCTCCAAAGATGTAAGTGCTTCTCTTTGTGAGTTCGGGTCCGGGCCGTAGTATGCGACCAACGGGTTTGGAACAAACACAATTCGACTGCTAGACTTCAACAAAGCTGTTCAACAATACGCTAGCACTACGCAGCTGCCAACAACAATACCGCTAGCCACTGGGATGGGCAGGGTTAATATGGGTTGGATACAAGGTGGCTGGATCGCTAGATCGAGGGCACCAGGGCAGAGTATGTAGGTTTGTGAAAATCCTCGCAATGGGATACCCAAAGACTATTGAGGCTAACAACAAAGGGACTTCAATCCTCAAGCGACAGGCAGTCCTTAAGCCGCTGACCTATTCCTTAACCAAGAACAGGAACGTTTCCACTTTTTATTGGCAATAGACACTATAAGCGTCCAGCTAGCGACCCAACACACTACGACAGCGCTTCCGTCAATATCGGGGTGAAGGCGAAGTAACTGACAAGTTACAGTCGGTCTAGAGGTGGGGGCACCTAGTCCGTCTTCTTCTTAGTGGGCTCGAGTCAACACACAATCACCTAGCAGGCGATCCAACACACTACGAATATATCGGGGTGAAGGCAAAGCTGCTAGCGCAACTGCTAGCTGGTTCTCGAAGAGACCACCCTTGGTTTTATACGTGAAGACTCCGCGAGCCAACAACTTAGAATCTCAACTTAAGATCTCGACGTGTCCAGAGTCAACAGTATTGATTCCAATAAAGCTACTACTTGTGAAGTGTGTGTACAATCTCCACTAGCAACCTGAGACCACCTGCACCAACTTCGTACAAAGTCGGGGTGTAATAATCTGAGGTTCTAGCCTGCTCTGTGCTCCCTTTATACTACTGAGGTCCATGGTACATGTGATAAACAGAATGAATAATATAAATGAGTGAAAATGATGTGATAGATACGACAGCCAATGAAACGACTGCCGTTTGGTTTTATGATGGGTCTATGCCAAGCAGAACAGCCACACTGATCCGCTAGCGTCCATTTAAGGGTATCGTGAGTGATCCCTCAGCTTGCCATCAGCTGCTGGAATCGCTATCCTGACGAAGCGGAGTTGAATCCGCCGCCTGGAGTCATCTAGCACGAGTCAGAGCACCGGCTAGCAGTCCGTTTATCCGTTACTGCATATGTGGTGACCCGCGCATCCGCACCAATAGCCTGCTAGCTATTCCTCTACTATCTACTTTGTCTCTGTTTGTGACTCGCGACCGCGTCGCGACATCACGTGCTCGCATCTGTGTTTCGGGCCTCGGGTCGGTCACTAGAGGGGTTCCGCACACTAGCGCCCTTGCTAGAAGGCTGCTAGCGCATAGTTTACTACCCTTCAGATCCCAGACTCGTCGCTCGCACCCCAGCTAGCGTGCTCGCAATACCACTCTTCTGTGTCTCGCTCCCTAGGTGCTAGCACCTTGACTGTGTAGGCTTATGGTTATTTCCCCGTGGTTTGTGCCTTCAGACCGTACTAGCGCGTCACACTAGTCGTGTCTGATGCTACAACCGGCAGCTTGGGCTCACTCCAGTTCTCCTTTATATCACCTAGCCAGAGTCCTGAGTGCTAGTAATAGCACTTCAGAAGTGCTAGCGCTTTCCCGTTGTATAAATACTGGTCCTAGGAAATCGCAAAAATAGCACTAGATGCCGCGCGCTCTTGTTACGGCGTTTCAGCGTGTCTGGATCGGGCCATTTCACCTATATCACCAAGTCGATATCCTCGGGACTCAGGAGCTTGTAAGGATGCTTCAAGAAAATGAGGATGGTTTCACAAGTAACTTGTGAAAACTAACGGGCACTGCCACAAGTAACTTGCAGTTAACTTGTGGCGGGGCCCGTTAGATTTACCCGCACAGTTACGCATAAGTTCAAGCTCTGCACAAATAAGTAACTTCAAGTTCAGCACGGGTGAAATAAGTTAGTTACATGTTAATCTTTCCTGCGCTTGGAACACCCCTAAGTATCGTCTCAGCGCTCAATAACGGTTCCAATATGGGTCCCGCCTAGTTGCGGAAGGCCTCAGGTCAATCATCCGCAGTGTTCTCAGCGTCATTGATGGGGAACTGGGAGTAGAGGGAAGTCCAACACATTTCAACCGTGCAGTTGTTGAACTGGCGTTGAGCGATGAGATAATTACGTACACAAGACATGCCTTCGCTTCGCTCCGGCGTACGCGGGTGACAGTCCCGATTAACAAAAAAATAAATTCTGGGATGCTCGAAATTCTCAATCCTAGTACAAACATCTGTGGTAAAACTGAAACCAAATCCAATGTGCGCGACCCTCCTATTTCATCCGACCCAATTGCAGACTACCTGAGGTTATTGACCTGCTTGTCCGTTAATATTGGGGGCGAGCGCATATGGAATTGCAGTATCCTCACCTCGCCCGTAGGCTTTCCAAATTAAACCCAAAATTGTGGTGTGTCAAAACTACAATAACATCCACATCGCAGAGGGAAATTTGTGATGTAACGTACCAACAAAGCATGTGTTCCGGCCATATGGCAGGGTGGGGGGTCCCAGTAGACAGACAGCACCAACACGGACACGGGGCTGACAAAAGATCGGATTCTGTTAGTGGTGAAGGCAGTGTGTAGAATGGTAACAGAGCTGACCATAAACACGTTCAGACAATCGGGCGTTGGGGGCGCGTCTGGAATCGATGTGATGCTTCCTTGTGGGGAGTTGAATTTGAGGCTCAGGACGATGCAGAGGCGCCAGGCTCATAGGGCTGAGTCCGCGATGTTGAAACGAAGGACCCCAACTTGCTAGACACATCTCAGCAATTAAAATGACAAAAAGTCAGAGAGGAAAGCATTGGTTCGCTTACACGGATTCGATTTAATATAGGTACGTTGATCAGATGCGGTGTTCCCTGGAGGGCAATGAATCGAATGAGATGTGCAGAGCGGTTTCGACGCGTCAAGCTTTGGAGGGCTTGGTCAGTGGCATGCGAAGAATAAAATATTAAGAACTGAACGGCTCGGCCAGGAGAAGTGGGAAAAAGAATCGACTTGGGTGTGCAACGCGCTGTGGGCAAGGGAAAAGTTGAGTTGGACATGGGGCAATGCCACGGGCGCATGACGGGCCGCTCGGAGCGTAAAAATTGGAATTCAAGGTTTGCAAGCGGCCAGGCGCAGGGAAAAAAATGAGTGCCGGCTTGGAGGAGCAAAGGATCAAAGTGTAAGCGACAGCCGGCGATATTATAGTAGGAAAGTGTGGGACTGCTCGTTGGAGAGTAGAAATTTGGATAGAAAATGTGCCTTAACCTAGTAGGCGCCGCCAATACCCAGGTAGACGATGGCTCGATGTTGTGTCTTGACGGGTGTTGAAACGTTGAAGCCTCGAAGCGCCTTGAGGAAACTTGGGGCATTGATGACGGTGTAGGTAGAACCGAGCGAAAGAGCCATAGACATTGAGCAACGTGAAGAGTCCAGGTTCATTTGAAGCCTTGGAATGTTACAGGATCTCATTGCGGTACTTGTTCGTCTTGACACGTAACGACCAGTGGCCTTGAGCGTCTTGAGGTGTCACCCGATATTTGGGGTCTAAAACACTTGCGAGGTCTCGTGGTGGGTTGACCCGGGCAGAAAATCATGTTGAAGAACGTATTGGCGAGAGAAGGAGGATCACTTTCCTTCTCAACGAGCCCACAACCCCTGTATCGAGCCCTCTCTCCGATGCCCCAATGGATGTTGATCCTGTGGAGTCAAACATCGAAGCTCAGGTCGAAGAACGTCGTGGTGAAAAGAGGAGACGTGATGAAACTCCAGGAGATGAGGAGGTCCCAGAACCTTGCTCTTCCAAGATCGCCAAAGGTGTGGGGGAACAAAAAAGATTGAGGCGGTGCAGGGGCATGGACAATGAATCGTGATTCACCCTTATTCCAGTTTCGTGTAGCTTCGTGTATGCTTCACTAGACGAGCTTGAATATTTCCTTTGGTGAATGAGTGAAAAAATTGGGTGGTGCCAGCTGCTGAGAGGCATACCGGGTGACCTAAGATCACAATAGACATCAATTGCAGTCATATTATCCTTGTGCATCTCTATTAATGTTTCTCAGATGTCTCCTCAAGTAGTTATTGGCCTCAACTGGGCTGAACGGGCGAACTTGGCGGTAACTTGATGCCATCTGATGGCCCGTTACTTTTTCTGATCTAACTTGGCTCACAAGTTAGCGTAAGTTAACTGCAAGTTACTTGAAGTTACTTGCAGTTAACTTCAAATTACTTCCGGTGAACTGAAGGGAACTCCAAGTTACCTTGCTGGACCTTCCTTTAACACCCTGTTTAGGTTTAGTGAATAGACGCAGGAGTGTTGTCGCCGAGTCTTGGCAGCAGCCGTGAACCAAACACAGACAACCTGTCGGTTTTGGTTTGTGGTGGGACATTGGAGGACTTATAGTTAGTGTCTGATTGTTCTGTGGTATATGTAAGTGTTCTGCTGCTTCATAATTTGTGCTCCAAGCAGAAGCGGTCCCTGCAAGTTAACTGCTTCCTTTCTTCTGCATGTTCAACATGCACAAATTACGCCACTGTTGAAGGCCAGTCGTGAGCATAGAACATTCCTGGCTATTTGGACAGTGAATTGAGAGCAAAATAACCTGAACAGGATATATACCATCCAGAAATGATGAATTCCCGGCCGCAGAGAAGGAGGGGATTGCCGGGATTGTTGACTGAGTTCAACCCCTCAAACAGTGACCAGCAACTGAGTGCCGGGGATCTTGTGATACGGAATGAGGCTTTCACAACTCCGCCATCAAAATTCTGAGACATATTTCCGCAGATATTCGCAAGGATGATGTCCCCTGCTGGTTGTGTACTCGCCCATTTGTAGGACGGCAAAATGGTTGGTTCATTTGACTCAGAGGATTTCCGCAGCTATATGCCACATAATTAAATGGTAGATGTCGTTGAGACCAGTATTAAGTAATACATGTAGAAGTGTTTCAAAGGTATTATATGGCAATGGTATATGGGTGACCCGCACCCGTTAGTTTTGAGCCCGTGGGAAAACTTAAGTTAACTTGCGGCACGTGTGCCGAAAGGGGCAAGTTCCGCACAAGTTAGTTCCCACAAGTTACTTTTTACGGACTCGAAAATGAGCATGTGCATGTGAGGGAGATCGCGCTTTTTAAACTCAATGGTGTAGACAAAGGCGGCACATTTCAAACAGTGCACAGGAGATCTCCACCCATTGCAAGTTGGCCATGACCGTGATGAAGAGATCCACCTTCAAACTTAAGTGGGCTGCCGGCAGTATCAAAATGTAAACTCACCTTTTGATAATACTGAGCAATCACCATAGCGTCCTGATAGCACTGTTGCATGTGGCAAAGACCACCAATATACGAAGAAAGTAGAATGTATCTCTTCCAAGCTCATTGAAATCGATGTCATCATCCTGATTCGAATCGCATCTTCAAACCCATTGTATACGGATGCTTACAGCTTTTTCTGGTTACGTCGGATTTTAGTCACAGGCTGCGAAGGCGTTCACCATATATTGTTGGAGGAGACGTCCGCCGTGGAGGATTGTGGAGAATTCTCTGTTGCGCAGGAAGAGCTGAAATGTGTAGTATCGCATCTGAGTGAGACGGCCTGGCGACTTTCCCCCCACCTCTTTTTCAGGCTCGTCGAGGAATAAGTCTGTATGCCAACCGTGCTCCCCATGTGGGAACACCGGTGAATAGGCTGGATGTCTTTCAGATATACTAACCATTGGTGTATCGCCAGGCATCCGGTTACGCGAATGATGTTGCGACCGTCGCCAGTAGATCCATCACCAGGAAGGACAACAGCCACTTCATGTGCAGTGGGAAGGTTATACCGTCGACGGTCGGTTGCCTGGTATGGCTCGCAATCGGAGTTCAGCGTCCTCGACATCGTCTTCCAGCTCTTCCAGAACTTTGTATGCTTGTTAATACATAGTGCCGTATGGATGCGAGCCTGCGAGCATTACCTGCAGCCCGTGCATAGTGTCTTGGCGCAAATTGCTCTTTCTGTGCATTCTCTCGTTGTCTGAGTCCCCCAGCGAGGTGAACGCTCAGTGA
Organism: Mycena olivaceomarginata; assembly: GCA_029378375.1. Lineage (NCBI taxonomy): Eukaryota > Fungi > Basidiomycota > Agaricomycetes > Agaricales > Mycenaceae > Mycena > Mycena olivaceomarginata. Next base: position 146,445 of record JARKIC010000970.1, on the reverse strand, counting down.
TATCAGCTCGGCAGATTAATTGTGGCCCCAATTTTTCGTGAGGGCTTGATTAAATCCTGGCCCCAATTTTTGGGGCCGCTATTTTCTCGATTAATCCTGTGATTATTTTTGTAGTAGTACAAGCTGTATGTATTTAGGATTAATCTAGACACCCCAAACGGCCCCGCGATTAAATCTCGAACACCCCAATTAAGCACCACGATTAAGTTTGAACACACCGATTAATTCCGTGTAGTGACATAGATTGAATTAATCTAGACCACCCAACGGGCCCCGCGATTAAATCTCGAACACCAGGATTAAACCCTTACCATGAAATCCCCCAAGCCGATTAAGTTTCCAAGGCCGAGATCAAGTCCTACGTTTAATCCTGCGATGTGATTCAATTACCAGAGGGCACATCGAAATTCTGCCAATTAATCTGCGGTTGCAGGGATTAATCAGGTTTGACCTCCCCAAGATTAAATCGTGATCAGAGCCACCCAGTTGAGGAATACTTTAAGGAAGGACTCACCTTTTTGACAATTGTAGGTGATATGCACCGGCAGTGCGAGCTGCCATCCCACTGCACTTTGAGGAACACTACGACCTGAGGGAAAGACTTTGAGGACAGAACACCATGGCCACACAAGACGAACACACCGATTCAGAGTTGTGGTGCCACCCGCCACATGTACCTCTGTGGTCGAAAAAAAAAGACGACAAAGTCAGTGAAGCTAAGAGGCAGGGGAAGCACAATGACGCACTCACTGTCTCCAGCAAAGTAGTTCGTGAAGCGGCTGGATCCGCCACGAGTCATACTACCTCGAGATAATCTTCGTGCCCAAAGTCCAACCGGCTGCGCGTCTCCAATTAGTGGAGGCAGACACTTACCTAGTAGTCTGGCTCCTCCATTGTATCAACCTCTCACACTTCCTCGTGTTCCCTGGCCTTCTTCGCATCGGCGATCTCATCCTCCGCCCGAAAAAAACACGGGAAATCGGTTCAGTGCCACCCAGGCAACTGAGATTATGGCAGGCGCAGGGGTATTTGAAAGGATGCAGAGGAGTTGGAATGTGTGAGTGCCACAAAAGCAACTCGGTCAGCAGTGCCACGAAGGCAACCGACACAGGGACGAGGGTGGACAGGGGATGAGGGTGGCAGAGCAGAAGAGAGATGGTGTGAACTTGCGAAGAACCGGTAACGCGTGACATCACTCTTCTTCCTCCGTCCTCCCTTAGACCTCCCTCTTCGGTGAACTTCCCTTCTTCTCAATGCGAGTTGCTTGTGTAGCACTCGTGGAGTTGCTTTGTAGCACTTTGAGGGGCTTCTCCTTGTCTCATCTCGCCTCTCAACTCGACTCCCCTCCAGTTGTCTTGCCGTATTTTTCCTTTTCCATTTCAGACGATGCTAACCCCCTTTTTCAGCCCCATCCACTGTGACCACCAGTATCGCCGCCGCAGGCACACGACAAATACACAATGGTCCAACACAGGAGACCTTTTGAGGGTGAGTTCATTTGTTTTCTTTCGACTTTTTTTGGTGGATCTCCTGTCTGTTCTGCCTTGTCCCGACGTCGAGTGGGAGTGCAGGGTTCGCGATGACGTGCGCGGGTGCGCCACTGCGTGCATGGATCGTTCTCTCCCGTGGCGTGCCACCCATGCATGGCAGCAGTTGTTGTTGGGGGCATGAACTGGGTGTTCCGGGCGATCGTTGTCTCGTGTCGTGCCACCCATGCATGGCGGCGGTTGTCGTTAGGGGCATGGACTGGGCGTTATGGGATTGTCGTTTATTGTGTTGTGCCACCCCTGTACGGCGGCGGTTGTCGTTGGGGGCAGGGACTGGGTGTTACGGGGGATGCGCAAGGTGAGGGCGGATGCATGCACCCTCCCTGCACCTTGCTTTTCTGTGGAGCACGGAGTGCAAGACGGGGGACACGCAGAGCACGGGTGAGTGTATACAGTCCCCATCGCACCTTTTCTCTGGCGCTGATTGAGAAGCACGAGGAGATGTGGGACCGATCCAATCCCCCCCACCAGCTCCCCTCCGTCCACAAGCAGCGGTGTGCACCTCGCACCCCTCTCAGCGGTCGTCTCCGCTTCGGCCTTTCACCCCTCTTCTCACCATGGCCTCCCCGCCCCCAGCACCGGCAGGAACATACACCCTTCAAATTCATCCTTTCGCTCCGGGTCCACTGAGCACGAGACGAACTGCTTTGCTTGCGGGAGTCACACTGAGCAGTGCTGCTGAGCGTGGGCCTAAGTGATTCCCCGCGGGATTGGGGTCGGGCGGCAATGAAGGCAACACACGCAGGCTTGATGCGGCGGCGGCACTAGGAGGTGGTGTATCTTTGACACCACATCCCCACCCGCAGGTCTAGGATTAATGAAGGTTGAATTGTAGAATTAATCCTGGGCTTGAATCCTTTACATTGTAGGATTAAAATCCCTGTTTAAACACGATGTATTTAGGCTACGTATATATGTACCATGCAGTATATTAATATTATTCTGTGATGACATTAATCGGAGTGGGATTAATCACAGTAATGGGACTTTAAAGATTAATCGCGAACATGCACTGATAATCAGCAGCCAGATAATCGGACATGCCTGCGATTAATCGCATCTAGGATTAATCTACCATGTGGGTAAAATATATTGTATTGCGCATATGTGACAGGATTAAAGTAGGATTAATCGAGAAAATAGCGGCCCCAAGAATTGGGGCCCAGACTTAATCAAGCCCTCACGAAAAATTGGGGCCACAATTAATCGTAGCTGCTTCATATGTTGGAACGCTAATGCCACGTTGTACTGAGTGATGGCTCCGAAATTCCTGAGCCTGGGCAACAAGCCCAGTCAACAGACAGGGAAGTGGTTGCGGAGGCTCTTGCAAGCGATCCAGCTGCACTTTGCCGCTATTGCATGCAGCACATCCCAAACTCGGGTGCGAACTTGGTGGATGGAGAGACCCTTTCAGCTATCTAGTGCAGAGCTCCACAAGGCGGGCAAGCCACGTTAATGGGTCCGAGGTCATGGCGGGACTCAGGATCGCAATTTTCCCGACGTGCTTCCATTAGACGCCTTGCAGCAGGAGGCGCACAATTTCCTAAGGGGCTGTGAGTGGCCGCAGATTTATTGATGAAAGATGGACGCACTGGGATTCCCCACTTGTTCCTTGCTTTGCGGTTCTGAGCGAAACACTGTATTGCAGGAGGCGTGGGGAGGCCATTTGATAGCGCCTTTGTGAATGTTTCAGCAAAACCAATGAACTGGAGAAGCACGTGATGCACCTGCGACTGCCCACCGCTACGCTGAGGTGTAGAAGAACGCGGTGTAGAAAGAGGTTTGAGCACATGTGTATTGAGTCAAATCAATCGGAGGACGCACGCGTACGGAGATCATCAAGGTCCATATTATTCTCCTGCATTACTCTATCTACGCGCATGCACTCTATCCCTCGGTGTTTCCGTTGTGCCCGTTCCCTTGCCATTGCAGGTTCTTTCAACGTCGGGTGTGATGCTTTCTCAGCCCTCTCACGTTCACGCCGTCATATCTGAGTAAGAGAGCGTGCACTTGTGGGTGGGGTGGGTGGCGGAGTTGCTGGCGGTCTGCTTTCATCGCTGATGTGTGAGGTGAGTGGTATTCGACGACGGCGTGGGTTTTCAACCTGCAACACGTGGCATTCACGCAAGATCTGTCTCGCGTGCTTCTGTTGCCGTTGAGGTGTGGTAGGCGGTGTTTCCATGCTTCTATGAAGGAAAAGGGCATTGGACGGTCGCATAGAAAAAGGCGAAGTGTGTCACGCACCAGGACAATGATTATCAGGTAGGCTTTGGAGGAGTTAATTAGTTTTCAGCCTTGAAGATTTCAGCGGGTTAAGAGTTATGTTAAGAACAGTATATTGCTTGTGCTAGATACGTGGACGCGAGTGTGGAGCGGATGGGTACCCGTTGGAGTGATGGTGCAAATGGAAAAGAAGCCCGGTGGCAGTGTAAGGCGGTGCTGGAAGCCCGATCCGGTTTATCTCGAGACAAACTGCGTTCAATTCTTATATAGATATGAACAGCTCGTCATTTTATTGTCATTAATTAAGAAATGTACCAAAAATGCCCGACTTCACCGACTCAAGTCGACTCAAGTCGACTTCGAGTGACTCGACTCATCACAAGTCGAGTCGAGTCGAGTCGATTGCCGTTTAAAGTCGACTTATCAAGTTGTGACTCGACTTTTCGAGTCACGGCAACACTAATCTCCAGTAGTGTGAGCGACCGGATTGAGCTGGAGTCTTTGGAACAGGAGTCAGAGCCAAGGATGAAGCTGAGGACAGGGTCAAAGACGGAGCTGGAGCTGAGGACAGAGCCAAAGACAGGGCTGGAGCCGGAGCTGGAGCCGAAGATGGGGATGGAGCCGGAGCCAGAGGAGGGCTTTCCCTGACAGAATGACGGGACACCATACAGGATTTCGGCAGCAGTCCCACGCTCCCCCGAACACGAGGGTCCAATTTCCCCAAGCCCTCGGCGGCAGACCGGCGCACCTCCCAGTCACTGTCCGAGACCACTGTAATGACCTGTGGAATGCCAGGCCTCATGGTCTCATGGAAGACATCTGCAAATAATTGTCAGAGGGATGAAAACACACAATGGTTTGCTCACGGTGGTCAGCCAATTTACTGAATGCACTCGCAGCAGATCTGCGGACCATAAGTTGGCTGTCTTTGAGCATTTCAATAATCTGAGGAATGCCGGGCTTCATGGCCTCATGGATGACATCTGCGACTAATTGTCAGAGGCATGAAAATACCCCCAAGGGTTTACTTACGATAGCTCGCCAATTTCCCGAATGTATTGGCAGAAGACTGACGGACCTCCCAATCACTGTCCAGGAGCATTGCAATGATCTGTGGAATGCCGGGCCTGATGGTCTCATGGAGGACAGCTGCGACTAATTCTTAGATCCACGAAAATGCACAAGGGTTTACTCACGGTGGTCGACCAAATGACCCAATGCACGTGCAGCAGAACTGCGGCGCCCAGGATGACTGTCCTTGAGCATTTCAATGATCCAGGGGATACCAAGCTTGATAGTGTCATGGTAGACCGCTGCAAATCATTGTCAGAGGCACGAAAATACACAGAGATTTACTTACGATGGTTGACCAGTTTCTCTAATGCTATAGATGCGGATTCTCGGACATCTCGATCTTTGTCTGCGAGCATTGCAATGATCTGTGGAATGCCAGGCTTCATAGTTTCATGGAAGACAGCTGCGACTGATTGTTAGATGCACGAAAACATACAAGGGGTTACTCACGGTGGTCGGCCAATTGACCTAATGCACGTGCAGCAGACCTGCGGAGCCTGGGATGACTGTCCTTGAGTATTTCAATGATCCTGGGTATGCCAAGCTTCATAGCGTCATGGAAGACCTCTGCGACTTATTGTCGGATGCACGAAAATACCCAGAGATTTACTTACGATAGTTGACCAGCTTCCTCAATGCTGTGGAGGCGGATTTCCAGACAACCCAATCTTGGTCTGCGAGCATTGCAATGATCTGGGAAATGCCAGGCGTCATAGTGTCATGGAATACATCTACGACGAATTGCCAGACGCACGAAAATATATGAGGGTTTACTTACGATAGGCCGCCAAGTTTCCGAATCCATCGGCGGAAGACTGGCGGACTTTCCAATCACCGTCCTCGAGCATTTCGATGATCCGGGGAATGCCAAGCTTTATAGCGTCATGGTAGACCTCTGCGACTCATTGTCAGATGCACGAAGATACAGAGATTTACTTACGATGGTTGCCCAGATCTCCTAATGCGGTAGAGGCGGACCCTCGGACACCCCGATCCCCGTCTGCGAGCATTTCAATGATCCGGGGAATGCCAAGCTTCGTAGCGTCATGGAAGACCGCTGCGATTCATTGTCAGATGCACGAAAATACACAGAGATTTACTTACGATAGTTGGCCAGCTTCCTTGATGCTGTGGAGGCGAATTCCCAGGCAACTCGATCTTGGTCTGCGAGCATTGCAATGATCTGGGGAATGCCAGGCGTCATAGTGTAATGGAAGATAGCTGCGATTAATTGTCAGATGCACGAAAACACACAGGGTTCACTCACGGTGGTCAGCCAATTGACCCAATGCACGTGCGGCAGACCTGCGGAGCGTGGGACGACTGTCCTCGAGCATTTCAATGATCCAGGGAATGCCAAGCTTGATAGTGTCATGGAAGACCGCTGCGGCTCATTGTAAGATGCACGAAAATACAGAGATTTACTGACGATGGTTGACCAGTTTCTCTAATGCTGCAGAGGCGGATTCTCGGACATCTCGATCTTGGTCTGCGAGCATTGCAAGGATCTGTGGAATACCAGGCTTCATGGCCTCATGGAAGACATCTGCGACGAATTGCCAGACGCACGAAAATATATGAGGGTTTACTTACGATAGGCGGCCAAATTTCCGAATCCATTGACGGAAGACTGGCGGACTTCCCAATCACCGTCCTCGAGTAGTTCAATGAGCTGGGGTATTCCGGTGGCCACGAATCCATAGAAGACAGCTGCAGCCACTTGTAAGATGCCCGAAACCACACAAAGGTTTACTTACGATGCTCGGCCAATTCGCCAAATTCAATAGGGGAAGTCAGAGTTCTCGATTCAGTGTCGATTCTGAGGCTCGGATGCTGAAATCGATTCTGAACCGATTCTGATACCCGAATCGACTCCAGAATCGATGATTCGTTTTTGTTGGGACTGATCGATGATTTCGATTCTCGGTCTTCACAAAAACGAATCATTGATTCTCGGTCCCAACAAAAACGACTGCAGCTCGATGCCGGACTCCAAAGTGGACCAGAATCCAAATCAGAATCGACAACAGAATCGGCTCGGAATTCCGTACTCTGACTTCCCCTAATAGTGGTAGGCAGGCGGGCAGCCTGATCCGGGTTCTTGAGTAGCGCGGTGATCTGGGAAATGCGAAACTCTTTGTCGCCCTTCACAGCATCTATGCCATCACCATCCATGGGCCCGCGTACGCCCTCCGTCCAGTCCTGGATCTCATCGACAGCTAGGTTGGATCCAGGTGGAGAGCCCGACCACGCACAGATTGATGAGGCGTCGGAGCCTGAGCTCACCGACTTCATCTTTGTCAGCGACCTTTTTCGCTCTACTGAAGCATTTCACCTCGTTTAAATTCCTCAGAGCATGATTGGTTTGCCGTGTCAACCGTTTCCTCCTTCTGACAGCCTTTCTCTTTCCAAGTTTCTTTAGGATATTGAACCATGAAACGTCCTTGTAGCTCTCAATGCTTTCGTGATATTCGTTCTCCCGCTGAATAGCCCTATCGCACAGCTTCAGTCTTGGCTTGCAATAGGTGGGATGCATACGCACTCGGCCTTGGTCTCCCAAAACTCGCTTTCCGCGTCCGGTGTAACATCTCCGCCGCGAAGGATTGTGCGGAACTCATCCACATTCCGTCTTGTTTCCATCATCTCTTCGCGGTGATTTCTTTCATGGCGTCCCGTGAAGCCGGATCCTGTTGTGAGCTGTGCTGCTCCGACCGTCGCAGCAGCGCCGAGGAGTCCTAAAGTCACGTCAGCCATTCGAGATGGAGCGCCGTGGTGGAGGAAGAAGAAAGCTGCTCACAGGGGTATAGAGCGCTCGCACAGCATACAGTCCGGCCACAGCCTTCGTGGCTCTGCGCGAATAGAAGTGGGAAACTCCTTCCCTCTATGGGTGATGAATATCTCTGAACCCCCAAAACTTCTTCTATATTCTGACAGAAGTGCTGCTGACACCGCATCCGATATTATTCGGATCCATCGGATTCATTCGTCCTTGAAAATGTGCAGCCCTCTATTGTCAGCATGCACAAAATTCTGCAGAGGAATGGGCCGCCTGTGAATATATTACCGCATGTTGACAGCACGGTAATACAATCGACCGATGGGCCGTTCAATAGCCTTAACGGCTTATGTGCTATGTCCGTGTACCTGTCGATTTAATCAAGATTTCAAGTTGCAAAATAAGAGAGAAAAAAAGAGGTCGTTGACTTGACTTGTCCAAAGCTACTTCCCACAGTCACAATTTGCCTCAACATATCAACTTGCTACCCCCACCTGAACGGGCCAGGAGAAAGTGCCGCAGCAATCCCGAATATTGACTAGACATCCGAATTGGGTTTTGTCTGAGTTGAACGACGGAATTGTAGTGTGCAGAAGTTCACTGGGGGCTTCAGTGTCCCCAACGGAACATTTATTGGCCAAAGAATGACATCTTTGTATGTGCTTTCCGCACAGAGTGCCCTTAGCAATGGCCCCTCTCTAACATCATTACATCAAACACATTTCTAGTGAGTCTAGGAAGTGTTCCTACATTAAAAAAAGGTTCTATTCCCGGTAACATAAGTTACTGGGTCTTAGGGAGCATGATTTTCAGACTTTGGCCGTGCATCACATTTTCATCAGCAGATTTTGGCTTTTGGCTTAAGTCTGTGGTTACGGGGAAAAAATCAAGTTTTCAAGTTGATATAAGAGAGGAAAAGAGGGGAAAGTAGAGAGAGATTGTGAGAGCTCACCGGCGTCGATTCCGAGCGCAGTTTGTGTCGCGCAAGCTCCTGATTGAGAAGAAGCACGCCAGCGCGGGAACGATATCAAGATGATCCGTAGACCCCCCGAGTGATTTCAAGGGCTATCTCTTCGGAGATAGTACCTGGTTTGGGTTAAACCACCAGCCAATCATTTTCAAGATCCACACGGGCCGCCCTTCGCGCCGTCTGCTGCCGTGAGCTCTTCTGTCCTCTTCTGACCACCATCGTTGCGCCGCTCTCTTCGGTACAAAACACCCGTGCCTTCCTCCGACAAGGGCCTAGCTTGGACTTCCCCTCTCGAGGCAATATCTATCCGAATCGGTACTCTTACTTGCGTGGAATCGACGCAACAAACTCTCACCACCAAGCCGGGAAGGAGAGGAGATGGAGACAGGAAATTCGCCAGCTGGAAGGTAAGTCCACCCGAAAATTATTCTCTACAGCTACCTCAGTCTCTGGCTCGGTCAGCAAGATCCTCTTCCTCTCCAAGACGAACTGCACCCCCTTGTCGCTGTCCCGGATCGTAAAGGAGACCTCCAACACCGTCGATCTCCCCAACAAGATACTTATCTCAGTTGGCACGATCACAGACAACATCCGCCTCACCGAAGTCTCCAAGCTCACAATTGCTGCTCTGCGTTTCACCCGCACAGCGAGAGAACACATCCTCCATACCGACAAGGCACTGACGCTGGATCTGCTCACCCTGCGGGCACCCACCGGTGCCAACACCACCTTGCTCCATGGCCAGAAGACTGCCCGGGAGGCAAACCAACACTTCCGTATGAGTTCTTACATGTGAAGGTTTCGTCTTTCGCGTTTTCTGATGCGAGGGTCTGTGAATGGACGCAAAGTACGTATTTTCTATTGTCCCGTTGGCGCGCCCGCTCATTTTCATCGCAACAGTTTGACCAGGGTCGTGGGCGCAGGAAGTCCAAGGGTTTCAGTCTAAACCCTTGTTCAAAACCTTGGCGGGGCATGTCCGAGTTGGACACTGGGGCAGTACCTGCTATATGTGTTATGCCTGCCTACTTTACACTTTCTCTGTATGCACACTCATCTTCTCTGGCACGCCCTGATGGAACATCACTCATAGCTACCGTATGAATGTACATATTATTTCGTCAATATACATCGTCAATTTGTCTATCAACTACTGTGCGATCCGAATACGTTTTCCGGCCGCTTCATCATGGTCATCCGACACACATGAGCAGCGGTGACGGGTGCCTTTGCCTTTGCAAGTGTACTGAAGTGCACAGTTCGCATACGCGCATTGGCCGCATCTGCGAGGTTTGCGCTTTGTCTCTGTTCCCGGTCCTGGGCCTGTGCACGGCTTTTTGAAAGGGGGCTCAGCGGTCAGAGAGGGATCACGGCCGTCATCAAACGTCACTATCATTTCCTGAGAGCACACTGCGGTTGCACTGCGGGAGAGGGATCGGCGGAAGGAGATGGAAGGTTCGCAGATGATGGAGACATAGAGGGTACGTTGTTTGCAGACGTGGGTATGTTGTCCTCAGACACGGGCACAGGATCAAAATGTGCGTCGGATCTGAGCTCTTCAGCAACACGTCGTCGAATAGCCATGGGATTGAATGATTCCAATTCAATGCCAACAGCGGCTGAGGAGAAACGTCAGACTTGGAGAACTCTTGTTATGAGCAAAAGACGTACCGTCCGCGTCAAAGTCAACTTGCTCAGGCTCAAGCGGAATGGCCGGAAGCACGACAGTCAGCCGGTTGGCATCTCCGAGGAGCTCCTGGATTGGAGCGAGGCATTGGGTATTGGATCCCAAATAGAGTGTCGCATGCGATGATTTCCATTGCAAGGTCTTCTTGTGGTGACGAAGCAGCTGTTCAGGGAGCTTGAAGTAAAGTCGGCGGTCAGCCTTGATCTGAGGTGACTGCCTCATTACTTGGCGATTCCAGAACACCGCAAATGCGATGTAGTCCGTGGTTTTGTAGGCTAGTTCAGGAGCCGTGTCTCGTGCGGACGAAGCACGAAAGGCATTGACATTCTGTTTAAAAAATTGGTATTCCGCGACAGTGTGCACGGGGATGACAGGGACAGGTGTACGTTGGCGAAGCTGAATATATCGGTAAATGTTGCATGGTTTTGTGCAGAGATGGGTGAGGGCATGTAAGTGGATGTCGTTGTGGTGCGGAGCCGCCTGGAGGTTCAAAGGTGGAAGTTGCGGAATGGCGGCTTCTTGGGCGATGGCGGACCCAATGCATCAGCCTTTTGACAAATAACTTGTGGCTTGTTTGGCCTTGTCCGCTTGTGGACAAGCTCACGAGGTCAAAGCGTCGAGAATTCCCTGCTAATGAGGAAAGATCAAGCTCTCCAAAATATCTGCAGCACCGTTCCTTCACATTCTAAAAGGTTTGCCATGCTCACAAATGATCACCGATTTTTATTTCCCAAAAAAATATGGTGCCGTTGAGAGTCGAACTAGGGACCTTGTGAGATTTCAGACTTGGTTTGTGAGCTTGTCAGCTTGAGAGCTTTTTCGAGCTTGTTCGAGCTTGTTTGGCCATGTACAAGCTCACAAGCTATCTGTCAAAAGTCTGATGTGGGTATGATCCCAAATGACTCGGATGTGGCAATCCGCGTAGCAAGCAGCCTCGGGACTGGACCCGACGGTTCTATCTCAAGAGTGAGTGCCCTCTCGACAAGATCATCCAACAGCCAGATATCGAAGTGACTGCACCATTTTTTTCCCGTCCGGTTATAATGGCCGATCTGTTAGAAAGTCAGTAGAAATCACGATACTACTAGTACAAGAGAGCCCAGATGCATACCGTACGGTTGCACCGAAGAAACCAATTCCCAATGGTGGCTTCTGTAAGTTCTGGAGAGGCGCAGAGGGACCCGAAGATTCGACGAATCAGCATGTGAACCCCTCCCTCAACTGAATTTGTTCCACGAACCGTACGGTAGAGAGTCAACCCATCCCGATCCTTCCCCCTCACATAATAAAGGGTAATGCCCGGAGGGTCGGACACAAAACCCAGCCGAACAGTCTCGAGAAGAGTCTCGGCGGTTTTCCGAGCCTCCTGGGAGAAGAAATGGTGCTCTTTACCCTTTCCCCGTTCAACCGAGTCGTGAACGTCTTTGAAACTGTTGAACAGTGTCTCCAGGTCAGGGGCGAGCTTCTCTGGAGGGGGGATGTATCACCGAATCCGACGATTGAGGGCAGCCTTCTTGCTGCGGATAGCATAGTCCCAACTGATGCCCTTCTTTTCCAAGACCTCCCGTACTTTTGCCTCGTCATCCTGGTCCCGAACGAATATAGTCTCGCTAAACTGGTGGGCGAATTCGTTGAATACAGTGTGTTTTTTGGAGAGAAGTCGGAGGAGGCGGTCCATGAAGTGGTATGCGTCGTCGAGAACTCGAGATGCAAGGGTGTTGTAGGTGTTAGGTTGCTGAAGGATTTCTTGCGCATGTCGCAGAGCCTCCATGACCATTTGCTCCGTTGAGTCTGCCAGGTCGCCGTTATTGAGAGAATCGGAATCCTGTTGCCTGTCATGAAAAATAATATAAAACAAATGATTACTGAGTACTGACCAGCTCCTGTTCGTCAGGTCCAGTGTCAGGTTCGTCCTCGTGAGAATATGCCGCTGGATCTGGCTCGACTGTGTGGCGTGGCAACAGCGATGGCCCAGATGGGTGATGCTGAGACGACTCGGAAGGTAGGTTCACAGGCGCTGGGACGCCCAGAGATGGGTCATGATTTGACGGGTGGGGTGGAGTAAGAGACCGAGTACGGAGTGTGCATATCTGGACAACAGCGTGCCCCCCATGTTCCATCAGCCATTGGAGGGTCTGCGAATGCCTCGCAATGATGTGGCCGGGCAAGAGAAGCTTTGTCAGCTTGATGACGGTCGAAGCTTCAGAAATTTTCATGCACGCACCATCGGAGGGTGATGGCCACGATCCATTGTGGGCAACTAGTTCACCCTCGGCGAGCGCCTCCTTGCCGATGACGAGCGTGACGAGCTGGCCTGCGCAGATCTGCGACTGCTGAAGAGGTAATCCCATGGAATCTATCTTCGTCAATTTCTGATAAATCTGCGCCACACAGTCCACTTCCAGCGCGAGCTTCTTGACGTTGTCTTCCTTTACCTCTCCACTCTAGTCATGCATTGAGAGATACTGAAAATCGGGGACTGAATGCTTGAGAACAGTGCCTGCCAGAGTCGGAAGTAGACTGGTGGTGTCCGAGACGACACCCTTGACCTTGGCGATGTGGGACAAGTCAATGACACTGCTGGAGTTGATGCAGGCCAGACTGGGCATGGACCATGCAGCGCTGATGCTCCGCATGGACTGCCTAATCTGGTTTCCGATTTTGACGACGTGCTTGTTGGTAAGCAGCGAGAGGAGACATGGTGGAACTTGTGCTTGGGATTTGATCTGGCTTACCTAGATGATGGATGAGCGAATTTTCAAGTACAAGACGGAGGATGAGACTACAAATCTTACCCGAAATACATAAGCTTTCTTTGAGGAACAAAGTTGGATAATATGCAGCGCCTCCGCAGTGAACTTGACGGAAAGTAAAAGAATAGGAGGCTCGCCAGGCCCCAATGACTGGAGCGCCACGAGAATCTCATCGCATGCAGCGTCAATATCTGCTTGTAGGCTGAAGTAGTCGATCGGGATATTGGATGGCTTGACCAGTGGAAGGTTACTGAAGGCATCAAGAACAAGATGCTGAATGTTCTCACACAGCGAAGCGTTAACACTCTCGTGGAATTTCTGCTCAGCTACATGAAAACATTAATTTATATGAACTTCTAACATACAAACAGTCTTACCTCGCGGATTATCCGTGTAAAGCAATTGAGTTGGGCAATGACCGTGGCGCTGAAGCTCAAGCTGCATTCGTTTGTAGACTTCATGCAGCGGGGGGAAGCTCTGGGTAAGCGTAAACGCATAGGCACGAACTTCCTCTTCGGAATTTACGATTGAGTACATAGCCGCATTAATTGGTTCGCCGCCAGGCAAACAGGATTGATGATCTACGGTCTGCAGACTGTCAGCTCCTCCGATTAAGGTAGAGGAGATTTAAAATACTTTGTATGTATGGTCTGCCTTAATGATGGTTGCTGATAGAGACGACATGACTCGGTCGATGAGAGTGCGATGCACAGAAAACCAAGCGGTAAACATTGATTTGAAGTATTGCCTAGATGGGGCGTATCCGGCGTAGCCTAAGGAGTCATCGAATTTGGAGAATTGGGGAACCTGCTGGGGGCCACGAAGGCCAAAATGCAAGGCAGCGGAATAATACATTGTTTCGAGACGATCGTGATGAAGCACTTTGAGCTCGAGAACCATCTTCGAGAACAGATCAGCACCAAAGTGACCCGCAAATGTTGCTTTCATGACATCCGTTTCGCCAGTATCAAGAGTGCCGCATGCGCTGAGACAGGCTGCCAGATATAATGAGATTAATGTCTTCAATCCATCGAGGAGTGCGAAAATACCTGGAAAGGCCCGTTGTACAAACTCGGGAAGTTGCCATATGATCCAGGGGTCGCTTCCCTGATAACTCTTGCCACAGCCCTTGTCATTCCCACGACACGGAGGGCACAGGTAGCAGTTTGTGAGCAGGAAGTAATCTGGACCTGTTAATGTGCTGACCCGCTGTGCAATGGGGTTTTCGTTGTATCCTAGCAGAGAAAGATAATGAACAATGTTAGAACGAATATGAACAGACCTACCATTGAGAATAATACTTGCACCACATTCACACTTGAATGAATCTGGGTGCCCCAGCAGAAAGTGCGGTAACCAGACAAATATTGGGAGGGGATAGAGACTTGCTGGAGAGAAGCCGTGGACAGCGGCACATTTGAGAGCAAAAACAGGGTCCCGGGTGCGCACCCAGAACTGCCCGTCTTTGTAGCAGCGCGGCATTTTCAGCCGGCCATTGGTGTCCTTTACGATCTGAGCCAAAGTGGTCTTCAGCCACTGGTGATTTTCGGACAGAGACTTGGGTCCCGCCTCCTCAGTCTCCTTCTGCGTGAGCTCGGTGTTTTCAGAATCATCCCCCTCGCCGTCTTCATCTCCCAAGCTCTCGTCAAATACGTGCTCGCTAGTATCCAGAGGGCCATCGAGGGCGAGATCAGCTAGGTCTTGATTGAGCTGGGCAACTGTCGACGGTTGGTCCACAGGCACCGTTGAAGGGACTATGGGGAGAGCGAGTCAGAGATGAAGGTGCGAAGAATTCTGGCCTACCAGGGTTGCTAACAACTTGTGGTTGTTGTGAAATGCGGGGAGCAAAAAAAACCGCTTTCGGAAGACCCTGTGGCACCATTCACAGCAGGGTTGGCTCGGGTGGTCTGAGCTGAAGAACTGGTAGGGGAAATTGCGGAAATGCGCAGACGCATCCCTGTGTCTTGTATACGTGTTGGCGCCGACAAGGCGACCACTGCCTTTTTCTTTCGACCCGAATTGACACGAGAACCGCCCCAGCCTTTCTTTGTGCTATCAGACATAGTGCAGTACAGTTAACGCGTCCAAAAGAGACAGTAAGACCGTCCCCAGAGTCCCCAGAGCGAGATTGTGACAATGTATTGTTGACAACACGTCTCCAGGGTGAAAAAAGCCCATGGTGCTGAAGGGTTGAGCATAGTCGATGCGCAAAGTATATTGAGTTCCTAAAAGATTTGATTTCGTAGGCAGAATTACACGATGTGGCTATACAATAACTCCGGTTGCGTTAAACCGCATTAAGCCACCACAGCCTTAAGCCATGAACCCAGATTTTGCATCAGCAGTAATGGCTTGATTTCTTGCCACCAAAATCCTTCGGCTTCGGAAGCTGAGCCGATGATTGCCATCGAAGAAGCTCATGATTCTGTTTATAAATAGATCTGATTCTCCTGTTCTCGTGCCCTCACTGCTCGACAACATAGTTCTTGCTTTTATTTTCTTGAAAGGGATCTCGAGTGTTACTTGAGCTATTTCCTGTGGCAAGCTGAATACAAGGGCTGTTGCATTCTTCCAAGAAGCTGATGGTGCTTCTTATCCCATCCCACTTCAAAGGGTCCACATCACACACCTTAATTTTTTTCCATTTTGTTCCTGGATGCATTCAACCTGGATG
Source organism: Mycena olivaceomarginata (assembly GCA_029378375.1). Taxonomy (NCBI): domain Eukaryota; kingdom Fungi; phylum Basidiomycota; class Agaricomycetes; order Agaricales; family Mycenaceae; genus Mycena; species Mycena olivaceomarginata. Next base: position 130,744 of record JARKIC010000970.1, on the reverse strand, counting down.
GACCTCGCTTCAAGCATATTCAGGTGAGTTCTAACAGTATCCAAATCCTGCCTTCAATTACAGGAATATGAGTACAGTTGCAAACTACTGGGAAGCGAGGCACAATATAGAAGTGGGACACCGCCCTTTTCGCTGTTGCAGGGTCGGACGGCCGAGGTGCGGAACTATACCACACGAACGGCTGGAAGACTACTCTGCAGTTGGTGATATTTTCGACTTTTAATTTCTTTTATTCCCTCCAATCCAGCGACTTTCCAATCTATGAACATACTCCCATTTTACGACTTATTTGAACGTGCTGATTACATTCTTTCCTCCCAATGTTTTACTCAGATTTCGGCTCGTTCGTACTGGGCGCCTAACCGGCGTCTATCGGACTTAGTGTCCGATAGACGGGATTTCGAGATCCACTCGCGCAGATCAAGAACGGCAACACGAACGCGAACATCAAGGCAAGCCCCAGTTGAATACTGGGCATTCACTATCCATTTTCTCTTCGACATCTCCGAGCTGCGAGCTTGGACGTCTTCATTCTTAGATGGATTGTTGGGTTGGTTTTACATTTTATTTTACCTTACATACATATTTCTTTGACAGGAGATCAGGCGGCTTGGTATTTCTGAAGCCCAGGGATTGTAGGTCAGGCTCTCGAGGGTGTCGTTGCGGGCCGACACCGGGACTGTTGGCAGGCAGTCCCCATTTGCTCTTGATGCCCCTATTTGACCGAGCCATTGCACATATTGCATACCCTGGGTGGAGGGAAAATCTAGTTGTCGGATCTTCTGGATATTGCCTTGACATGGGCCTAGTGTACGCATTTTTGACTAGTAGTGCAGCCCCGGCGGTCTTTGAGAACGGACGCGCCGGGTGATCGATTATGTAAACTTTGTTTGGATGTAAATAAACCACCTCGTTGCTTGCTCTATACCGCCACCGGGCACCCGTCTGAGCTTCATCCAGCGTCAACACTCGTCTCGTCTCCTGTCTCAACATCGTTTTATCACTTCTCTGGCCCCTCGGACCAATCCCTCGACCCCAATTGGCTAGATTCGTGCTAGCTGTCAAGGCTATTCCTGTCGCAGACAGCAATCTCGTGCTTTGCGCAGAGAACCCGATCCTTATCAAATCTATTCAACGAACCGTCATCGAATTTCAACTCGGGTATAGAACATTCACGTTCTAGACCCTACGCCTCTACTTTACCCCGCGCCTGAGTTTTGCCTACAAAACTGCAGACGTATTACATTACCTTTACAGTACACATTCCTCTCACCCCGTATACCTACCGGATACGTACCATTTCCCTTTAGAGGTTCCTTCTGACCTCTTCATCACTCTACGCACCTACGCTTTTGTTGCCACTTGGTATCCCCATTCCGAACCGCACGCCGGGACTACAACCCTGCAACATCGCACCTTCTAGTTCCCTGATGGACTCATTCTGTCTCCCATTGTGAATTCCTTGTGCACAAAAGATCTTACAGAAACTGTAGTCCACAGATTGAGTTTGGCCATCATCTGGTCTGTTTTCCGGGTGGAGCATGAGATGATATTTTGTGTGTGAATACGAGGTGCAAATACCAGAGGGAGTGTTCAAGGTCAGAGGGAAGGAATTAGGAGAATATTGGAAGCTTAAATTGTATGTATATCATTGGATTGATTTCCAGTGTCCTGCTTCTACATTGTTTGAGGATGATTAGGTTGCACCAAACATTGTCTTCCTTCTCCACAGTGTGTCGCTGAAACAGTGCACTTCTTATATGACTAGGAATAGCTAATTGATAGGTATTGCAAACAAACACCCAAAACAACTAACCACAACCAATCTACCTCCAAAGATCTAAGTGCTTCTCTTTGTGAGTTTGGGTCTGGGCCAAAGTATGCAACCAGCAGGTTTGAACAAAAACAAGTTTGATTTATAGGCTTCTAACAACACACTGTACAACATACTAGCAATATGCGACCACCAACAACAACACTGCTAGGAACCAAGGATGGTCCGGGGTGTATTTATATGGGGTGGATACAAGATGGCTGGACCACTAGGTCGAGAACACCAGGGCAGAGGTTTGTAGGTTTGTGGAAATCCTCGCCTTAGGCAACCTGAGAACTACCGAGGCTAACTCCAAATGACTTCAAGTCTCAAACGGCAAGACTCTCCTTGACCACCAACCTATTTCTTAACCAAGAACAGGAACCTTTCCACTTTTATCGGCACTAGCTCACTACAAGCATCCAGCTAGCAACCCAACACACTACAACAGAGCTTCCATCTATATCGGGGTGAAGGCGAAGTAACTGACAAGTTATAGCCAAACTAGAGGTGGGGGCACCTAGTCCGTCCTCTTCTTAGTGGGCTCAAGCCAACACAAAATCCACCTAGCAAGCAATCCAACACACTATGGCAGAGCTTGTGTCTTGTTGGGGTGAAGGCAAAGTCACTAGTGCAAACTGCAGCTAGGTCTTGAAGAGAACACCCTTGTTTTATATGTTGAGGTCTAGGACCAACAACACGAAATCCTCAACTTAGTCACTCGATGTTTCCAGAGTCTACAGTCTACTGATTCCAATATAAAGACTACTACAAGTGAAGTTTGGTATCAACCTCCACTAACAACCTGAGTCCACTAGCACCAGCTTTGTCCAAAGTCTGGGGCATAATGTTCTTAGACCCTAGTCTGTTCTGTGCTCCTTTTTATACTACTACATCAGGGAAAACCTCCTTGGGAATTTTCCGATATTTTTGCTCAAAATATCTTTCACGAAAAAACTTTTGGAAACTTCAGGTATTTTGAACAATTTTCACGAAATGTTGCACAGAATGACTGAGAATATATGTAATGGTAAGAAATTCCTTAGTTTTATGCAACTTTGTGGCAACTATGACGCAGGAACTCACCCCTTTCAGGAACTTCTGCTGTACCATATATTACACACAAGATGCCCAAAACAAAACAAAAAAATGACCTCCAGGGCTCAACATTGTGTCAGGAAACTTTACTCCAGAGCCCCAAACAATGTTTACCTGCCCCTGGTAACTTGATGCTAGATTTGAGACCAATGCGACAGAGTGAAGATGTGGGAGGATACGAAGTTCAAGTTCTTCAAACTTCTAAGTCGTTCAGAGTCCGACATCAATCAGTCCATCAGATACACTGTCACACAGCCCTTGGCCAAACATCTTTGACGTGGCACGACAGAAGACATCGGACGGACATCTTTCTTCCTTTCCCCCGCCATCTCCCTCAGCCATCCGCCATTCCATATTCTCCGACTGTCCCAACTCCCGATGTGAATGCCCTCCATTCCCATGTAATCATCGGACCACAGACCAGCCCTCCCTTCTAGTCCAACGTGTGGCCACATCAAGTCTCCTGGAGTCGGCAATGTGAATCAAACCTCTCCTTGCTCTCAGCACTGTTTCCCCTCCCTCCAACTCCTCTCTCCACCTTTGTCCCCCACACCAACCGGGTGTTGAGGGCGTTGACTTTCTCCAATGGCCACAATTGCCCGCAAATCTCACGCCTTCAAGATCTGTGTCAATCTGCCGACATCAAGACTCCTGGAGTCAGCGCCAAGCTTTTCCTCACTCTCAGCACTATTCCCCTCCCCCCAAACTCCGTCCTTCTCCACTTTCGTCTCCGATGCCAAGGCTGTCTGCCTTTCTTCAACAGCTACAATTGCCCACACCCACAACTGCCCGTGAATCTCGCGCCTTCAACTACTTCCCACGCCTTCAAAGATCTGCGTCAATCTGGCGAACTGGCCGCTGCCCTCGAGTGTCGCACTGCAAGTCATCAAGTTTCGATTGATCATGAACCTTGACCTGCACAACAATATCCCTCAACCCAGGCTCCTGCTCCTCTGGCTTCAAAATTCCCCATGCTACCCCATCAAGAGTTTTTCTACTTTTCAGACTTCGAACACTTGCTGCTACAACTCAAGATCCCATGGTGAAGACTGGATGTTGGGCGGCATCGGGTAACATCTGTGTCTCCGAGACGTAGCATATATGTTATTTTAGATGTAGACAGATTTGAATGACATTGTTTTATTCTCTTCTTCATACGTGCTTTGCCCTTCTGAGTCACTGGCTCCCCAACTACCAGAAACTGAGCAACCATTGAAGTATTTTGTCTAACTTAGAGGTATTTTCGCCAGGGGTAACATATTCTGGATCAATTCCCATATTCAAGAAACTGAAGATATTTTGGACTATTTTCCACAGAAATGTGCGAAAATTTCTTGGGGAGTTTTCCCTGATGTAGGTTCGAGATACATGTGAAAAGAGAGCTGAATAATACAATAAGCAATATTAGATGATGAGAAATACGGTCAGCCAATGAGACAACTGCCATTTGGTTTTGGGACTGGTTTGGTATATGCCAGGTCAGCCTCGCTGACCAGCTAGTGTTCAACCGTGGGTATATCACTTGATCCTCAGCCCTCTGTCTATGCTGAGATCCACTTCCAGGCCATTCAGTGATGTAGCTGGTGATCTAGGTCATCTCTACTCTCTCAGAATGTCGATCTATTACACCGGGGGCAAAAGCCGACACACCTGGAAACCAGGTGCCTCTGAGGCATGTGCCCCGCAGGTGGGGAGGCAGGTAACAGAAAACCTACAATAGTTGTTTCAGACAAAGAATCGACAAAGGAGGGACAAAGGAAAGGCAGAATTTGCCTGGGCAGTGAAATCCTGCCTGTCCTTTGTGGCACCTTTATCTCATCTTTGTCCGTTCTATGGCCTTTGTGGGTTGTTTGTCTGCTGTATCACAGCCTGCGGGGCACATGCCTCAGAGGCACCTGGTTTCCAGGTGCATCGGCTTTTGCCCCCGGTGTTACATCTAGACGACGCAGTGTTGTGACTGACATCAAATGGTCATAGCTTGTTGGTCAGAACATTGATCAGCCCTCCGGTCATTGGTACAGCCTGTATAATCATCCCTAGCTCCGTTCCAATAGCCTGCTTGCTATTCCATTCGCCCTAGCTGCCTAGATCAGGCACTAGCCTCATGTCACTTCATTTCTTATGTTGTGGTATGTCTTTGTCAACACCCTAGCCGGTCGCTAGTCGGGTTGTTCCGCCTATCGCTGCCTAGTCGCTTATCTACAGATTAGATAGACCATTGACGGTTTAATGCTTCCACCAATCGGAGCTCGTTACTTGGTGAAGTATCGCAACTCGTTGATAGGAAAACATTTCAAGGCATTACAACTACTTGCGGTGTTCCATTTGGATGAGACCCTCTGTTCTTCTCTCATTCTTGATCTGTGGAAAGCCGTTGGCAAGCTGGGTGCAATGCTATGGTATCCTGAGATAAAGAAAATGGCAGAATATCTGGTAAAGGTTTTTTTTTTTTACATTCTACATAGAATTACAGCCATTTGCAGTACCGAAGGCCCGGATGAGTTTTCCGCTATTTTGGGATGATTTTAAAGAATTCACAATATCTCTGTGAATTCCCCACCGATTCCCATAAAAATTATATAGAATTACTCCGCTAATTCGTGCGGAATTAGTGATAGAAAGAAAGTTTCAAAAATATCATAAATTCAATGAAATTGGTTAAAAGGGCCATTTTGTGAATGAATCCAGCATACAAGGTTCTAGACACATTCAAATGATGTAGATTTTTGCCAGAGAGATGTTTAATACATTCTGAAGGATATGATAGAGTTCAATTCACACATAATTCAGCTGTGGGTTCAAATATCACAACAATTTCTGACTCTAGGTACTGCCTGTTTAGGGATCGTCACCGTCCGTCCCGGCCGACAGACAGCATCAAAGACAGCCGTCCAGTGGACTGTCCATCGACGGTACGGTGGGACTACCTCTCTCTTGACGCTCGACAGGATGGGACAGTGGACGGGACGGCCGTCGACAGTGGACAGACGGTCAGTCAGCAGGTAATAAGCTCAGAGCTGTCATCACCCGAATTTTCCAACTTACCTTACGTGCAGCGGGCGAACTTGATAATGACATAACCTACAGCCCTGCTTGTCATGAATCACCCAGGTTCTACTTTTTTCGTGGTGTAACATAAATGCGCGGCATCTAGGGCTAATTTTGCGATTTCCTATGACCAGTATTTATACAACGGGAAGCAACTAGCACTTCTGTTGTTACTAGCTTATCAGCTAGTACGCAGACCACTTGTTAGGTGATATAAAGGAGAGTCAGAGCGAGCCCTAACTGCTGACTGTAGCACGAGGCTGCACTAGTGTGACGCGCTAGCTGCTAGCTGAGTGTACAAACAACCAGGGATTAAACCACTGCCTATACATTCATGAGACATGACCTAGGAGACTCTAGTAGTCCAGAGATGACTTTGAACGGAGCTAGCGAAGGTCTAGCAGACGGATATCTACGATGGAAGTACAGCTAGGGGACTACGCCTTGAGCTAGGAAGCTCGGCGCAGTAACCGGTGGTACTATCTAATCTCTAGATAAGCGACTAGATGGCGCTAGGCGGAATAACCCTACTAGCGACCGGCTAGGGCTTTGACAAAGACATACCACGACATACGAGATGAGGCAGCACGCAACTAGTGCCCGATCTGGGCAGCTAGGGCGAAGGGGAATAGCCAGTCGGCTATTGGAACGGAGCTAGGGACAATCGCACAGCCTGTACCGATGTTCGGAGGGTGGATCGATGTTCTGACCAACGAACTATGACCATTTGATGTCGGTCGCAACACTGCGTCGCCTAGATGTAATAGATCAACGCTCTGACAAAGTAGAGATGACCTAGATCACCGGCTACATCACCGGTTGGTCCGGAAGGGGTACTCGGCATAGACGGAGGGCTGAGGATCCATTGATATACCCACGGTTGAACACTAGCCGGTCAGCGAGGCTGACCTGGCATATACCAAACCAGTCCCAAAACCAAATGGCAGTCGTCTCATTGGCTGACCGTATTTCTTATCATCTAATATTGCTTATTGTATTATTCAGCTCGCTTTCACATGTAACTTACACCTAGTAGTATAAAAGGGAGCGCAGGACAGACTAGGGTCTAGGAACATTACGCCCCAGACTTTGGACGAAGCTGGTGCTAGTGGACTCAGGCTGCTAGTGGAGGTTGATACCGAACTTCACTTGTAGTAGTCTTTATATTGGAATCAGTGACTGTGGACTCTGGAAACATCGAGTGACTAAGTTGAGGATTTCGTGTTGTTGGTCCTAGACCTCCACATATAAAACAAGGGTGTTCTCTTCGAGACCCAACTGCAGTTTGCGCTAGCAACTTTGCCTTCACCCTGACACGACGGAAGCTCTGTCGTAGTGTGTTGGATCGCTTGCTAGGTGGATTGTGTGTTGACTTGAGCCCACTAAGAAGAAGACGGACTAGGTGCCCCCACCTCTAGTTTGGCTATAACTTGTCAGTTACTTCGCCTTCACCCCGATATAGACGGAAGCTCTGTCGTAGTGTGTTGGGTCGCTAGCTGGACGCTTGTAGTGAGCTAGTGCCGATAAAAGCGGAAAGGTTCCTATTCTTGGTTAAGGAATAGGTCGGCGGTCAAGGAGAGTCTTGCCGTTTGAGGATTGAAGTCCATTTGTTGTTAGCCTCAGTAGTCTTTGGGATTGCCCTTAGCGAGGATTTTCACAAACCTACATACTCTGCCCTGGTGTTCTCGACCTAGCGGTCCAGCCATCTTGTATCCACCCCATATAAACACACCCCTGGACCATCCCTAGGTTCCTAGCAGTGTTGTTGTTGGCGGTTGCATATTGCTAGTACGTTGTAGAGTGTGTTGTTGGAAGCCTATAAATCAAACTTGTGTTTGTTCAAACCTGCTGGTCGCATACTACGGCCCGGACCCGAACTCACAAAGAGAAGCACTTAGATCTTTAGAGGTAGATTGGTTGTGGTTGGTTGTTTTGGGTGTTTGTTCGCAATACCTATCAATTAGCTATTCCTAGTCATATAAGAAGTGCACCGTTTCAGCGTGACGCGTCTGTATGGATACAGACACGTCTTAGCGGCACGGGACTCTCATGACGCCACCACGTGACCTCCTCACGGTTGAAACCCGGCCTCGGATTCTAAAGCCGCAGACTTGGGGAGTCTGCGCCACGGGATACAGAAGACGTTAGGGACTAGGAACCCATACAGATGGACTCTAGTCCCTGGATGCACCAAGGGCTGACATAGAAGCGTACACGAAGTACAGGAGTGGTTGCAAACCCGATCGGGGTTTGAACCACTGGATACGATGACACTTAGGACTAGGAAACCCGAACGTCGGGTCTCCTAGGTACACCGACACCACGGAAACCAACACAGAGGAGTCCAGGAGCATCAGCATTAATGCTCCTTAATGCTATGGTGCAGAAACTGATCGCGATTGACCGTGATTGCTTTAATTTATTAGAAGCCTATATAAGCACGGTAGAATCTCCATGTACAGTAGATTCTACCTTGTCTAATCTCAGGCTTCTACCTTGGCTTGACACAGGCATTGTCTCCACCCTGCCCCGCTTCCTTCGCATCATACTACGGGTTGTATCCACGCCCTGGGTTGTATACCTGAGTGGATATCACACCCTCTTTGATTCGTTCCAGGTTCCGCCTCGCATCCCGACCTACGACATACGAGATCCTAGGGAGGACGCCGTACGACTGGTCCTACTGCTCGGGGAACACATGAGCGATTAGCGTCTATCGGGTTTATCCTGGTTGGGGTTCTCGTCGGGTTACTTGCTGTTTAGCCGACCCAGAGGCCGTTGCTGACACTACTGTTTCAATCTCGGGAGTCACTTGGAATTGTGCAGTGCCAGGAAATTTTACTTGAGGACTGCACAACATTTCTTTGTTGCCAGTGACCTTAGTTATTGTGCTGAGATCAATCCGTTGACAGCCACATCATTCCATTGACAGTTGCTGTCCAGGAATTGATGCGCCTTGTACGCGCGTCCAACATCGCTCGTTCGCGAGGGTCGAAGACAGGTCAGCACCGATAAGTAGTGGCAGCGCCATCCAGCACTTTGCGCCGAAGTATAGTGCCAATGCACCATCGCAATCAGCACCCTCTGCTGTACATCTATAGCCCTGCAAGCGACAATGAGGGGGTGGCCCGGCTCCCGGGCGGGGAAGCAGGAGCTGATGGGTGTGGGACAGTGGCAGCGTTGTAGCCGACGACGTTGATAAGTGTGCACATCAGCCGAACCACAATGTGATGTACCCACTCCTACTGTGTCTTCGTCGCTGACATTAGGTGACGTGGCAGAGCGTTGCAGACTTGCAGCCGTCTATCCGTCCGTTGTCCGTCGTCCAGTGGACGGGACACCCGTCTTCACCACCGTCCGGCGATGGGATGGGACACTGAGAGGGCCCCCAGCTCAGCGACGGGACAGGACGGTTGTCCTGTCTGTCCGCCTAACCCTCCTGGACGGGTACAGTGATGATCCCTATGCCTGTTATCCGGACGTGTTTACAAGAATGGTATACTACACTTTTCAGAATTCTGACTCTATCACATCTTTTAAAAGGCATTGAAGGCCTTCTTAATGAAAATCAACATCTCTTGGATGTGTCTAGGTTGTACATTGGATTCATCCACAAAATGGCCTTGTCAACCAATCTTACTAGATACAAGGGGCTGGTCGGCCGCTTCGCGGCCTCCCAACCTCTTTTGTGAGGTTATTTCCCGTCTGTTTGCAAATAGTCATGATTTCATGCATTGATGAGCGCTTGGGGGACTGTGGAGCAGTCTCCCTCCCTCTTTATTGATCACAGAAATTCGTAAAAAGTGTCTGTTTGCATAAGGAAATAAATAATAAGATCAGTTGGACAAACAGTGAGATCTAATTTGCTATGGAAAGGACGTGCATGTACAGTGGTATTGATGAGGTTTAGGGCCACAATGTGCAGTGTAATCTTGTGTTTGATAGATATCCCAACATGGTCGTAATGAAAATAGATTTTAAATTTTGCTATATCATGTGGTCGAGTTTTTAGATAAACCTATGTTTGAGGCCATGTGAAGTGGCCAAATCCATCGCAAAGCTCATGAGACTCATAGAAAAATTCTAATTGAAGTGATTTAACAGTCCACACAATGCCAGCAATTCATTCTTGCCGGTTCTCTATCTTTATAAAATTACGCCTGTCTGAATCCTTCTAGATATGATTTCGGAAATTGAGTCAGTAATCACCCAGTGCATGGTAGCTCTGAGTGCAGACCAAATATTAGCAAGACAATAAGAATCTTTGTTTTTTTAAAAGGTTGCAGTCAAGTTCAGAATTTTATCTCCAGCCTATCCTTCAAAGCGAGGGTGGAATTGATGAGGTTGCAAGTAAACTCAAGTCACTGGTGCCTGGCGCTTAAATTAGCGCCTCGGAAACTATAACAGTGAGCAAAAAACGGAATTTGGCATTGTGTACACTTTTATAGGTGCGCGCGCGCTTGAAGTTGATCATGGGGTCAAAAGCCCCGAGAAAGTGCCGTTTATTGAGCGCTTACAGAGGTCTGGACCCAGCGCTTCCAAAGCCTCGGGCCTGATCTCCCCAAAGCGGAGTTTAAATGGCTTCAGACAGACATGGATAATTTTATAAAGAGAGAGATATCATATTTTCGCAACTTCCACTCTATCACTAATTCCGCACGAATTTGCTGGGTAATTCTATATACTTTTCATGGGAATCGGTGTGGAATTTGCAGAGATATTGTGAATTCTTTGAAATCATCCCAAAATAACGGAAAACTGATCCACACCTTCGGTACTGCAAATGGCTGTAATAGAAAGATTGATTTAGGCTGACCTCAAGATTCTGATCGCAAATGTCCTCAATATATGGGCCTTGATTGACCTAAATCAAATCAATGTGAAGTTGAAGCTACATATCCTTCCTCATTCCATTGACGACATTCTTTGATTTGGGCCTACAATCCTCTACGCTACAGAAGGTTTTGAATGCTGGAATGCAATTTTTCGGCTATGCAGCATTCTATCAAATCACCTTGCTCCCAGCCACAATATCACCGTAACTCTGGCTGACATGGAGCGATTCAAGCACCAAGTCAGTTGTGGTTGGTGGAAAAATGAGTCCGGCAATTTCATACAGGCTGGTACATACATCCGGAACTTTTTGACAGCAAACAAACAGCTCCAGCAACGTCTCGGATGGGCCCAAGAAATTAAAATGAAGGCTGGTGAGCAGATTCTGCTAGCAAGACGGTACTTGTACTAAATTATGACATGGAAAGTCACACGACATCTGCAAGGACAAATCATGGGTATTCTTCGAGGCTGTTGAGGTGTGTCCTGTACAAACTTTATTGTATTTTATTGAGCACCTAAGGACTCAGGGCACTGTTGTTCCCGGTCGCATTTTCAAGATTCTGGTGCCTCGGGCTTCACAGCTCCGGCCGGTGGTCATTATCGAACAATTTGTCTTGCAATTAGGGACAGACAAGCGTCTGAACATGCCTCTTCTTTCAAATATGCACCAATGCATTGCTGTGGAACCGGAGGCGAGTTCAAAACCTCAATTGCACATTCTGACCCGGTCTAATGAATTTTAAAAGTCTTTGCTATTCAAGTTCAACTGCCAGCATGACTGTTGACGACACAAATGTAAATTTGTGGAAAGAAGTGAGAATATACGCCAAGGTCGGGTTGTCACAGCAGCCTCTGAAATTCCTCTCATCATGCATGCCGTGGATGACGACTACTTTTTGAACATGCATGGCATACACAATGCTCATCTAATTCGCGAGACTCTCCCGGAGGAGATGACAATCCCCCAGCCATATCTCTCTGACAGGCTGGCAAAGCACAAAGAATTGGCCACACAATTGCGGGTCAGTGGACCGGCGAGGTGCACAGAGACTCTTGTGAGGCGTGCACAAACTTTACAATGAAACAAAGCAGCAAAGGCAAGCCAAAGTAAACAGCTTACTGACAATGCTCCCCCAATGGATTATTCAGACGATGGAGAGGAATAGAAATATTGTATAATATTGTATTCAAGTAGTAAAATTACGGCTGTGATTATACCAGTAAAACCTCCCCAGCATCGGCCAAGAGCTGGACAGCCCTCTGAATGGAGCCTGAAGCTGTCTGCACAAGTTGTTTCCATTCGGTAATGTGTGAACGTGCTTCCTCCAGTTGCGCATATAAGGTGGTGATTTCTTCTGCCATGCGCTCATGTTCAGCCTCGAGATCTGCGCACCGCAGATGGAGGAGTGCAAAATCAATGTCTTCCGTCTTCACAGGCGAAGCTTAGAAGGACAGGTATAAGCACTAGTCATAAAATGGGGATGCGGTGCACCTGGATTGCAAAATTTGTTCCCAGTCAATCGAGCTGGGGTGCTTGGGGCTTCCGGAGTGGAATTGCCAAGGGCATTTGCCCAGGCCAGTGACCCGACTTGCGAGTCCAGAACCCCCCCTGGCTCAAAATATCTGAGGATTCTGATTAGTGGATGGGGAAACAGCAAGCATCGAAAAGTCCCACTCTTCATTTAGGCCTCGGGCAATGACAACAGAACCCCGGAAGCGGCACAGGGAAGAACCTGGGTCCTGGGTCTCGTATGCTCTTGCTTCCCTCGGCACGCTTTCTCCTCCCACCAGTGGTGTTGTGAAATGGCCGGCGAGAAATGTGATGTGTCGTCTGACTTGGGGTGATACGAGTCATCAGACATCGCGGCGAGGACTAGGGCAGAGGCAGAGAAAAACTGATCTGACACTTGTCATCGGAGCTGGAAATATAGGCGAGAGGGACGGGGACAATGTCATGCAGGATGTCGCTCAGACGTCAGATGGATGTGTCCTATGTATCGTGGGGCTCTCGCCCTAATCTCACCAAACAAGCATCATTTCAACAGGATCATGATCTCTCTGACGGAACACACGGAAAGACCAGCCGACATCTGGCAATAAAGATCTTGATGACAACCGGTGATAGGGCATGTACCAAAACATGCATGAAAACACCAGTTTTTATTTCATTTTGAACCTATCAGTGGGCAGAAGTGAGGCATTAGATTATGAGTGTACACCCTCCCTGGAGTGGTAGGCTACACTATTGATGGCCGAAAGTCAGTGTAACAAATCAACTATGAAGGATTGAGTAGACTTGACAAGGCAGCCCAAAAGGCTGTGACGTCTTGACTATGATATTCTACACTGAGCTATAGACGGTGGCAGTAAACCATTGTCTTATACGCTGGAGGTGAAACATCAGGGAACTACTCAGAATTATTGACTTGCTGCTTCAACGGCCTCTGAATAGTCTGATGACTATTAAAACAAGACATACGAAGTCAGGATTGGTATAACCATATTAGGGCCGGCAGAGATATAGCGCCGTGCCATTTTGTGTATATGACCAACTGATTAGATTGGGATGAAGACATGTTACTGAGTTAACCATCACTGTGGTTACTCGGGTAGATCTGACCGTTAGAAAGATGTGGGCCTCGCATCAAGGATTTACCGGTATGATTGATGAGGATCGACACTATAGAATAGCGCCACGCTATATTTCACTGGTCACTATACTGGTCTGCCAGTATAGCGCTGCGCCATCTTGTCAATCCGCTTGATATGTACTATGAGTTCCACTGAGCTTGTGAACTACGGGACTGATACAGAAGTTGAATGGGAATTGACTAAGACTGACTTGACCAGTCAGCAATGACCAAGACTGACTTGCTCAGTCAGAAAGATGGAAACCAAGCAGCTCATATGGTCAGGATAACCAGTTAACTCATGGAGTCTCCCCAAGGGCTCAATGTGTTATCTCTGGGGAGGGAAGTCACGTGACATTTCAGATATAACATGTTAAAAGGTACTACTACATATGGCAACAAGTGGCCAGGCCCAGAGGACAGTAAGTCAGGTGATCTACCGGCTGGCCGGAAAACATAACTGGTTAATGCCATTCACAAAATAAAAGAAAGGCAGCAGCAAGACTTGAACTCAGAGGCCTCTGAGTGATGCCATCTCCAAGGGCGCTAACGCTTTAGCCACTACACCAGCCCAACCATCTGAAACCCTGGTTTTGATTGCAATATATAGGGCCACTCCTCTTCACAATATCTATTGTTCTTTTGTTATTCTATAAAGGCATCACATTTGGGAAAGTATTTTGTGTTTTGTAAGCTAATAGAGCTTCTAATAAAGGAACTAGATTGTAGAAAAGCATTAGAGCTAAAAATATACTGAAAAACCAAAGTTGTAGAGCTTATATATTGCAATCAAAACCATGGTTTTGTATAGTTGGTCTGGTGTAGTGGCTAAAGTGCTAGCGCTCTTGGAGATGGCATCACTCAGAGGTCTCTGACTTCAAGTCTTGCTGCTGCCTTTCTTTTATTTTGTGAATGGCATTAACCAGTTATGTTTTCCGGCCAGCCGGTAGATCACCTGACTTACTGTCCTCCGGGCCTGGCCACTTGTTGCCATATGTAGTAGTACCTTTTAACATGTTATATCTGAAATGTCACGTGACTTCCCTCCCCAGAGATAACACATTGAGCCCTTGGGGAGACTCCACGAGTTAACTGGTTATCCTGACCATATGAGCTGTAGACCGCGGAGGAACGAGGTGTTTCAAAACAAACTCTAAAAAGACAACTTTATTCTAAATATAGTTGGCTTCAGAGGGAGTTGGCGTACCGATGGGAAAGGGAAAACAAGTTGAAAAGAGGCTGGAATATCAACCAGGGGTTGGTGTGCATGGTTAGGAGACTTGACAAAGTGGAGATAGGGTCTTAAGAAAAGGGGACCCACAACTTATGGACGGATGTGATGAATGATCACCATTCCGAAGAGTTCTGATCGGCAATCAGTTACAGGAACCGAGGATCCCGGAATTTAACCAAAGTGATTCTCGGGAACCGAGACAGATCCTGATGGGAATGAACGGAGGCACACGAGAACACACAGGATTGGAGCCTGTTTCTTAATCTGGTTGACCGAGGGCGGTCAAGATTTAAGAAAGGGGGAGATGATAAGCACGGGATTTGTCCACCCATGAAATCTTCGCTTTTTCGCGTTTTCATAACAAGAGATGTGCCGGGCTACGCTCCAGAAGCGTCAGTACTAAGGTTCCCAAGTAGCTGGCAGGGCAGGAACCACTGAGTAACAGATGGGAACGGGGAGGAATACTCTGGAACCATTGGCATGTGCTCGCTCCGAAACCTGTAGGAGATGTGTAGCCCAACGATCAAGTGGAACGTGAAGTCTACTCTATTCCCGCTTACGGAACTAGACGGGACGGACTGGAATCCTGTTGTGGTGTGTTGGACATGAGACGCGTAACGTGTTCTGATCATATGATCACTGGAAGGGGCTGGGAACATCATATCTTGATGGATCCACGCCGTCCCGGGCATTCCGGATAAGGGATGGTCACTAAGCGAGGGTCCGATCACTTGGACCCACACTTGTCGGCTCCTGGAGCAAGTACCCATACTGGGAAGTACTTCGAATGCGGTATCCCTAGAGAGCTACGGACTGGGGGCTTCAGTTCCAGACGTTCCAGTAGACGGGAAAGGCACAAGTATTGGGAGGAACAGCATATACAGTCGGGATCGACATAGGGGATTGGTTGTGATGGCTCGGGCACAGTCTGACCGATCGTACATGTACACAGGATCGCACCAGGATGGTGTGCTCGACATGGGCAGCCAATAGAAGGACTCAGATACCCATTCTTACGACAGATACACGGAAGTCGGACGGATAAACGGACTATTTTACTCATACTTACTTATTCTTGGACGTTTTCATGTGTTTCAGTGCTTTGTATTTAGTAGCAGGGGCATCTTGGGCGACTTGACGGAATCACCCCATGGCTAGTAGGCGGAAACGCTTGCGAATTGGGCAGATACCGGGGAGTTCGAACAAGGTGTCTCTTAGAATTCATCTTGGCTTGGAATCTTTTCTTTTGTGATCGGTATCCTTGGGATCCGACTTTGCTGTTCATCTGGAATAGTCTGAAAGTGACTGGAACAGTTGGGATCGTGCTGAGTACGCACTTGGTTGTTTGGGTTGTGTTGTGAAGAGCTTGGGATCGGAACCCACTACTGTTGAAGAGCTTGGGATCGGAACCCACTACTGTTAAAGAGCTTGGGATCGGAACCCACCACTGTCTGGAGCGCTTGGGATCGGAACCCACTACTGTTGTTGCTGTGTCACGCTTGGAATCGGCATCCACCTCGCTTTGGAGAACCCCAGCACCCCGTTCTCGTTTGTTTTCATAGCTGAGAAGCTTTACATCATCGCGCTCTGTGCTTCCTGTCTGTTCGGGTCTATCCTCGTTCACTCAGATCTAGCCTGAACACTTGCACAGCAAGGGTTCCATTCGCATCGACACTCTTGTTGTGTTCCACTAGCTTTCCTGTCTGTTCCGGTTCCATTCCGGTTCACTCAGATCAAGGCTCAAGTACTTGGACTTCGTTCCAAGGACTTCTATAAACAATACAACGCTCTCTCCTCGTTTCTGAGGTCTATACCATTCCCTGCACATGCCTGCAGGGTCGAGGCGTCGATGGTGTCCTGGTTCTCCGCGTGCGAGGCGTAGGCAGCGAGGAGGATGTCGTCGTCCGTGAATCATCCGTGAGCATCTCATCATCCATATATCAGGAGCATACCTATAAGTAAGTCAAAATCGTCCGGGGTATACTAGGCTCCGGAAAGCCTACGCACCATGGTTTCCCTAGTTAATCCATTTCTAAGGCTGGGCTAGGCCAGCATAGAGATCCAACGACATGCCGATAGTTGCATTAGAAATTGTGCGTCAAATTCAATAGACTGGGTAAGTGGTCGTGGGAGCGAAGAAAGCTATGTGGCTGTGCTTTGACACATCAGCTTAGGCTTGCCTCTTTCCTTCATCTTCATCTCAGGGCACTCAGTTATTCATCCGTCTGGACTTCCACTTGTCTCTTTTGCTTCATTTTCCATCTATTCATCGAAATCCTGCATTTTCACCTGGCTTTCCATTAGATCTGGCGCCATCCACTTGTTCATTTCACTGGTGTTACGCGCCTTTCAATCAAACGGCCAGGTTCCTACCCAGCCGTGGTTCTGAGGCTCACAATCCCTGTAGCGGTATTTAGATTAAATACAGAGATTTTGACTGACCGGAAATTTCAGACCGTGTTATGTGTGATGTTACTGTGACAGAAAGTTGGGATGAGCCTCTCCACGGCGGCTGGCCGATAACATTTACAAACAACATAGCCACATTTGTAAGCAATTCTCGAGAAATTCACCATGGTGTCTTCAACATCTTAGGAATATTGATCTGCTGAACCCAGAGAGTCATGAAAGTGTATTCAAGCTCATCTGAAAGTTAATCTCATTTTTACTCACCTGAATTCATCTCTTGTAGCATGAATTGCCATGTTTTGGTAGCCTTTGGGGAAGAACTTCTCAGAGACTTTATGTGTGATGTTACTGTGACAGAAAGTTGGGATGAGCCTCTCCACGGCGGCTGGCCGATAACATTTACAAACAATATAGCCACATTTGCCATCAATTCAAAAGAAATTCAACATGCATGCTCCACCATGGTATATAAAATACTTCGGGCTGTTGAAGGCATGATATATTGTCATATACAGACTACTGAATTATTTCATTCAAATCGACAGGGGGGTGACGCGCGACCGGATTTACCTATTCGACATTTCAACGACAGCTGAATTTTTGCGTGACACCCTCCAAAATTTCGACAATCTTACGGAAATTTTGCACTCTAGGGGGGGTGGGGGGGGAGGAGGATACTTGTGACGGCTTGTTGGAGGTTTGACAAAAGCCTTCATGATGCGTGACATCAACCAATATTCGACATCGACAGAGGGGTCTGTGACGCGTGACTGTCAATTTGAATGAAATAATTCAGTATACTGAAAGGTGAGACCAGTAACACAAGTCTCTGAGAAGTTCTTCCCCAAAGGCTACCAAAACATGGCAATTCATGCTACAAGAGATGAATTCAGGTGAGTAAAAATGAGATTGACTTTCAGATGAGCTTGAATACACTTTCATGACTCTCTGGGTTCAGCAGATCAATATTCCTAAGATGTTGAAGACCCCATGGTGAATTTCTCGAGAATTGCTTACAAATGTGGCTATGTTGCTTGTAAATGTTATCGGCCAGCCGCCGTGGAGAGGCTCATCCCAACTTTCTGTCACAGTAACATCACACATAACACAGTCCGAAATTTCCGGTCAGTGTCAAAATCTCTGTATTCAATCTAACTACCGCTACAGGGATTGTGAGCCTCGGAACCGCGGCTGGGTAGGAACCTGTCAAACGGCGCGATTTTTCCTCGCAGCGCGTTTGAAACTCGTGTGATATGCTCTAGCAGTGGTTTTCAGTAATATTCTTCACCCACTAGCTCGCCTAATTGGTCCTCGTACTCAAAAACAATTGTTTCCGCGGGAATTGTTATGGAATTGCCCGGGGTTTTTTTTTTTTTTTGTGGTAAATGCGGTGTGTACGCTGCTTTTTTAGCTGGCTTCACACCTTGAATCCCTCTCTTCTTGTCCCGTAAGAATTTTCCGCCGTCCGTCCGTTGCTCCAATCCCGTCTATCCCGTCTCCAGCAACGTCTCATTTACACAAATCCCTGAGGCTGTGGTGTTCGCGCCAAAGCGCGACAACAATTCGTCCGCTGCATTTCTGCAACAACTGAACGCCAAAGCGGACATCTGTGCCTGTTTTCTGCTCCTGTCCGTCCGATATTATCTGTATTGTATCTCTCGTGGCGTTTTCTCTATGGCTGGCGTTCGCACGGTCTTTCGAGCACCAACACTCCACTCCATTCGCTACGCGCCTGCCTCAACCGCACCCGCGGAAGAGGAAAAGGAAGGAAGCACGGGAGCCCACGAACTCACCTGTGAGATCATATGGAAAGGAAAGGGCTCGCTGTCGGGCAGGTCTTCGGCATTTTCGACGAGGTCAGCGATCTTAGGCACGAGAACAGTTTATATTGAAGTGTCTGTCTGCGAGAGACTAGCCCGGCAATGATGCGAAATGCACGAGCTTGCCCAATACTATTGCCTACCGGGAAGCCGGCCAAACGAGGCAACCGGCCACTTGGATCCTAGAGCAGGATTGCGATGGTTTTTACCTTCAAGTCGGTCTGTACGTTAGAGGATATGTAGTTGCGCCCCTCCTGTCGAAATTTCAAGCGAGTTGATGAAGTTGACGTGATGCTGTGTGCGATTTGCCGATCGGGGGGAATGCCGAACACGGGTTTTCTTATTTTGGGCATGGCATCGCTTGGCAGCAATCCTGTGTATCTTTACGACCACTTCGTCGCTCAACGACATCTGGGGCTCATTCTGTTCTGTGGACATCTGGCTTCGTCTCGACGGTCCCGTAGCCGTCTAGTTCCGCCTCCCCATGTCGCAATTCGGACGACAATTCTCGCTTGAGCCCCGAAATTACTATCAAAGGCCGTGTCCTCGTTGCCGGCGTATCGGCCCTCATCATGGCGCGATGACTGCCAAACTTCGTATGGGTGTGAAACACAGTTAAAGCATTCCCTGGATCGCATTGATATGATTTTAGCGATTCTATTCTCCCGTCGCTGCAGGTCGCTGTAAAGAACAGCCATTTTATTCCCGCCGACATATTCAGCTTTTTTAGGGAAGCGGAGAGCCCCAGCGGTGGAATTGGTGGTCATCGTACGTTATTATTACCTCCTCGATGCTGATTCCAACTCACCTGGGATCCGCACTTCATTTCGTCGGGGTCCACATGTCTGTCATCTCTGGCAATTAGGCAATTTTGGCGATATCGCAAACGGTCATCCTTATCATTCCAGCTATTCCTGCATGTCATTTTCCTTTTCAATATGATGTTTTCCGTCATACCATGCTGTTCAATGGCTCGTTTGGCGCTCCGCTTTTGCATATAAGAGGGACACAGACCCACCTTCCTGCAGTGTCTCTACTTCTGATTCGTATCTGTCTCTTCACAACTTTCGATGCCTCCTTGTGCGCAATCTCGCTTGAGCGCCCCCGATCCACCTATTGAGCATGCGGAAGTCCCACGCGCGCCCGATGACTACCTCGCCGATGACGAGGACCTTGACGACCTCCCCATCGAAAGGCGCCTCCAACTCGCTATCGCAGCCGCGGGGGGCGCGCCTGATGTCCCAACGCAAGGCCGCCATATTTTACAAAGTCCCCCGTACCACCGTTCAGGATCGCATGAACAGAGTGTTGACCCGTGTGGATGCTCATGCCCACGAACGTCGACTTACCGATGTGCAGGAGGACATTTTGGCGGAGTGGATCAAGGTCTGAATATCATATCTCTACTCATTTCAATTATCAGACGCCAACCAGAGCCTTGCCAAATGCGGCCTGCCGCTGAGCCTGACCATGATTGGTGACTACGCGGCCGAGATTTTCGGATCGCCCTTGGGTGTCACTTGGCCAGTCCGCTTCAAGAAGCGCCACCCGGATCTCAAGGTCAAATGGACGACGGCGCTGGAAGCTTGCCGTGCTCAGTCCTTGACCCGACCTGTCGTCCATGACTACTTCACTCTCCTCGCTGAGACGATCGAACATTACGATATCAAGCCTAAGAATATTTGGAATATGGATGAGAAGGTCAGCCCATGCACTCATTCCCCTGGCCATTCTGACTCGTTGTACCCAGGGCATTCAGCTGGGCATCGCCGACAAGACTCGTGTGCTTGTCGACCGGGATCAGAAGGTCGTGCGTAAAATCGAAAGCGGAAACCGCGAGTTGGTTACCATCATCGAGGCCATCTCCGCCGACGGCAGCGCTCTCCATCCGTCTGTGGTCTTCCAGGGCCAGCGCCGGGATTTGCGATGGGGCGAGGACAATCCTTGCAACGCTAGGTAAACTCTTGGTTTCACTCTTTGGTTTTTTCATCTTCAGCTGACGTGTTCCATAGTCTCTCAATATCTCCAAACGGCTGGACAGACCAGGAGCTCGGGGCGTTGTGGCTCGAGAAGGACTTTGCACCCGCTTCCGCCGAGCGCTTGGATGACCCCGGCGACTACCGCCTTCTCATTTTGGATGGACACAACAGCCACTGCACCTATCGCTTCGTGAGCTTTGCACAGGTAGATACTGAGCTCTAGATACCATGTACTGTGTTCATTCCGTTTCTTAGAAACATCGGATCATCATTCTCTGTCTTCCTTCCCACACGCCGCACGCGCTTCAGCCTTGCGACGTCGGTGTTTTTGGTCCCCTCGCACACACGTGGAAAGCGAGGGTTTCCCAGGCAAGTTGAGCTTAGAAGCATTCTGCGGGTAGTCGTAACCGAAATCATGTAGCAACTTGCAATGAACGTTTTCATCGATAAATATAATCTTCTTGCGAACTATGCTGGCGCCCGGGACCTGGCGTTCCAAAAAACTACAATTCTTTCTGCCTTCCGCAAATGCGGTATCTGGCCCCTCGACGAGAGCGCCATCCCGGACGAAGAGTTTGAACCTGCGCAGAACTATACCACTCAGGCATCAATGCCAGTCGCTCCGCGTCTGCCCTCGATACTTGTTCCTATTTCGAGTTCGGGATCTTCTGGTACCTCAGCTATTTCGTCTTCTGCTCCACCGAGTATGGCATCAACACATTCTTCTATTCAATCTACTGGATCTAACACATCTGTTGCTTCAACTATCGGCCATCCCTCTGCAGACAACTCCTCGTCGGGGACCCAGTCCCGTCCTTCTACTCCCCCCAACTCCATCTCCCCCATGGAACGCGAGGCGTTGCGAGCGGCATATACTATCGCTATGCCGTCACCCCCTTCGTAAGACGGCATCTAAAAAAGCAGTGGAAGCCGAGAACGAAGAGCTTCGCAACCTCCTCAAGGTAGCAGGGGTCGAGCTCGAGCGAAACCATGCACAGATGGCACTGATGCAGCGGGAGAACGCAAACATTCGTCAGCAGCTACATGCCAAGAAGACGAAACGAAAGCGGACGTACACGACCGGAAAAGCACAACTAATGACCAGCGAGGAGATGATGTCGGCATTGCTGGACGACCTACACAAGAAGCAGATGGGGGAGCTCCACTCCGAGCTGAAGAAGAAGCACTTCCCCGATATTCGAGCGGCAATCTGCCAGGTGGAGAAGGACGGCAAGGCGGCTGCCAAGAAGGCGGAGCAGGCAGCCAAGACGGCGACGAAGGAGGCGGAGAAGGCGGCGAAGGCGGCGGAGAGGAGGGCGAAGGCGGCAGAGAAGGCGGCGGAGAAGGCGGCGAAGGCGGTTGAGAAAGCAGCTGCAAGGGCACGCGGACGTGGACGGGGTAGGGCCCGTGGTCGACGAACTGGCGGGCGTGGGCCTCGGGGTAGTGGGCGAGGTCGGGGGATGGCACCGGGAAGCGACGAGGAGGAAGAATTCAGCCCAGAGTCTTCGGAATCCGACGAGAATACTGACATTGACGTACCAGTACCCAACGCACTTCCCGACCCCATTCCAGCATCTTCAGACGAGGATTCAGATTTCGACGAGCAGGTTTTGGACGAGGATCCCATTCCCAGCGCGATAGGCCGCCTACCGCCGATGCAAGATGAATCCGACGATGAAGAAGATCTGGCGGAGGAAGAGAAGAAACTGGAATTGTGTCTTTCAACGGGCACCGATGGGAGTCTCGCCGCAATCTGGAGTTCCAGGTGGTGTGGACAGACGGGGACGTCACCTGGGAAGCCTTGTCCAACGTCAATGACTGCGCTGCGATGGAGGAATATCTGGCGCACCGTGACATTGACGACCCACTGCGCTTATCCAGGCGTAAATTCCTAATTAACCGCGCGCTGAAGTCGAGCAATGAGTAGTTTGAGGTATCCTAGAGGCCCAGTGTATCCCCAGAAACAGTCTATGCCACTTGAAATTGCGTGACGAAAGCAGAGCGAGCGGAAAATGGCGAATGCATGGGAAGTTCCCACGCCCGGCCGGCTGCCTAGTTTCGGCCGCTTTTGGACTTGCCGTCGCAAAATATTCGCCAAGCCATCATCACTTCATCAAATCCGGCACGCCGGGCCTCATTTCACTCATAGGATGCTAGCCTACGTTCTAGAGCCCCACAACATCTGAGGGCTCCGTCTATTCATGATTTATGTCCACAAAACCTTCAAGGTGGCCGGTTAGCCGGTGGGAAATAGTAGTAAGGGTCCATTTCAAATGTGAGCTTCAATGTCAATATTAACTGTTCGTTCAATAGGCTCAATGTCTTGTCTGATTTCAGGGGATTCATTTTCAATGCCAACGTTTCGAGATCAACCTACCGAAAACAACTTTAGAACAACCTATGGCAGGTTGCTCTCACTCTGCGCACTTGCCCTAAGTTGGGTAGTTGCAATCAACCTACAATCTACGGTAGGTTACCATCAACCAACACTAGGCTGATCACCAACGTAGGATAAGTCCACAGTGCTAATTGAAAAGTCTGTTCCATGAAATCCGACAAAAACTGCAACTACTACTCACTCGTCTTCTAACGTTAATTATGTGAGTGTGGCCGATCCTCCGCGTACGAGAAATAAAAGAACAAGTCGTCCTTCGTTCGTCTGATCTGCGTATCCTTCGTCTCACATCGATTCATTCATTCTGGCTGAGAAAGCCCACGTCAGTAGTTGGCGATAGTCTCCCAGTGTCAGACTCAAACAATACGAAAATTAAGGTAGTCGAAATTTTTTAGTATTGTATAGAGGTTGGCAACGGTTCTGCGTCTCAGGATGAGCAAGGTTATCATACCGGAAGGAGTGATCAGCATCCAGGCACCCAGATACGCCAGGCACAACCAGGCACATTAGGATGGATCGGGCTGGGCGGCCCACAGGCATGATTCAACATCTAAGAATACTCACTAGTACTTATATGTCCTTCTCCGCCTCATCCCTTCATCTCAGCTCGGGCTTCTTGATTTGGTCCAAGGTGACCTGTAATCATCGTTGTTTGTTTCAATGCCGAACAGCGGCGAGCCAACGATAGTTGCAGTTGCATTTAGAACCTGCCGTGGGCGCGCGGCAAGAGTTGATGGCTCGCGGCACATATCGGCCATCCTCTGCAGATTGCAGCTTGGCAAGGATGTACTGTTCCTCACCGTACCTACAGTATACGCCACCTAATATATCTCGGCTCTGTCCTGCATTTTATCGCATCTCCGTGTGTTTCAGAGCGGCGGACATAAGTAATGATTGCAGCCGACCGCCACAGGAATGCGATCAATTATACACAAGAGGCGGTATTGGTCGTGTTGAGCGAGGAGGCTCAGGGTCTCTGACTTTCATGTGTTTCAGGTTTGTCCCTGTGCTTCCCCGGCGGCGGACATGTGCCACGTCATATTTCGCCACAAATACCATGAATGCGGAGAGAGGATGAAGACATAGCGTGAGCAGTTTGCAGGATCAATTCGCGGGACCAATTTGATTTGGATTCAACCGAGTAATACAGTGAATTACATGCATTAAAATTTGATCAAAACTTGGGACGTGAACAAGTTCACAAAGGCCCAGACCTTTGGGTCCTTCCGTCAGGCTCAGAGATCGAGAGGTGAAAGGCCGAGTCCAAGATCAGCCATCTCGGTACCTCCGCACTGATGATTGAATTAATCTTTCAACTCACTCGCGGACCAACGAGAAGTGAAACGGCCTGGTGTTGAACGTTGAAAGTGCAACTGCTGTGCACGCACTGCCCAAATTCAACAGCTCATTCTTTATAGCTTACAGCTTACAGCTCGTCATTTTTAATATCCCTTCCACAACTTCATACAGCTCTTTACAGCCTTTTTTGTTGGTATATAGTCATGTACATGTTGAACGAATTCCCAGCGCGTTTACAACGGGTTCTCTGCTTATTTGGAGTCTGATCCTTTGAAATCCAACACCCGGATGCACAGGTGGTCGAATTATTCAACATCCGAATGCGTCAGGCTGGCCAGGGGGCCGTGTCGAATCAACACTGATTCGAAATAACTCACTAGGGCTTCAATGTCTTACGGCTTGCACGTATGTCTCCGTTCGGGTCCTGCACGGCTTCCGCCGGAGCCAGCCCATTTGGATACGGCTTTCCCGAAGGCCGAACAGTGGCGGTATGTCGCCACAATAATGGGAAAAGAACTATTTCCGTTGTTTCTATGCCCGATGAAGAAACGAAGAACTAACTGAGGATCACTTGTCTTTAATCCAAGTGATCAGCCACCTAGATTCGAACACGGACGAACTGGAACCCACGACGGGTGGCGCGGCGGTTCTGATCAATATCATCGGGATTCATATTCAATATCACTCTAGTGCAACTTCCTCGTATGTCTCCATCTTCGCAGCAGCCCGAAGCCATACCGCATTTCGTCTCATCTGGAATGGCTTTTTCCTATCTCTTGTTTCAAGTGGCGGGTATGGGGACACCGGGGCAGGAATTGATATGCCATAGCCCACTTGAGCCACAATAAATAGGCATGATGCATTACTGCGCATCAAACCCGGAATTGGTTGTCCTAGGCAAGGGTTCTGAACATCACTCGGCTCCGAGATGCTATAAATCGAACAGAAAAGAAAGGTAACGACGGCTTCTAGATCCCCACCTTCCTTCTAAACATGCTTCCAACCCTTCTCCGCTTCCCCTTCGTCTTCGCCAGCCTCATAACTTTAATTTCGCTCCTCCCCATTCCCGCGCTCGCGGCGCGGTACCCCTCCTATGGCACGCTCAGAACAACGAAATCGGGTGGGGTCTTGAATGTCGTGATCAATAACACGTACTCGACCATCAATCTGTTCGACATGCACGTCCAGTCCGACCTCGCGAATCTCGTGGAGACGCTACAAGCGAACGATACCGACGTTTGTGTTGTTGTGTTCTCCAGCGCCAACAAGGAGTTTTTCATTGGTCACATTGACGTCGAATATTTTCTGCCTGGATATGGTGGGTGTTACATTTGAACCTTTCAACTAGAAACGCGCCTGATAATATCTTCTTTTTTTTTGGCAGAGTCGGTGTTGCCGCTGTATGACACGGGCTTCCCGGACATGCTGTTCCCCGTAGCCTTGCTCTGGAACATAACCCAGCTTCCGCAGGCAACGATCGCTGTCATCGAAGGCGTCAGTATTCCGCTCTCTGTCAACCATCATATCACAACATGACTGAAGTCTGACACCCACCTCGCTCGCAGCGCACCCGCGGCATCGGGAACGAATTCCTCATGTCATGCGACATGCGCTTCGCCAGCACCTCCCCCTCCGTCCTCATCTCCCAGCTCGAAACGTCCCTTGGCGTGAACCCGGGCGCAGGCGGCGGCATGTACCTCGCGCGCCTCATCGGCCGCGGCCTTGCTTTCGAATACGTGCTCTCCTCCGCGGACGTCGACGCGCGCACCGCCGCGCGCGTCGGGTGGGTCAACGCCGCGTTTGACACCTCCCGCGAGCTGCACGCGCATGTGCGCGCGCTCGCGGCGCGGATCGCGATGTTCCCTGCGGCGGGCATCATAGCCACCAAGACGGGGATCAACGCCGTCACGCGGCCGTCGCGGGAGGAAATTGTGAACGCGGCGCAGAACGTTATCGCGGCGCTCTTGCCGACGCCGGCGGTGCAGGGGGCGTTTAGGCGGTTCATCCATGTGACGCGGAATCAGAGCATAGGGAAGATGGAGCTGGATTATGGGGCAGAGGTTGGGCGGTTGTTTGAATAAGATGGGGACGACGGTGGTGTGGCCTTACAGTAGATGTGCTTAATGCGGTACTAGACTAGATTTGTGTTCGGTTAATTCAGTATAATAAATAGTTTGTTTCATCTTGACTTGGCGACCGAAGCTAACGCTGCATGTACGAATTTTCCTTGGGTGGTGTAGCCTAGTCCTCTTTGTGGCGGCATACTGGCGGTATAGTCCAGAGATAGTGCGACAGTGGCTCTGGTTCCCGCGGACTTGTGGGGACTGAGACATAAGAGCAAGGTACATACGCATTAGTGCAAGTGAGCGACGTTTTTGACGTTGAATAATCGGGACCACGCAGCCTAGCCCAATTCCCCGAATCGTAATCGGAGCTACCTGTGGTGGGCGTTGTCTGTGCTCGAAGCAGTGAAAAACGAGTGTCATTGCCAAGATATCAATACGAAACCGGCAAGCAGCTGCTGAACCTGAACAACCATTGCGGCGGTTGTGACTTCCACCCCGTGTCCAAATGGGAATCAAGAACTTCGGCAAAGCGGTTCACAAGCGAACCCGGACTAGGCTCCAAACCATTCAATCCAGTGCTCTCCGGGTCCGTGCCCTTCGCAGGTGCGCATCAGCAGTCCCTTTTCGCGCAGAAGGGGGAAGTGCTCCCAGTAGTTATCGACACGCACGTCGCCGGTGATCGCCGGCATCTCGAGCTCGAGCGTGACATCTTCGAGCGCTGCGAGTGCGCCGTCGAGCTGCGCGCAGAACCCCGCGGCGAGGTGGTTTCTGTGGGTGACAACTGTGCGGGTGGCTCAATGAGAATGGGAGGGTGCTGAGGATTCTGAGCGCCGTGGGTGGGTCCGGGGTGTCGATCCGGAGGAGCCTGAGATTGGGGAGAGGGGAGAGGTCGAGGGAGAGAGACGAGTGTACTGCAGCGAGATCGAGGACGGAGATGTTGTGAAAGGTGGACGGGAGGGGCCAAGTGGCGAAGAGTGGGCGACTACGTCCGGGGGTGCCGAGGGATAAGACCAGGAGTTGTGATATGTCAAACGGGGAGTGCGGATGGGCGAGCGATTCGGAGAGCGGGAGTTCTGCCCACAAAAGTGATAGAGTGTCGAGAGTGACGGGGTCGGTTGTGCATGTGAGAGCGGAGAGCGGGCGACCCCTATGAGGAAACCAGAGAGGATGAGGTGGCGGATACTGGGTGACGGGCGCTGCCACATAGTGTTGAATGCGTCGTCCAATCCTGCGTAGAATCGGATGCCGCGGAGCGATGGAAGAGTGAGGAGGCGCTGCACACTTACTTTTTAACCATGTAAACAGAAGCAATGACATTATGTGGCTGTGATTTGATCCATCAGTTCAGGCTTGCGTCTTCTGTCGACGCATGTACTGGGATAAGTGAGTTCTTCCTCGATGCACGCCTCGCCCCTCCGCCGCCAGCTCGGCGGGCTTGTCCCTCCCAAAATCGCTACCCCGCGTCTCGTCGTGCGTGTCCCGTCCTTCCCGGGTCTCTCCGCCCCTTCTTCCGTGTCCTTCCGCATCCGCATTCCCTCTACCTTTTCCGCCTCTTCCGCTCTATCCCTCTTACTCCTCACTGATATTCACCCGCCAGACCGGCAACTCCGGCGCCACCCTCACCCCGCTAGTAGACTTCTACTCCATTCGGCGGCCTCAAAGGCCGCTTCTTCAGCGGCAAGAACGCGAGCGGCGCACCCGTGCTCGCGCTTATCGGCGGCATCTTTTTGATTGGGTATACTCTCGATTATCAGCGTGCGTGTTGCTCGTTTTTTTAAGCTGGAGACCGTGCTGACCTATCCTATCCTCTCTCCTCCTCGTACTGCTACCCGCATGGCCGCCGACAGTCCACCTCAGTGCGTCCCCTTCCCTTCGTCCCCTCCCTTCTCTGACCTCGTTTCGTCTTATCCAGAACACCACAAGAACAACGCGCACTAGATCCAGCGCTCGATGTCGGCGGCGCCTGTGGGAGAGTCGAAGCTGTAGAAGAATGCGATACCGTGTGTTGTTACTCTGAATTGACTTGCGCCGTTCCTACTGTGCGGCCCCATCCGATCCCCGTCTATCGCCGCCGCCCGCTCAACGTCTCGGCCGCCTTGAGGCTCTGCTGGCCTGTGCCTACATGCTCAACCTCTGCGCGCCATCTGAGCTGGCTCAATTTGGCCGGTGCCCGCCGTCTGCTCTGACGCGACTCGGCGTCGTTGTTCCGTCGCCGCCCGGCGTCCTCTCTACCCAGCGCGCCCCCGCTCGTCCTCTCGTCCCCCGCCCGCGGATGCTCGCGCGCGAGCCGTTCCTTTCCCCGCTTTCCCCGCGCCCGCGACGCCGTCCGTGCGCAAGGGCGACTTGGGCTTAGCGACGTGCGGCGCGCGCGCGCGCGTCAGTTTAGTCGCGTCGAGTCCGAGTCTGTGTGATGAGATGTGAGATGCTGAGGCGCCGCTGACCCGCTGCGATTGCCGCGCTCCTCTGCGCCGTGGTGTACGCGTGGCCCGGAGTCCCGCAGTCGTCTACATCTACTCTGTAACAGCGAGGCGCAGGCACTCGTGCGAGCGCTGCCTGCCCGCCTTCGATGCGGATGTTAAAACAATCGATCAATCGCATTCGGGCGGCTGCGCGTCGGCGACGCCAAACCGACCTGGGCAATGCCGTCTTGTCTGCCCGCACATGCGACAATACCCAGCTCAGATCAGCATACCTCTGACAAGTCCGCGTGGAGCAATGCAGCTCGCTCCTGCAAAATACAAAATAGCCCACGTCAATGTAGGCAAGGAGAGACGGCGGTTCGAGTCCGCCCGGGGACATTACCTGACTGAGTAGTCTTTTTGTCGTGGGACCGAGTATAGCTGTAGCTGTAGATCCCGCGGCGCTTTATCGATGTCTAAGCGCACCGGCCCAATTCTTTCCGAGCACTACCGAGTATTTCAGCTGCTCGCCACAGCGGTGGACGGCTGGGTGCTAGGTACTGCGGTTACAGTCGAGCTTGATCTTCGAGCGCTACATATAAGTAGCCGTAGCCTACATACGCGTACGAGTAAAAGAAAGGGACAGAAGGAAAACGTCTGCGTGGAGCAATGTAGCTCGCTCCTATAAAATAGATGATGTTCTGATGGATGCAGGGGAGAAATGGCGGTTCGAATCCGCCCGAGGACATGTTGGTTATAGGACGTTGCTTTTTGGCCTATTTTCTCAGGGTAGCTGTTTGGTTTCGAATTCTTTTCTCTCGTGGCAATGGTGGCGGAGGTCCCGCGACCGGCCAGCCGTCGATGTTTTCTTTTTCTCTTGCGCAGCTGGACAAGAGATGAGTCAGACTCGGACGACACACGCTTAGGTTGCGCGTGCGTGTGCCGCTCTTATACTTGGATCGCGGTTCTACCTCAGTTAAGATTCCTTGACCTCACTTACAGTACTTGCCGGTACCAGTGCTGTACGACTACGTTCAACTTTGAAAGCAAGAATGAGTCCCCGTGGAGCAATGCAGCTCGCTCCCACGAAATAGGCTCGACGATCTGTGCATACGCAGGGAGAGGCGGTGGTTCGAGTCCACCCGGGGACATAGAGTCAGGGCGTTCTTTTTTCTTCCTTGCTTTCGCGTTTTTATTTGTTCGTGGTAGCATTCCATCACTATATTATAGGTCTCAATTCACAGCAGTCCGAGGCGCCGATTTGGTTTGCGTTGTTTTCAGACTGTGCGATATGTCGGCTCAGGGATGGGCTACGGCAAGTCGAGCTTGGGTCTCAAGCTCTACGTATAAGCAGCCTACATGCAAGAAGCCCCGTGGAGCAATGTAGCTTACTCCCAAAATATGGCATTGTGAGATGAATCATGATATACATACCGGGGGAGCTGGTGGTTCGAATCCACCCGGGGACATGATGGCTAAGCATAAAGTGCCGAATGGCTTTTTATTTCATTGCCCATGCCAGTAACTTATCGATTTCTTTCTTTCTTCTCGTGGTAGCGTACCGTAGGGCTCACAGCGCCCCAGCTGTCCAATGTTTTTTTTCTCTTGCGCAGTTGATACATTGATACGCTTCGCTTGCGTGTGCCGCTCGTCGATCGCATTTGATTTCCACAGTCTAATTTGAGTCTAATTCAGACTCCTCGGCCTCACCGGTGCCAACGCTGTACGACTACGGTCAACTTTGAATGCAAGAAAGGAAGAGTCCCCGTGGAGCGATGCAGCTCCGAGGGGCGAGCTGTCAAGCGCCATCAAAGATGAACCCCCTGCAGTATGTTCGTGTTTGTCACTCCCATTGATCCCACTGACAGGAGCTGCGCGCGCGAGGCGCCGCAACATAATCGACGGACGCGGATCGTATCTACAACAACACGAGTACGGGAGAATGTTAATTAAGGTGTTTAGGTGGTCTGAGGAGGCAATGAAAGCGGTGAGTGACCCATATCTCCAACAACACAAGTACTGGAGAATATCGACAGCAACACGAGTATGGGAGAATGTTAATTAAGGTGTTTATGTAGCCTGAGGAAGTAATAAAAGCATTGAGTGCCTACAACACCCACATCCTCTTCTCTCACATGCCAGCCCTGTCAGTGGGATCAAAGGAAGTGACAAACACGAACATACTGCAGGGGGTTCATCTTTGATGGCGCTTGACAGCTCGCCCCTCGTGCAGCTCGCTCCCACGAAATGTGCCTACGCAGGAAGAGGTGGTGGTTCGAGTCCACCCGGGGACATGGACCGTCGTTCGCGCTTTTTTCTTTCTTTCTTTCTTTCTTGTTTTTATTTGTTCATTAGCATGACATAACTATAGGTCTCAACTCACAGCAGTCCGAGGCGCCAATGTGCTCTGCGTTGCTTTTGGACCGTGCGATATTTCTGCACGTATGTCGGCTCAGGGATGGGCTACAGCAATGTCGAGCTTGGTCCTCAAGCTCTACGTTTCCGTAGCCTGCATACAAGTAAAAGGAAGAGACAGAAGGAACAAGTCCTTGCGGAGTAATGCAGCTCACTCCCGCAAAATATGGAGTAGTAATCATAGCAATGGTGTATACCGGGAGAGTTGGTGGTTCGAATCCACCCGGGGACATGGTCGTGAAGCGCTGTTTCTCTATTTGTTTCTACTGGTAGCTTTTTGGTTTCTTTTTTCTCATGTCAATGGTAGCGGAGGTCCCTTGAGTCTTGACCAGTTAGCCGTCCAATGCTTTCTTTTTCTCTTGCGCAGCTGTACAAGAGATGACTCGGACAACACACACTTAGGCCGCGCGTGCATGTGCCGCTCTTGGAATCTGGATTGCAATTCTACCTCAGTTGCTGGACTAATTCAGACTCCTCGACCTCGCCGGTACCGATGCTGCACAACTGCGGGTTAACTTTGAAGCAAGATAAGAGTCCCCGTGGACAAATGCAGCTCGCTCCCACAAAATTTCCAACTTTTTCATTCTGTGTACGGGAGAGATGGTGGTTCGAGTCCATCCGGGGACATTATTGATCATGACATTTCTTTTGTGGCGGCGCGTTAGCCGGATCAAGTGGTGTTTTTCCTTTGTTTACTCACCACGACCTCTTGGCGACTTGGGTTATTACAGGCCTCCTGCGCTTGTATCTTCTCTTTTCATGGTTGGATTTGTGGCTCTAACACACCGTTCTGAGACCCATCTGGGACTGGCTATCCCCTTTGTCTCCTGCTTCGAGTGCATCTCCAGTGCATCTGCCAACGCTCACTGTGATTTACGTCTAACTAGTTCTGCTCACCTCCTCGTCATTCCAGACTCCTGATCCTCCAAAGACGTGTCGCCGTTTTGCGCCCCGCACCGGCCGTACAGTACGTCTAGCCCGAATTCAATGAACCGCGTACCGACACGGACGAATTGATGAGGTGTTGGTGCAATGGCGGACTCTTACTCACGAGAAAGGCCAGCGCAGCTCCGACTTCCTGGCGCCGAATACAGCACTCTGATCTGCGGCCAAAATTCTGGCTTCGACATCGGTAACTTTGGGACCCCGAATGCCTCGTCCTCTTCCGCGTGGTCAGCACCAGGGAACTCTCAAGTTCCTTGGCGGAAAATCTCAATCTGGGGACCCCAGTGTTGTTTCCGCAGCCTCCCAGTACTTGACCTTTGACTTGCCGTTGTCGAGCGAAGGTCAAGCGAAGGTACGAAAACAAGACGGGGTCTTAACCCTACTGGTCCGCGAATGCCGCTTTGCCAAGTACAAGGCCCAATAACCAAGCCCGTTTCACGCTCATCCCCCGTTCGAAATCCACATATACCCTTTGATCATTATTGATGTGCGAACAGGAGATACGTGTCGCCACGCGGTCAATTGGCGTGCATACATAAAAGGTTCGGCTGACTCGACAACAGCACTCAGCACTCTCCACTATCCATGCCGGTCTCCTTCGCCGTCGCAGCCCACTCCGCTAAACCGTTCCCACTACCCCAGGCGGGCTGGCACACCGCAGATGGGTTTTTCGCCACCGCGTGCACAAACCAGCACGCCAAGGCGGGGGAGATCCTGCAATATTCCCTTGGGCCGGCGCTGGGAAGCCGCACAGGCACCGATACGGACAAAACGTGCTTTCTCGTCAACTCAACCACCTCTTGGTGCAATGTCGCGGTTGGCTTAGAGGTTCCATATAATTTGTCCATGGATACGACGATCCGTGATATCGTGCCGAGCCCAAACAGCTTCGTTTCGACGCTGCTGGACGCATACACGCAGGACCGCGCCGTCGTCATCCGACCCGACGACGTGTGGCTCGCCATCCTGTCCCAGTTCAACTTCTTCGTCAACGCGCACGCGGAGCTCCTGCGCGCGAACTTCGTCGCGCACGAGGGGCAGAAGCGGCTGACCGTCAAGGTTGTCGGCCAAGGCGTGAATCGATACACGGTGGATTTCGGCTTCATCGCGCGTGCAATGGCAGGGCTCGCCGAGGAGAACGTCGTCGATCCGGAACTGCGCGCGTGGGCCACGCCTGATTTCACCACCACGACTGACAATGACCGCACCGTGAGCGCGGTGCTCCTCATGGCGACGCTGAAGAAGTACTTCCAGTACATGATCATGCTCGCCGGGTGCGGGATCCCGCGCGTCACGCTCGAGGGGGAGCGGTCGGACTGGGTGGATATCCTCATATCCTCAACCGGCTCGAAAAGCTGAAGGAGTACGGACTGGAGACGACAGCATGGTACCACCTCCTGCGGCCTGTGCTCACCCGCTTCGTCGCGGCGTTCGACGACCCCATGAGCGTGATGAACGTCGATTTCTGGCAGCGCGTCGCACATTATCAACCCGGCGGCAGCGGGCGCGGGGATTACTATACCGGGTGGATCACCGTGTTCGCCGTATTCGACAAGGAGGGGAGGTGGATGGGGCCGCCGTTGAACACCACCGCCTCGATAGTGAACACCACTGCTCCTGATCAGATCGACGCCCTAGGGGAGGCCCCGGAGACGCTCACCGCGGCGCAGTTCTGGGAGGCGTATGGGCGTGCGTATAAACCCTTCCGCGACACGTGGGAACACCCTCTCGACCTCGTCCTCGACGACACGGCGTACCACCAGCTCAACCGCAGGGCCATCCCGCCGGGATATGCGGAGGTGGACGTGCTGCTCGACGACAATGACGAGAAGTTCGAGTGCGCAATGGTCGCCGGGAACGTCGGAATGCGCGTGTCGTCCAGCGGCGACCGCAAGCTGTCCGAGTGGGGGGCGGATGATACCGTGCGCCCGGTGGCGGGGTGGTGGTTGTTGTCAAGGATGAGGAGGGGATGCAAGAGAGGGCGGATAGGGCATACAAGGATATCCATGGGATGGAGCATGTCTAAAATTCTTGACCTGGATCCTAGGACCTAGGCTCACCTGGAAGTAAGAGCAAGTCCTCGTGAAACAAAGGAGCTCAATTCCACAGAATTAAAACTTTCGTGATGAGTGCAGGGGAGAAATGATGGTTCAAATCCACTCGAGGACATATGAATCAACGGTTCAACAGTAAGGAGTTTTGTGTTTCGTTTCTTCTGCTTCTCGTGGTAGCGTAGGTCTCACAGCAGTGGGAGACACCGTTTTTGCTGCACCTTTGGATCCTGTGGGGTATCTCAGCTGGCGCTTGCTCATTTCGGCGGAAAGCAGAGGAGAAGGTGGGCTGCGGCGATATGTCCGAAAAAGCCTAAACTGCCGACCAGCCCTGGCCACCGCTAGTACTGTACTTTTTCATTCAAATTGACAGGGGGTGTGACACGTGACCCATTTTACCTATTCGACATTTCGGCAGCGGCCGAATTTTTGCGTGACACCCCCAAAATTTCGGCATTTGAACCGAAAATTTCGTGTTTTTTTGCACTTTTTGGGCAGTTTGGGGACCTGCGTGACCGCTTGGAGGTTCGACAGAGGCCCGAGTGATGCGTGACTACCGATTTGAAGGAAAAAGTATAGTACTGTAGTGTTGAGCAACTCTTATTTCAGTTTTTGGAAAAAGTTTCTAAACCCCTCGAAAACACGTTTGCGATGGTCAGAAAAAAAAATGGATATTTTACGGTCACTTTGGAGGGAGTTTTCGCAACGTTTCCGGGTATCACGGCGAGATTGACAGTCAAGCTGTTACCAAACAACGCGGCCACGTCACGAACGTCAAGCTTTACCAAAGCTTTAAAATTACACCGTCAGTCCGAGGCAAGTCCGAGGTGATGTCCGCCGCTGCCGAGGTAGCAATTCAATGGCTTTGTCTACTGGTAATCAATCTCACCACTCTGAACAGAACGAAACTCGTCGACACTGCGATCTCTGCAGGAAGTGGATCGACTTCGGGAAGGGTGGAGAAGCAAACTGGACGTTCCATATCGAAAGCGCTGATCACCAGAAGAAATTGAACACGACCTGTTCTAAGCCAATTAATTCCTTCTTTACCCAAAAACCTCGCCCGCCCCAAAATACCCCCTCGCACCCTTCACCATCTTCTGCTGCGCCGCTGGTACCCACCTCTTCCCCATCTGTACCCTTACCACCTTCTGCCCCACCGAACGCGCCTCCCGTCATCGATGTTGATGCTATCGAGGAACAGCCCAAGTCACCGGAGTCTGCGTTACGAGATGATCTGCTGGCTCGAGTCCACGCCACCATATCCTCGCTTCCAGGGAGCGTGCCCGTTGCGACTGGGGAAGACATGCTCAGCTTGTTTGCTGTGGACCCCGTCAGCCTGGTTCAACCTGGGACGGATCCCTGGGAAGAATTTATTCACGGCAATTTCGATACCTTGCTCAAGGATGGCGCGCTTTCGAGGAATACCGTGCAGTTATCCGAACTCGTCCGACGGGGAACCCTAGGAATGGATGCTTTCCTCGCTTGGCTTCGGGCCTGCTTTTTTAAGCTCGAGATCTCCCCCGCTATGGTTGAAGATCGCGTCGAACGAATTATTCAAGCGATGGTATTCTGTACGTATTTCATTACATCTAGTTGGTGCGAATTAACCATTACTCCAGCGGTTCGACCACCACCATTGTGTCTCAACCTACGACCACAGTGACTGGCCCCGCTCGTCGCACGGCGGCGAAGGCAATTGCCCCTGCACACGCCGGCTGTATTGGCCAGATGCTACCTTTGGCTGTCGATAAAAAGGCGTCGATGATGTATCCCATCTCGCTCCATGCGTTCCGGGATCTTCCGTGGAGCGTCAAGTTCGGGAAGACGGTCATTCTCCGCTCTGTGGACTGCCGAAAAAATACCCAACAGTCCGGGATATGTACGCTGTGTGCGAAGCTCCTCCGTAACCCCATCATCAAAGGCATCCTGGAGCGGAACGATAGAGGCTCTCAACCTTGGACTTCATATGCATATCTCACCATGCAGGATATGCACGCTTTACTCCACAAGAAAAGCAAACAAATCAACGACCTGAAACTTCTGGGTCTCAACCTCGGCTGCACATTGATGGTCCGTGCCACACACCTCGCTGAGCATTCGCGCTTTGTACTCGCAGTCAGCAGGGGAGACGTTCCCCGCTTGAGCAGTATTGTAGCCAATTGCATCAAACACGGTGATAGCATCTTCACGGCGACGGAGAAAATATACCGCGCGTTGACCGGCGCCTTCCGCAATCATAGCTACACCGAGATCGCGCACCAGCAGCTCTATCTCTTCCTGCAGCTTGGCGGTCCAGCGGCGGCCGAACTAGCTCATCGCTGCCTTGGGTTGCCTTCGATCAATGCTACCAAACGGCATATTGCAACTGTCCCTCTCGTCGCATCTCCAAAAGCCCCAACCATGGATGAGATGCTTCGAAACCTCGATGTTGGATTCCCTACTCCATTCACGCCACCCGCCGACGGAACGCTAGGGCCAGGCTTTCAGATAATGGTCGATGAAATCAAGGTAGAGGGTCGAATGCGATGGGACCCATAGTCGAACATGATCTTGGGCCTCTGTCGTGAGCACAGTGCCAACTATGAGCTCGAGTTTCTCGGGCTACCTCAAGCAGAGTCGATCCACGCCGGACTTGCATCTGGTAAGGTTCACCTGGCTAGCGAGGTGTGTTTCCTTTCCTTTACGGTACATTTCCTATCGATCTAACACTGAATTCAGGCAATGGTTGCTGCTGTGAGCTCGTTTTCCGACATCCCCGTCCGGAATATAGCTCATCCGTTTATCATCGCACCCACCTGTTGTGATGCGGGTTCCGTAGGCCTCGCCAGGCTGGAGGTAAGCGCGCACGGATATTGTATCCGGCGCAGCTATGTGTGACAGGAGGCGCCGACTCGGGCCCTCCCCGTGTTGTAACCCTTCATCTAGGGTCCATGTCACCCTTGGATGGGGACTCCGCAGCACCGAGACCGTGGAGCAGTTATACGCATGCTCAGGCATTCAGCGGGTCCGGGGCGGGGGGTTCCCTCCAAGTAGAGATTCACGACATCGTAGCAGGTTGCAAGTTAAGATAGATATTATGTAAGTAAAGATCCCGGATCAACTACTAACATAATAATGCGTATGTTATATGTATACGTTGTATGTAGAATTAATATATGTACAATACTGTCCTCGCGCGGTGTCGTCTAGCAGCGTCTTGTTCGTACCCCGTCACAGAGCCCCCCACGCTGATAGCGTGCACTGCGCCTGTTACCAATTCTACAGCGCTCTCCAATCTCTTTACACTCCGTTGTGGAGGCGAGAATCTAGCCCTATAGTCTCAGCTTCCGCCCAGCGCCTAATGGGGCCCCATGCCGATGTCGTCGTCATCC
This sequence comes from Mycena olivaceomarginata, assembly GCA_029378375.1. Taxonomy (NCBI): domain Eukaryota; kingdom Fungi; phylum Basidiomycota; class Agaricomycetes; order Agaricales; family Mycenaceae; genus Mycena; species Mycena olivaceomarginata. Next base: position 92,933 of record JARKIC010000970.1, on the reverse strand, counting down.
TCGGTGGTCCAGCGTCGCGGGGCGTCGTCCATTTCGTAGTCGTCATCCCCCTGCACCGTGTCAGAAAGCTCCTGATTTTCCGGAGCCTCCTCTCGACCGATCAAGTGCAGGATCCCGCTTGATGCAGCTATGTTAAGCGCAAACAAGGGCGACTCCTCCGTCTCGACGCCCGGCATTTCCACCTCAGAAAACTCCGCCACCTGGGTTCCTTCTTCCGCCTGCATCGCCGCTTGCATTGGCTCGAGCTCCCGTTGCAGACGTCCCGACCTCTTCCCTCGGCGTACCCTTTTGCCCCCTGTCACCTCTTGCGTTGCGCTCAATGACCCTTCCCCTTCCTCCTCCGCTGCAGTCCAGCGACGGCTACTTTGACGTCCGTCCTGTTGCGGCGTTTCATGATTAAGGAGGACCGCGAAGCGCGGTGGAATATTGCTGGGGTCGGGGGCGTGTGGCCAGGAGACCGGCAAGGGGTCTGATGCGCTTGCTTAGAGCCACGAGGTCCGCACGGGGGAGTAGGGTTAGTGGGTCCCCGTGATGAGGACGGTCCAGCGGTGTTCGAGGACGAAGGTGGGGGCTCCAGGCGATCTAGAAGCGAGGGAGGCGGCGCCAAGCCTAGGCGTTCCGTCAAGGAGGGGACTGGGTTGGTTAACCTCGACTCCAAAGGGATTCTACGATGTCCCGGGCGAGGAGGATGGGGGGCCGACAGCCGCTCTTCCAGAGTCGGTCGCGCCACACCCTTCCCTTTATCGCGCATCGCCCGGGGCTCCGTTGGAGGCGGCGGAATGGGTGGTCGACTGCCCTCAGCCATATCTCCTGCAACGACGCTGGGGGATACTCTAGGCGGCGGTGGAGCCACTCGAGGCGTTCCCTCCACCGAGGGGGGAGCAGAAGATTCCGCCTCGATCTCCGGAGGCGCTGGTGACAACCTGGCTCCGGCAAGCTCCAAGTCCGGCTGTACGACGGGCGCGTCTATGGGTTCCATGTTGACCTCCTCGGTTGTCTCCCTTGGCGAGGGAACAGAGGCTTGAGGGATGTCAATCGCGTCCCAGTCCAATTCCAGAGAACCTTCCCATTCCGGAGCAGCTTGAGGAGCGCTCACGGCCAAAGGTATCTCTCCTTCCGAAGCAGCTTGGAAAGCGCTCACGGCAGGTTGGATTGGGAGTTGTACGGTGGCAAACTCCTGCTCAATCGCGACGGCGGGGGCGTATGGAGGAGCTGGAGCGTCCTCGTCGAAGTCCTCCTCGCGCAGCCATACGTCCGTGGTGTATAGCGCGGCCTCGTCGAACTCGTCGTTGGGTCGGAAGTTGATCTGCATCTTCTTCCATACAGCTCCCAGCGCCCCGAAACCTCTTCGGCTTGTCGTGACGTCTTCGAATCGAATCCAAATCAGCCCCTGCGCTCGTATGATTGACAAAGGGCGCGCACGACTGATCGAGAAGGCGTCCCTCGTGAGGGCTTGGAACGTCTGCGCGGATATGTCGTGGTTGGTATCGGCGACGGTGACTACGTTTGTCGCGGGGTTCTCCTCCTCAAACTCGTCTACCTCCATGCCCTCCTCCTCTGAAGAGATCATCCCCTCGTCCTCCATCTCTCGATCATCTACTACCAGCACCTTCTTCTTCCCGCCAACGAGGGGCAGCCGTGAAGGATGAGGCGCCTCCGCTCGCTTGTCGCGGTCCCTAGTTTCGCCGTCCTGAGAGGGGTACATCCAATGCGATGGCTTCTTCGGAATCCAACGATTGCCACTCTCCACAAAGAACGGGTACCGAGGCACCGGTGACCCGAAGCGTTCCCAATCCAGAAGACCAGGAGGAGGTTCGAACTTGCCGAAGTACAAGCACCTTCCAAGGGAACGGTCGTACCAGCACTTGGATTCCATGCTGACCTTCTTTCCCCGGTAGATCCAAGCACGCTTGTCGTTGACTTCGCCTAGCTCCCACTTGTCCCATTTACCCTGCCACTTACGGGGAATGGCTGGAGGGACAATCCAGGGCACTCGATCTTCTGCAATAGTCCGCCTTTCCACTGGTGGAGCCTCCAGACGATCGTCCGAGGCAGTAGGAGCTGGCAGAACGTAGACGGGGAGCTGGGGAATACGGAATACGGGGGCTGAATCTTCCCCCGACTCGTCTTCTTCTTCCGACTCCTCATCCTCCTCCTCATCCTCGGGTGCTACTGAAATAAGCGCTCCCGAAGATGATCTGGCTCCTCCTCCTCCTGCGACCATCCTAGCCCCGGGTGCTGCTGATGCAATAAGTGCTCCCGAGGCTCTCCCCGATCCCCATCCCCCAGCGGTCATCCGGGCCGTTTGCGGACGAGGGCGAGGGGCCCACGGTGGACAAGAAGTCATGTACATGGAAGATGACCTCTCCTCGTTCCTCGGGTCCGTAGGCACGTGTTCTCCTCGCCCGTCCTCCGCACGGAACAGAGAGTCCAAACGTCCTTGACTCTCGGCAAGCAACTGATACGTATTGTTCCGTATCAGGTAGACTACGTCGGTACCTTCTACGAAACTAAAGAAGGTGGGGGGGCGAGGCACCGCCGAACGCAGCACCGGCGTTTCCGGAGGGAACTCGTGCACGATGAAGCATGGTACCCTCTGCTTCATAAGAAGCAGTACTCCAGCTTCGGTCATGCCGTTGACCCACAGACCCATCCAATCGTCATTTGCAACAGGCATAGTGACTTCCCGTAAGTCTGCGACGGGCATCAGTGCATCGTCTTGCCGAGCTTCAATCATTCGGATCCACCCCTCCATCTCTCGGAGGCCTTTTTGGAATGCCACCCCCAGGTCAACCGTGTCATCCCATCTTCTCACACCTAGCAGCGACTGGAAGCGCGCTCCGGTGCAATAGGACGGTTTGGTTGCCCAAGTGGAGGAACCGGGCTGGAATCTGGAACTAAGATTCCGCAGACGAATTTCCTGCATGGTCATAATGCTCCTCAGACTCTGCACGAAAGACGACTCCCAGACTCCTTCGGACGCGTTACTCGGGGAACTATTCCATCCTTCCATCAAGGGCTGGAAGGCTTGATAAGACAGGTCATTGGAAGGTACCGCCGCAACTCGTCGGATGAAAGCCCAATGTGAGGTCGCTTCTAAGAAGTACTGTGGGCTATACAAGCAATCGTGTTTGCCCGTATGCCCGTCGTATCGCCGCTGCAGCACGTCTTGCGCTGCTGTGGTGGCCGGCCTCGCGGAGCGCTCACCCGGGAGAAAGGGGAGCTGCTGCGAGTTCGGCGACCACAGCTCAAACGACGTCCTCCACATTCTACAATCCTGGCAGAGAGGGAGGGGAATTGCTTTAGGTCGAAGGTCATGGCCGAGTTGATGTTGGGTATATCATAGTACCCCGCCGTGCACGATACACGGGAGTGGCTGTACCAGGGGTTGCTGGAGGAAGACATGTTGGTAGTGTAGATTGAAGTTGCTTGTTCGAGTGATACGTGACGCGCTCACTTGGAAAGGAGCAGCGGGCGTACACTGAGTTGGTGGGAGTTAGAGAAAGAAATGAAAATATCGAGTCACCAAGCACGTGCTATCTCTCCCACGCATGGGCCCGCATGAGCGCTCGGCGCTCATCGGACTTCTTCGGCCCAGTCCTTCGCGCTATCCTAAGTCAACTTATGAAGCCGCAAATACTCCCTCTTCAGCGCCGGCACATTTCTCAGATCCCTCTCGGAGACCCAAGTGTCATCAGCCGGCCCGTATCCTTCCCAGCGGATCCGGAACATCCTCTGATTGCCATCCTTCCTGGGCCGCACTGCATGCCCCAGAATAGCCTCCACCACATATTCCTCTGACGCCTTCAGATACTCCCGCGTATCTGGCAGCTTGGTCCTCTCCCCCAGCTCCTCCTTGGACATATGGTACTTGCGCAAATGTTCAAGGTTGAAGACAGGATGCATGGAATAAGTATCCGGTAATCGCAAGCGATAAACGACCGGATTAATCTTCTCCATGACCTCGAAGGGGCCGATGGTGCGCTGCACCAGTTTGCGACCCGTTCCCTGCACGTCGACCAACTCCAACGAGTGCGGATTTACCAGCACGTAGTCCCCTTCCTCAATACTCTCCACAGGACGCCTGCTTTTATTATAAGCGCGAGCCTGTCTCTCCTGCGCCAATACTACCGCGTCCCGCTGAAAGGCTTTGCCTCGGTCCGTCTACAGCTGGAGTACTGCTGATAACATGGACCGACGAGTGGAATGCAGCAGTACAAGCCACAACCACTAACCGAAATCCACATCCTTGTTCCCCCTGGTTGCACAAGCTTAGACGTGCCGACGAGTATTCATGCATTTTAGACTTCTTCACAAAACTGTGAAGGAGTAGAAAAGGGACACAGATACTTCAGTTTGACTGGTTGAAGCCCTTAATCAAGCGCTCAGAACAAGAGCACTTGACTAATGGCGTGCAAGACTGTTGTGGTGGGATTAAGACCCTCTCTTGGCATAGCCAACCGAGTGCGTCAATCCTACACCAATCCAAAACCAATCCCAAATATAAGCCTTCCAAGGCTGCTGATTGTTTAAGGTCCCTTTCGACCGTATCCCATAATCCCAAGTAATAAGCCTTCCAAGGCTGCTGTAGTGGTGCCGTGTTCTCAATCCAAATCCCAAATCCCTTCACACATCTTAATCACAATCCCAAATTATGTGTTTTACTTCCACCGAAGGCAAGACATATTAATCACATTGTGCAAACGAAGCAAAGCTCTTAATAGAACCAGTCCAGGATCACAAGCATGGACTAAGCGTTGTAACACAAGCCCTAGATCCAAGTCTCTTAATTGAGACCAAGACCTAGCTCCTGTGCCAACCCAATGTTAGTGCCACAAGCACTAGATCCAAGTCTCTTTATGAGACTAGGATCTAGCACCTGCGCCACCACCACTGCAGTAGTCCGTCCATACTAGAACTGCCCTCCTTATATACTGTACATTTACGCTTACACTACTCTAATTACACTACCTGAGTAAGCTAAAGATCTGCCATTTAACTCCTTGTTTCCAATCGGTTGTCTGACTCGACTGAACTTCCAAGCCAAATAGTGTTGTCCTGCCCTTCGGACCATTGGATTCAGAAAGTGCTGAGTCTCCCATTTCTGTAGACACCCAGAACTCCCTAATCCGCCAAGTGGTTCCCAAGATATAACCTCGTCAATTCCTGATCAAGAGAAGAAAACAAATTGGGACGGTAACAGGGCTGAACCAAATTAATGGTCAAAGTCCCTTGATTAGCACCTTCAGATTCAAGGAGCGTTGGGTATCAGCTTTCTGTAGATACCCTAATCTCCCCGAACCGCCCAGTAGTTGTTGAGATATACACCGATGAAGCCTTGCCCGAGTCAAGAACCCATATTGGGATAGCAACATTGATCGGTGATTAATCATGTGTCCAGACACGTCCCCAGAATAGGCCAAATCAACCACAACAAGGTGCGTCAAGCCCACAGTTCTATCTCTGCCAATAGACACTGGTTATTCAGAGTGGATATTTAAGTTCCCTGATATTTGTTGGCCCCACAGAGCCTTAATCAAGTGATTATAAGGACTCTATTATTAAACCCGTTGAATCGAACCTTAATCAGTATGGGAGGTTCTGATTAATGTGCTCTCGGGCGGGCTGATTAAACCCTCATGCAGGATGTGCCTGATTAACCATTCGGGACTCATGTTAATCCTGGAGATGTACATCTAACTTGGTAATGCACAGGAATCCCAACATTAGCGAGATTCCAGGCAAGGCCAGATAGCCTGCTTATCACCGCGCTGCCTTCCTATGACTTTCCAGCGCCTCTATGAAGTCCTCCCCTTTCTGGCTAGGCAGGAAGGGGCGAACGACGGGGTCTCCTCCAGGGTTTATAATTCCAGCGGCACCTCTAGGGTTATAGCCGAATAATAGGAAGTTAGGACTGTAGCCTGTAGAACCATGTACGTTGGAGTTATAGGCGAAAGCGATTTCCCCGAGCCACTTCGCCCACGACGAACGATCTGCAGTGACATAGGCATGCAACATCTGTTCTATCGTAGCATTGAGGATCTCCGTCTGCCCGTCCGTCTGGGGATGATGCGCTGAGGACAGCGCCAATACACTTCCATATTGCAAAGTGACTGATCTCCAGAACGCGGTGGCCCATCGCTTATCCCGGTCCGAGATAATACGCTCCGGCATTCCGAAGACATTCACTACCCTTTCTACAAAGAAGGCAGCGAATCCTTCCTGCGACAGGTTAGTGTGGGTTGGGATCATGACGGAAAACCTCGTCAATTTATCTACGATCACCAAGATGGCTGTGAACTTCTCCTTCCCAGACGGTGGCAGACCCGTGATAAGATCTAGGGAAACGGTGGCGAAGGGACGAGGAGGAATGTGAGATGGTCTTAATCCGCCCATCTTCTGCCGGTGGTCCACTTTGATCTTCTGGCAGACATCACAAGTCGAGGCGAATTCCTCCGCGTCCTTCGTTAAAGACGTCCAGAAGAATAGCTCCTGCAAGCGGTTAAGGAACTTGAACGGGCCCGCGTGGGCGCTCTCGTGCGGAGATTCGTGAATCCATCTCAGCACGAACTGGATCTTTGATCGAGGAATGCATAACCGATTTTTCCAGTCAGCGTCCACGAAGTATAGCAACCCGTCTCGGCCCTTTTGGAAATGAGATGGTGTAAGCACCTTCTCCGGACTGGTCACTTCTTCCGTGTACCGATCTCTGAAGTACGGATCCTCCTTATACCCTCGGATGAATTCGTCCTTCACTTCTTGAGAGACCGATACCAGTAGGTGTGAGTGTTTGTTCCAGTCTTCCTCATCCTTGTCCGGCTTGGCTCCCACTGGATAAGTCCAGTGATCCGCCTGCTCGAAAGGGAAGGGGTTGTCCAGTGCAGCGACGTCATCGCGCTCTTGAACTTCCTCCCTCGCTCTCAGCATTCCCTCCTGGTCCGGTGCAGCGATGTCATCGCGCTCCTGGACTTCCTCGTCTCCCTCCTCCTTCGCCTTCTGCCTTCTCGTCTGTACCGGGAGCACGCACTTGTCCACTACATCCTCCCACCACCAGATCACAAATGCAGCCTTCTTGGCTGGCGCAAATGTTTCTCTGTCTTCCAACCGTTGTGCCTGCTCTTGCCTCTCCTCATCCGGAACTATTGTACCACGCACGTCCTGAACCGGAGACTCGTGCGGCGGTGCCCTCGGCAATCTTGATAGAGGGTCAACGTTCGAATGCACTCGCCCCGGCCTATGAATGATCTTTAAGCCGGGGTAGGCCGCGAACACTGCCCCCCACGCTGCGAGTCTTCTGTTCGTGTTCTCATACACTCTCGCCCACTGCAAGGCAGCATGGTCCGTCACCAGGATGACCTGCTCTCCTTCTATGAAAGGTTGGAAACGCACTAGCGCCTCCTTAGCGCCCAGCGCTTCTCTCTCCGTCGCGCTGTAGTTCCGCTCTGCGGACCTCAAGCTCCTACTCCAATAGGCAATTACACGTTCCACGTGAACCACCGTCTCGTCCAGCGTTGCCCCCCACACGTCCTCCAATTCCACCTCCTTCACCTCCTTCGTCAGCGTCGTGAATAGCTTGGGCACCGGTTCTTTCGCGTCCCATGTGGCCTGTAGTTTCTCGTAGGCCACTGTACCCTTCAAGTCGGACACCGCGATCGGCTGCACCTGTTGCAGGCTAGATCCTATCACGTAGTCCGACGCGTCCGTGTACAGGCAGTACGGGAGTCCTTGGATCGGGTGCCCCAGTATCGGCGCTGCTGATAATGCGTCCTTCGCTTGCAAGAAAGCTATTTCATGCTCCACTTTCCATTCCCATCTCGCTCCCTTCGTCAGCAGGGAGAATAGTGGTTTAACCACGAAGGCGTAGTAGGGGATGTAGGCTGAGAAGTAATTGACCATGCCCAAGAACTTCTGTAGTTCGAGCACCGAAGATGGTCTCGACAGCTCTTGGGTGGCGGCTACCTTCTCTTTGTGCGTTGAAAGGCCCAGTCTGGACACCTTCTGCCCCAAGAGTAGTATCGACGAATAGCCTACAAAGCATTTCTTCGGCTCCAACGTGATCCCAGCAGCTGCTATAGCGCTCAGGACCTTGTCGAGATGGACTATGTGATCCTCCCAGCTCTTCGAGAACACCACTATGTCGTCGATGTACACGAGGGTGAAGATCCACAGGTAAGGTGCTAGCACTCCCTGCATGATCCTCTGGAATATGGAAGGTCCGTTCCGTAATCCGAATGGCATACGTTTGAATTGCCATAGCCCTCGGTGGGATCTGAAGGCCGTCTTCTCGCGGGCTTCCTCTTCCATTTCCACCTGGTTGAAGCCCGCTAAAGCGTCGAAGGAAGACAAAACCTGCACCCCTGACAGTGCTTGTATAATATCAGACTGTCGGGGGATCGGGAATTCGTCCGCGATGGTCTTCTCGTTAAGCTTGCGATAATCGACCGCTAGTCGCGGTTTCCCATTGCGGAAAACCACTACACACGGTGCCCCCCATGGGCTGACCGAGGGTTCGATTACTTCGCGCTCAAACCAGAGGTCCATCTGCTTATCGATTACTTCGCGCTTCAGCGGCGACGCCGCGTACATCGGTACCGATATCGGCTGCGCCCCAGGTTTCAGCGGAATGGGAGCTTTATCCTTCACATGCCCCAGGCGCCCCCCGACTCCGAACACAGCCGAGTTATGGCGCAGAACTTCGTCTAGCTGGGGGCGTATATGTTCTGGAACATCCGGACCCAGATTGACCAGCCGAGCTACATCCTCGCCTTCTTTCACTCCTTCGAAATCTCCAGGTAACGCTGTCGTCTTCGGCCCCCAGGCCTCATCCTCTTCCAACTTGTCCTCCGTCCCAGACTTCTCCCTCGGCAAGCTATCCGGATCTTGCGCGCGCTGCGTTTCCTGAATTACGCGCGCCAGCGCTTCTGCGGAAGCTACGAATTTCTCCCTCTGTTCCTCGTCCTTGGGGGTATCTACGTACTCCGCCGGATTGTGCAGACGGCCTACTATATCGCCAGCTCGTATATACCAAGGTCGAGTGCTGGGGTTGGCGATGGGGAGAAATGGAGAATCGGAACGAATGAGAGTGGAAGGGGCGGCCATGACGCTCTCGTCTTCGGTGGCTATTACGACCTTCTCTACCAACCATTCCTCCTTCCCTTCGAAGGGGCCCGTAATCGGAACGTTGTGCATGGTCCCAGCGGCAATGAGTGTATCCTTCATTGCTAATACCGGGGGCGCTTCCAACTTCTCCTCCCTGCGCTTCCGAGCCTTGGATCGTTGGTAGGTCTTACGCCAGACTCCAGGAAGTAGGCGCTTCATGGACTTAGCCATGCTTGCTTGCCGTATCTCGAAGCCTAGGTCGACCGAGTGCGCGGATGAGGCCGGTATGATGTGACGGGACTGCCTGACTTGCACTTCGCAATGTCCGGTGGCCGAGCGCTTGATGCCCAGTTCGTAGGCGGACTGGAAGTCCTCCCCGAGGAGGAGAGGGACCTTCATGTTCCGCACGACATAGGCTTCAAGGTCGAAACGGACCACCTCTCCCTCAGCCGAGACCATATAGAGGGAGCACTTGATGTAGCCTAGGACCTTCGCTTTCCCCGTAAGGTGATATAGGGACATGCGAATTCCTTCCTTCGGCTTGGGCAGTCCTAGGAATCTCCAAAACTCCTCTGACATCAAGGTTATATCGGCTCCAGAATCCAGGCGCGCTTTGATCACTTCATGTAGCAAGGATCCCACACGGACTTTGACGTGCAAGGCTCGCGCTCCCAACGAACCGAGGCCGTCCGGAAGTTGACGGACCTTGCGGGCTTCGTATATGGTGAGGCCGTCACTGTCAGTGCTCGAGGGAAGCTCAGTGACATGAGCAGCCTTCCGAAGGATTCGTCGAGGCAGTTTTGCAGGGTCATCGCTTTTCACTGCTTTCCCTTTATCACTGCTCGACTTAGCCTTCTGGAATGCGTCATGGTGCCTGCGATTCCGATTGAACCCTTTATACTCGACGTGAGCAGCTTTGGCATCACAATCTAGCGCGTCAACGGCGAGTATATGTTTATGGAATTCCGAGCACTTAGAGCTGTCACTGGAGTAGTCGGAAGAGGAGGTCTTTGATTCAACGAGCATAGCTATGTAGTCCAGGCGTTCCTTCTCATCCTCCTCTGGATCGAGATCGACATGTATGAGCATGGCTTGTTTGAGCGCCAGCCATCTCCCATAGTGAGCACAGTCCCGAGCCATGTGTTTGGGGCTAGTGCAGATGTAGCATTCACCATTGGGAGGGCGATTGCTGACTCACGAGTCGTCTCGAGCGAAGGAATATCCATTGACCGTTTTCCCTCCCGGCCAGTCCGGACGAGATGGTCCTGCTTCCCGCGAACCCCCAGTCCTGGGACTTCAGCGCCGGTCCGCTGCCATGACCGTCTTCTCCTCCTCCCTCTCTTCCAATTCCTCTCCCTCTTCCACTTCCACATCGGCGACATGGGCTCTGGGGCGGAATCGAGTGCGAGGAGCAGCGGGATTCGCGCTCGGACTCGCTAGCAACCGATCCACCTTGTTCGTCAGGACCCAAGTAGACATCAAGGAGGCCTGACTATGTTGCGCTACTTCCATCAAAGAATCGATGGTCGGGCACATTCGCTCGTTGACCTCTTTATTCCATTCGGCCGGTTGCGTGCGAATGAGCCTAGAGACCGCGGTAGGCCCATCGTCGGCGTCGGAGAATATGAAACTATGATATTGGGCGCGTCTTTGGAAGAAGTCCACTGGGTCTTCCGCTTCATGCCCTCGCTGCCTGAACTTCATCTCCTCGAACTCCTTGTTCTGATCCCTCACCCATTGATCCGTCAGATACGTGCGCCGCAAATTGTCAAGAAGGTGCGGCCAATCTCTGCTGAATTCCCTCCGTGAAGGTTCCGGCAGAGACGTCCACCACTTCAACGCGCGATCGGTAAATCGGGATGGAGCCATTTGACCCAATTGACGCTCCATCAGTGGGCTGAGCATGGCCAAGGAAGACATCGTAATAACGTAGGGGATGATAGTCTCTCCCTTTCCGTTCCACGATGGCACCACCGAAATATTGAGTTTGGTGTTCAACTGCCAGGGCGCAGCGCTCGCGGGATCGAATCCCGGTGCAGCTAGTCCTCCTTCACCGCCTCCGCCTCCTCCTCCTCCTCCGTTTCCGCCTCCCCCAGCTCCACCTCCTGAAGCTCCATGACCTCCTCCGCCTGATCCTCCTTCGTCGGGTCCGCCGCCTCCTCCCCCGTGGTTCCTCCATGAATTCCCGTACCATCCTGGAGGGATGTTCCCAAGAGGGGGTCCCTCAGCTGGACGCTCCTTATCGGCTCCAGCCCCATACTGCTCTGCAGGCTGTAGGGGCTGATAACTCGCCCGATTAGGAGATCCTTGAGGCGGGCTGGTCTGGACTCGCATCACCGATGGCCCCCCAATGATAGAAGCTGCCGTCCGAGTGTTCGGGATGAACCCTTGCCCAGGGAGTCGATGCACAGCTGACAAGGAGGGGGGAGCGGCGAACCGTACTCCATGGGTATCCGATTCTGTCGGAGGAGCAGCAGTTCGCGGCGCGCTCACTCCTTCATCTCGTCCCTTCGCGGAACCCTCCTTAATCGTAGGAATGCTTTTGCGCGGACGGTAGTATCGCTCACGCGGGTTCTCGCCCAATCGACGAACCATACTCGCCCGGGCCTCGTCATCGATCATCGCGGCTCGCAAGGCGTGGTCTGGTCGTAGCAGCAGGCGGTACATTTCCTGCGTCGGGTTTAGTGTCCCGAACTCGCGACATATCTCGGGCAACGTAGAGTCGGCGGAGCTGCCGATATCGCTCCAATCCTCGTCGACTAGGGCACGACGAATGCTATGGAAATAAGAGAGAATGTGCTTGTTCCCGTTGGACAGCCGTCGCTGCAAGCTGGTAACCGTGAAGCGCAGCTCTGCTTCGTGGGCACTGCATTCCAATAACCCAAGTAGTCCGTAGTCGGGGTCCAGTGTGAAACTAGTTCGCGGGTCCTTGCCCAAGAAGATTGTGAGGGCTTCCAGGATCTGTTGGACCGCCACGACGGCGTATGCGATACGGCTGAGGGGTTCCAGCCCGAGACAGAAGAATTGTTTGGAGAAGGCTGGGTTGGTGAAAGGGAAGCAAGGGAGATATTTCGCGTCGAGTTGCACCACCTCCTCAATCAGCGACCCTAAGTAATCCCACTCAAATAAACGATGCGGCTTGTCGTAGCGGATGAGGGCATCCCGCAAAGCGGCAGTCTGAGCGGGGTCCGTGTTGGGGAGATCTCCACCTATTGCGCCGAATTCCGCCAGGACGTCTTCCTGCATAGGATCCTGTGGAAAGTACACGCCGTGGTAGCGGGCAACCGAGGCTGGGAGGGGTTCTCGGAACACTTCAAGGGACTGAGCTAGTCCAGTAAAAATTCTGACTTCCTCTGGCTGTTTGAATCGGAAGGCGGCGATGATACTCTCATTGTCCTCAATGCCCCCCGCTTCAGTCACGTTCTCTGTACTGAAGGGGCTGAGGTCGGACTCCTCGGAGGGTTCCGTGGAGGACATGTGAGGAGGTGGATCTCTTGGAGATGGCGCCGGTGACGAAGGCGCGCTCATCCTGGGGAGAGCAGCGTGTTTATTCGTCGGGGGGGAAGACCCGTAGTCCGGCGCTGCTTGAGGAGAAGCGCACTCGGACGGGGTACCCCCTACTCCGGGTTTTGGATTAAGATGAGGCGGATGCTCCCGTCTCCCGCCCTCAGTCATATGGGAGGGAATTCTCGGGGTAGCGCTGCCGAAGGGAGGACCCTTTGGGACTGGGGCCGCTACACCTTTAGCAGCGGAGGCGGCCATGGGTGTCATCAGACCAACCCGAGCCGCTAAGGGTGCAAGAACGGAAGAGCGCGCCGCAGGCATTGGACGCCCGTGGGCGGGAGGAACGGAGCTCTTGGAAGCTTCAGAATGCGCTTTGGGGTTCCCCATAGCATTTCGTCTCGGAGAAGACCCCGAGCTGGAAGCAGGGGCAGTGGGCTCGCCAGTAGGGGCAGCCATTTCCAAGCGTGTCGCTTGTCAAGTCGAGGTAGCTCGATTGATGATAGGATTCGGATTTTGATGGTCGAAGACGGGGTTGGAGGGCCCTCGGGATGCCTTGGACTTTGCGGACATGCACGAGGGAGTAAGTGAAGAGGGATGGAGATGGCGAGCAGCAATATATGCGCTCAACCATCCCGTCCCTGTGATGTCGGCTAAGGTATCCTTGACGTCGAATCGTTTCATCCCTACATCCCTGAGGACGTTCTCACGCGCGCTCATGCCCCGCACGGCGCTGCGATTGAGTACCCGCCCTCTGTTGTTGTAGATGAAAGAGAGGCGGACTTGAAGAATCGAATGGTGTGACCAGCACGTGATCGGCTCTTCGGAGCCGATCGGCGAATTTAGCGCAAGAGCATAAGTCGGTATGCTCTTGTGCAGCACCTCCATCCTGCTGCAAGGCTTGCTCGCAAGCCTTCCATTTTCGCAGTGGGAGGCTTCGCAGCGCCTGTAGGGGGTCTGAGGCATCTCAGCGCTCGCCGCAAGGTTGAGCACGTCTTAGATGCCTCGCCCCTACCGAGCGAGGAGCTACCCTCCCGCTCGTCTCATCATGGCTACCATGCCTGAGTCGAGCAGAGGGTCTTCGCACCTCCCTCGGCCTTCAAGGCAGGGCACCTTAGCAGCTCGCTCTTCTCGAGTTGAGCGCTTGTGCCCTCCTCCGCTTCTCCAGCCTTGGTGAAGCCCTCGCGGTGGGCTCCATTGTGATGCGGGTTCCGTAGGCCTCGCCAGGCTGGAGGTAAGCGCGCACGGATATCGTATCCGGTGCAGCTATGTGTGACGGGAGGCGCCGACTCGGGCCCTCCCCGTGTTGTAACCCTTCATCTAGGGTCCATGTCACCCTTGGATGGGGACTCCGCAGCACCGAGACCGTGGAGCAGTTATACGCATGCTCAGGCATTCAGCGGGTCCGGGGCGGGGGGTTCCCTCCAAGTAGAGATTCACGACATCGTAGCAGGTTGCAAGTTAAGATAGATATTATGTAAGTAAAGATCCCGGATCAACTACTAACATAATAATGTGTACGTTATATGTATACGTTGTATGTAGAATTAATATATGTACAATACTGTCCTCGCGCGGTGTCGTCTAGCAGCGTCTTGTCCGTACCCCGTCACACCTGTAAACGCGAGGCGGCAAACGAGCAAAAAATACTTTTTTCCGCTGCTCGCGACGCGGTTGAAAAAAAGGCGAAGCAAATTGGCGATCGTCTTTACTGCATCTCCTCAGATGGTGATGCCAAACGCAGATGTGCGGCGCTCGCACTGGCATTTATTATGCTCCTCGACCCCAACAGCGCGTTGTTCAAAAAAATGGGAGACCTCCCGCTTTTTGACTATCATTGTGGACACAACGAAATCACGATGGACATTGACTTCAAGCACTTATTCAAGCGCTTCCGCAATACCCTCATTCGCATGACGTCCAGCACAATTGACGGTGTCGTTCTCACCCACCAGTTAATCAAAGCTCACCTTCTGCGCAACAGCCCCCACGACGCTCACCACATTAACAGTCTCCTCAATCCCAATGATCGGCAGAACGTTAAATTAATGTACGACTTGCTCAGCGCCATTGCGAAGCTCCCACCAGCACTGGACATGGATATGCCTGCGTTCCGCAACACGCGTCGCGTGCTGCGGCTTCTTGGCGCACTGTACCGGCATGTCCTGGAGGCATATACAAACATCAAGCTCTCTCTCCACGAGCAGCTGACGCACCTTAGCACAGCAATGCATCTCATGATGGCGATTTACAGGCGGGAGGCTGGCAGATTTGTACCGTCGCAAACATACTTCGACTTCATGACTGCTGGGAAGAATGCCTTCTTCTGCGTTGGAAAAACCCAGGTTGATGATCCAAATGGGCACTTTTGGCTCGTGGCTCTGGGAACTGACCCAGTGGAGTTGACATTTGGGAAGGTGTGCACTTCGTGTCCTTCCAGTTGTCGACTCCTGTTCACCTAATTAATATTCCCCAGGTTCAAACCATCTCAAAAGGCGATTCCAACACCGACATGTTTCAACTTTCCAGGCGCCTGACAGCTGCCGTTGAGTGCGAGAATATTTTCGGAGAGCATCCAGAATGGTCTCGAGGTCCACATCGCTTGCGCCTCCCGGTATGGCAGGACACCGCGGGAGATGTGTCCGCAAAAATTGACCACATCTCCGCGCGTTCATGGGAAGGTGATACCCGCACCAAGAACCTTTCCATTAAGACGACTTGGATCAACGGTAGAGGTATCGCCGAGGGCGAACTTGCTGCGGCGGACTGGGAAGCACCGTTCGAGTCCATGGAGCATGCCGGAGGTTTCAGCATATATTGCCCCATCACCCCAAAAAAGATGGTCCTACTCGACGCACCATCGCCTGAGGAGCACGAAGAGGACAATGACGAGGGCGACAACCGGTCAACCGATAATTCCACCAATGCCACTCCAGAAAATCCGGCTTCAGAGGCAGACATTCTTCCCGACTTTGAGGACTTGGCGGACGAGGCCATCTCTGGTTTGACGGCGACCAAGAAGCCGTATGAGGCGTACTTGCCCATCGATACCGCGGCGGGGGCTGAAAGTACCCTGAAGACGCAGCACAAATCAACCATTCTGCGAATACTGTCGGGTAAATTCTCTATCGCGGAGTCGAGGGATCGCCTCAAGCGCGTGCGTGGGTTCGGTCGGCACAACGAGATGGCTGGGGGCACAGACTCTCCGCATTCGAACGACCTAATCCCCGGAGAGCCAATGCTCGCGACCGAGGACCCCGCTGCAATCCTGGTTCGTTCAAATGGCTTTGTGTGGCTTGCGGTTGTGCTTGTCGCAGGGATTGGCTCGGGTCCCAACCACCAGATCGAGACATTGCCCACCCGACTCCTGACGGAGCCAAACGTGTGAATCAAGGTGCAGATAATGGAATTAACCCCCTCCCCGTCTTCCCCACCGACGAGCTCAGATTGGGAATGATCGGAAAAATTCCTCAAGGCCAGTGGATCGTCGACCATCTTCGAAGTGATGGGTAGTCAGTTACAACTCCTCAATCCGGTCGTCCTTCCCTCCACCAACACATCGAAGAAGGGCTCAATGACTTACCATTTTAACTCAGCGGAGTTGGTGACCATTGCTGCGGCAATGGAATTGCGGGCGACCGGTGTTGGCCATCTTCCAGAGGTGGAGTTTGGACGAACGTTTCCGTATCGCACGGCAGCGGGTGAGTTAATTTAATCCTTTGAAAATGGTGAGTCTCACCTGCGACTAGGATACGCCTGCTTTGTCTGCAACAAGGACGGCTCCTCCCTCGATCAAGAGGAGGGCCTGTGCACCTTTTGTCCCACCGCCTCACTCAAAATGAGTGTGCCGGCCCAAATCGTCGAACATATGGCCATTCACATGCTCTTCGACGAGAATCCACCTGCCGATTGCTGTGGTTTCTGTCTCAGCACTGACGGGTTTTGTTCGATCCAGTTAAAAAAGCGTAAAGGTCGGGATGGGACTAACAAGATAGATCTCGAGCATTCGTGTTGCCCAAACGCCGCGAACCTGGGGCTCGTTAATGCTGCGAAGTCCTCTGTGCGACACCCATGCACTAATGCCCCGGGGTATTGTCCGGTTCCTGGGTGTGCAGAGGTTATTTGGAAGTATAACCTCAAGTCGCACATCGAAAAAACTCACACAGTGGCGAACCTCGATGCGTACAAATCTTACTACGAGATCGACGCCGAGGAGCGAACCCTGCTCAAGACCGCGTCTAAAAGGAAGACCCGGGAAAGGACGAAAGTCACCGTTAACTTCAAGATATCTGAACCTCACGGAACGCAATCGGCGCTCGGGTTAGCATCTGTTTCCTTCAGTTGGTTGATTATTCACAACTCACAGATCCTTCCCCGAGGATCATGCCGACGCGATGCTCGATGCACTGGACAACGAAGATTTCGATGGCGCCATCTCGGACCATTCACCGCCAGAGGAGGACATTCGGATGGAAGAGCCAAATGCGTCCCCGCCCCCGATCGAACATCACGACGACACACCCACATCGCCGCTATCCAATCGACCCTTGGCGGTTACCCGTGTCCCAGATACTCTCCACAAACAGGACACTGCTGAACCTCCGAGGCCACGTCCTAGGCCACGCATAAAAGTCCAACCCACAGTGTCCCTAGTTGAACCAATACCATCCTCCTCGGCTGCGCCATTTGCAGACGCTCCGGTTCAAGGGGATACAAATGACCCTGAGGATGCAATCGTCCCCCGCACCAGCCGCTATGGACGAACCTTGAAGCGCTCAAGGCATGTCGTTGTATCTGACGACGAAGGTGACATCTGTGCCTCAAGCGATTGTACGGAGAGTGGGAATTTGGAGATGGTTGAATGTGCGGGGCCTGGCTGTAGCTCAAAGGTAATTCGGGCTCTACCACAGATTCCTGTTGAGGGCTGACCCACCTTTCAGTTTCACCTCTGCTGTGTGGGCTTGAACCGGACCCCACCTGCGCCGTGGTTTTGTGATAATGACTGCCGAACGAATGCAGGTGGGCATAACCGTAAACAACAGTGGATCTAGGATTCGATTCCAGCAGATGTACTAGCACCCGGGTAGATACAGGAGCTGTTACACCTTTCCGAATGAATTTTGCGAGCGCCGCCGACAGGCCGTCGATGAGATCATGGGAAATTCCCTTATGGGGACGGATACGTAAGCATTACGTAGGGAGGGAGGGTCTGCCGCCGTCTTATTTCACCAAGGGGTACCCGCTGAAGAAATCCTCTACACGGGGTACATGAATTTTTGTACCCCGTGTAGAGGATTTCTTCAGCGGGTACCCCTTGGTGAAATAAGACGGCGGCAGACCCTCCCTCCCTACGTAATGCTTACGTATCCGTCCCCATAAGGGAATTTCCCATGATCTCATCGTACCCGCTGAAGAAATCCTCTACACGGGGTACAAAAATTCATGTACCCCGTGTAGAGGATTTCTTCAGCGGGTACCCCTTGGTGAAATAAGACGGCGGCAGACCCTCCCTCCCTACGTAATGCTTACGTATCCGTCCCCATAAGGGAATTTCCCATGATCTCATCGACGGCCTGTCGGCGGCGCTCGCAAAATTCATTCGGAAAGGTGTAACAGCTCCTGTATCTACCCGGGTGCTAGTACATCTGCTGGAATCGAATCCTAGATCCACTGTTGTTTACGGTTATGCCCACCTGCATTCGTTCGGCAGTCATTATCACAAAACCACGGCGCAGGTGGGGTCCGGTTCAAGCCCACACAGCAGAGGTGAAACTGAAAGGTGGGTCAGCCCTCAACAGGAATCTGTGGTAGAGCCCGAATTACCTTTGAGCTACAGCCAGGCCCCGCACATTCAACCATCTCCAAATTCCCACTCTCCGTACAATCGCTTGAGGCACAGATGTCACCTTCGTCGTCAGATACAACGACATGCCTTGAGCGCTTCAAGGTTCGTCCATAGCGGCTGGTGCGGGGGACGATTGCATCCTCAGGGTCATTTGTATCCCCTTGAACCGGAGCGTCTGCAAATGGCGCAGCCGAGGAGGATGGTATTGGTTCAACTAGGGACACTGTGGGTTGGACTTTTATGCGTGGCCTAGGACGTGGCCTCGGAGGTTCAGCAGTGTCCTGTTTGTGGAGAGTATCTGGGACACGGGTAACCGCCAAGGGTCGATTGGATAGCGGCGATGTGGGTGTGTCGTCGTGATGTTCGATCGGGGGCGGGGACGCATTTGGCTCTTCCATCCGAATGTCCTCCTCTGGCGGTGAATGGTCCGAGATGGCGCCATCGAAATCTTCGTTGTCCAGTGCATCGAGCATCGCGTCGGCATGATCCTCGGGGAAGGATCTGTGAGTTGTGAATAATCAACCAACTGAAGGAAACAGATGCTAACCCGAGCGCCGATTGCGTTCCGTGAGGTTCAGATATCTTGAAGTTAACGGTGACTTTCGTCCTTTCCCGGGTCTTCCTTTTAGACGCGGTCTTGAGCAGGGTTCGCTCCTCGGCGTCGATCTCGTAGTAAGATTTGTACGCATCGAGGTTCGCCACTGTGTGAGTTTTTTCGATGTGCGACTTGAGGTTATACTTCCAAATAACCTCTGCACACCCAGGAACCGGACAATACCCCGGGGCATTAGTGCATGGGTGTCGCACAGAGGACTTCGCAGCATTAACGAGCCCCAGGTTCGCGGCGTTTGGGCAACACGAATGCTCGAGATCTATCTTGTTAGTCCCATCCCGACCTTTACGCTTTTTTAACTGGATCGAACAAAACCCGTCAGTGCTGAGACAGAAACCACAGCAATCGGCAGGTGGATTCTCGTCGAAGAGCATGTGAATGGCCATATGTTCGACGATTTGGGCCGGCACACTCATTTTGAGTGAGGCGGTGGGACAAAAGGTGCACAGGCCCTCCTCTTGATCGAGGGAGGAGCCGTCCTTGTTGCAGACAAAGCAGGCGTATCCTAGTCGCAGGTGAGACTCACCATTTTCAAAGGATTAAATTAACTCACCCGCTGCCGTGCGATACGGAAACGTTCGTCCAAACTCCACCTCTGGAAGATGGCCAACACCGGTCGCCCGCAATTCCATTGCCGCAGCAATGGTCACCAACTCCGCTGAGTTAAAATGGTAAGTCATTGAGCCCTTCTTCGATGTGTTGGTGGAGGGAAGGACGACCGGATTGAGGAGTTGTAACTGACTACCCATCACTTCGAAGATGGTCGACGATCCACTGGCCTTGAGGAATTTTTCCGATCATTCCCAATCTGAGCTCGTCGGTGGGGAAGACGGGGAGGGGGTTAATTCCATTATCTGCACCTTGATTCACACGTTTGGCTCCGTCAGGAGTCGGGTGGGCAATGTCTCGATCTGGTGGTTGGGACCCGAGCCAATCCCTGCGACAAGCACAACCGCAAGCCACACAAAGCCATTTGAACGAACCAGGATTGCAGCGGGGTCCTCGGTCGCGAGCATTGGCTCTCCGGGGATTAGGTCGTTCGAATGCGGAGAGTCTGTGCCCCCAGCCATCTCGTTGTGCCGACCGAACCCACGCACGCGCTTGAGGCGATCCCTCGACTCCGCGATAGAGAATTTACCCGACAGTATTCGCAGAATGGTTGATTTGTGCTGCGTCTTCAGGGTACTTTCAGCCCCCGCCGCGGTATCGATGGGCAAGTACGCCTCATACGGCTTCTTGGTCGCCGTCAAACCAGAGATGGCCTCGTCCGCCAAGTCCTCAAAGTCGGGAAGAATGTCTGCCTCTGAAGCCGGATTTTCTGGAGTGGCATTGGTGGAATTATCGGTTGACCGGTTGTCGCCCTCGTCATTGTCCTCTTCGTGCTCCTCAGGCGATGGTGCGTCGAGTAGGACCATCTTTTTTGGGGTGATGGGGCAATATATGCTGAAACCTCCGGCATGCTCCATGGACTCGAACGGTGCTTCCCAGTCCGCCGCAGCAAGTTCGCCCTCGGCGATACCTCTACCGTTGATCCAAGTCGTCTTAATGGAAAGGTTCTTGGTGCGGGTATCACCTTCCCATGAACGCGCGGAGATGTGGTCAATTTTTGCGGACACATCTCCCGCGGTGTCCTGCCATACCGGGAGGCGCAAGCGATGTGGACCTCGAGACCATTCTGGATGCTCTCCGAAAATATTCTCGCACTCAACGGCAGCTGTCAGGCGCCTGGAAAGTTGAAACATGTCGGTGTTGGAATCGCCTTTTGAGATGGTTTGAACCTGGGGAATATTAATTAGGTGAACAGGAGTCGACAACTGGAAGGACACGAAGTGCACACCTTCCCAAATGTCAACTCCACTGGGTCAGTTCCCAGAGCCACGAGCCAAAAGCGCCCATTTGGATCATCAACCTGGGTTTTTCCAACGCAGAAGAAGGCATTCTTCCCAGCAGTCATGAAGTCGAAGTATGTTTGCGACGGTACAAATCTGCCAGCCTCCCGCCTGTAAATCGCCATCATGAGATGCATTGCTGTGCTAAGGTGCGTCAGCTGCTTGTGGAGAGAGAGCTTGATGTTTGTATATGCCTCCAGGACATGCCGGTACAGTGCGCCAAGAAGCCGCAGCACGCGACGCATGTTGCGGTGATAGGGCGTGTACCAAAACATGCATGAAAACACCAGTTTTTATTTCATTTTGAACCTATTAGTGGGCAGAAGTGAGGCATTAGATTATGAGCGTACACCCTCCCTGGGGTGGTAGGCTACACTATTGATGGCCGAAAGTCAGTGTAACAAACCAACTATGAAGGATTGAGTAGACTTGACAAGGCAGCCCAAAAGGCCGTTACGTCCTGACTATGCTATTCTACACTGAGCTATAGATGGTGGCGGTAAGCCATTATCTTATGCGCTGGAGGTGAAACATCAGGGAACTACTCAGAATTATTGACTTGCCATCTCAACGGCCTCTGAATAGTCTGATGACTATTAAAACAAGATATGCGAAGTCAGGATTGGTACAACCACATTAGGGCCGGCAGGGATATAGCGCCACGCCACTTTGTGTATAAGGCCAACTGATTAGATTAGGATGAAGACTTGTTACTGAGTTAATCATCACTGTGGTTACTCGGGCAGATCTGACCGTTAGAAAGATGCGGGCCTCGCATCAAGGATTTACTGATATGATTGATGAGGATCGACACTATAGCATAGCGCCGCGCTATGCTTTACTAGTCACTGTACTGGTCTGCCAGTATAGCGCCGCGCTATACTTGTCAATCTGCTTGATATTTACTATACGTTCCAACTGAGCTTGTGAAGTGTGGACTGATAGAGAAATTGAATAGAACTTGACTGAGACTGACTTGACTAGTCAGCAATGACAGACTTGCTCAGTCAGAAAGATGGAAACCAAGACAACTAAGCACGTCTTATGGCGTGCTAGAGAAATACATGTGGACTAGCCCCGGTAGCAGGTCATAATACCCATGGTTGAGAATGTCTTCTACGCCATTGGCCATTCACTACTCGGGCTCCCACCCTTTATTGTTCCTATTCATTCCGTCTATCTCCTTTACTTCTCTCTGAAATGTATAAAAGCCAGCTGTGTACTCTGTATTAGCCAGTAAACTATCCACCCAAGATATACGGGCAATATAGTAGACTCTAGATTTGTGAAAAGATATCAGACAGATTTGAAGACGCACAGAAAAGATTAAAAGATACGGGACGTCGAAAAGACTACCACTGCATTGATATAAGAGCCCTCGTTCAACCTATTCAACTTGTCTCCTGTAGCAGCACTTTAGGCCTCCAGGTTAAGACTTGTTAATAGAAGTGAGACCGCCGCCTTCAGTGTAACCGTCCGCGCGATTAGCCCAGCCCCCACCTTCTGTGTAACTGCCCTCGTTTCGTTGATACCGCCGCCATTCGTGCAGTTAAAGTTGATATTGAAGTAGCGTCTGTCTGTTGATAGTCTGCCCTACCTTCTGCTTCTTGGCTAGTTGCCAGTAGTGTTAGGTTCTGCCGCTCACAAAGAAACTGAAGACTTGAACAGTCTAAGGTTTACTTGAGTCTTGATATTCTGTTGGTGTGAAGTCCCTGCTACCCCAGCATAACCGTGCTTAAACCGCATAGTTGCTATTGAAACAGAGTCTTATAAAACCTTTGCACACCCTCTTGACGGGTGATACGTACCCTACTTCCCCGAACACACACACACGAGCATTAGGATCGGATCAGTGTTTTGTTTTGATTTTGGTTGGATTGTGATTAGTGACTAGCTCGCTTCACTCTCTAGTTGATTTCATTAGATTACACGGCCGCACCCTAGTGCACCGTTTCAGCGGAACGCAGGCGTATCCATGTCCAGTGCTGGTGGGAGCTTCGCAATGGCGCTGAGCAAGTCGTACATTAATTTAACGTTCTGCCGATCATTGGGATTGAGGAGACTGTTAATGTGGTGAGCGTCGTGGGGGCTGTTGCGCAGAAGGTGAGCTTTGATTAACTGGTGGGTGAGAACGACACCGTCAATTGTGCTGGACGTCATGCGAATGAGGGTATTGCGGAAGCGCTTGAATAAGTGCTTGAAGTCAATGTCCATCGTGATTTCGTTGTGTCCACAATGATAGTCAAAAAGCGGGAGGTCTCCCAATTTTTTGAACAACGCGCTGTTGGGGTCGAGGAGCATAATAAATGCCAGTGCGAGCGCCGCACATCTGCGTTTGGCATCACCATCTGAGGAGATGCAGTAAAGACGACCGCCAATTTGCTTCGCCTTTTTTTCAACCACGTCGCGAGCAGCGGAAAAAAGTATTTTTTGCTTGTTTGCCGCCTCGCGTTTACAGGTGGGTGCGATGATAAACGGATGAGCTATATTCCGGACGGGGATGTCGGAAAACGAGCTCACAGCAGCAACCATTGCCTGAATTCAGTGTTAGATCGATAGGAAATGTACCGTAAAGGAAAGGAAACACACCTCGCTAGCCAGGTGAACCTTACCAGATGCAAGTCCGGCGTGGATCGACTCTGCTTGAGGTAGCCCGAGAAACTCGAGCTCATAGTTGGCACTGTGCTCACGACAGAGGCCCAAGATCATGTTCGACTATGGGTCCCATCGCATTCGACCCTCTACCTTGATTTCATCGACCATTATCTGAAAGCCTGGCCCTAGCGTTCCGTCGGCGGGTGGCGTGAATGGAGTAGGGAATCCAACATCGAGGTTTCGAAGCATCTCATCCATGGTTGGGGCTTTTGGAGATGCGACGAGAGGGACAGTTGCAATATGCCGTTTGGTAGCATTGATCGAAGGCAACCCGAGGCAGCGATGAGCTAGTTCGGCCGCCGCTGGACCGCCAAGCTGCAGGAAGAGATAGAGCTGCTGGTGCGCGATCTCGGTGTAGCTATGATTGCGGAAGGCGCCGGTCGACGCGCGGTATATTTTCTCCGTCGCCGTGAAGATGCTATCACCGTGTTTGATGCAATTGGCTACAATACTGCTCAAGCGGGGAACGTCTCCCCTGCTGACTGCGAGTACAAAGCGCGAATGCTCAGCGAGGTGTGTGGCACGGACCATCAATGTGCAGCCGAGGTTGAGACCCAGAAGTTTCAGGTCGTTGATTTGTTTGCTTTTCTTGTGGAGTAAAGCGTGCATATCCTGCATGGTGAGATATGCATATGAAGTCCAAGGTTGAGAGCCTCTATCGTTCCGCTCCAGGATGCCTTTGATGATGGGGTTACGGAGGAGCTTCGCACACAGCGTACATATCCCGGACTGTTGGGTATTTTTTCGGCAGTCCACAGAGCGGAGAATGACCGTCTTCCCGAACTTGACGCTCCACGGAAGATCCCGGAACGCATGGAGCGAGATGGGATACATCATCGACGCCTTTTTATCGACAGCCAAAGGTAGCATCTGGCCAATACAGCCGGCGTGTGCAGGGGCAATTGCCTTCGCCGCCGTGCGACGAGCGGGGCCAGTCACTGTGGTCGTAGGTTGAGACACAATGGTGGTGGTCGAACCGCTGGAGTAATGGTTAATTCGCACCAACTAGATGTAATGAAATACGTACAGAAATACCATCGCTTGAATAATTCGTTCGACGCGATCTTCAACCATAGCGGGGGAGATCTCGAGCTTAAAAAAGCAGGCCCGAAGCCAAGCGAGGAAAGCATCCATTCCTAGGGTTCCCCGTCGGACGAGTTCGGATAACTGCATGGTATTCCTCGAAAGCGCGCCATCCTTGAGCAAGGTATCGAAATTGCCGTGAATAAATTCTTCCCAGGGATCCGTCCCAGGTTGAACCAGGCTGACGGGGTCCACAGCAAACAAGCTGAGCATGTCTTCCCCAGTCGCAACGGGCACGCTCCCTGGAAGCGAGGATATGGTGGCGTGGACTCGAGCCAGCAGATCATCTCGTAACGCAGACTCCGGTGACTTGGGCTGTTCCTCGATAGCATCAACATCGATGACGGGAGGCGCGTTCGGTGGGGCAGAAGGTGGTAAGGGTACAGATGGGGAAGAGGTGGGTACCAGCGGCGCAGCAGAAGATGGTGAAGGGTGCGAGGGGGTATTTTGGGGCGGGCGAGGTTTTTGGGTAAAGAAGGAATTAATTGGCTTAGAACAGGTCGTGTTCAATTTCTTCTGGTGATCAGCGCTTTCGATATGGAACGTCCAGTTTGCTTCTCCACCCTTCCCGAAGTCGATCCACTTCCTGCAGAGATCGCAGTGTCGACGAGTTTCGTTCTGTTCAGAGTGGTGAGATTGATTACCAGTAGACAAAGCCATTGAATTGCTACCTCGGCAGCGGCGGACATCACCTCGGACTTGCCTCGGACTGACGGTGTAATTTTAAAGCTTTGGTAAAGCTTGACGTTCGTGACGTGGCCGCGTTGTTTGGTAACAGCTTGACTGTCAATCTCGCCGTGATACCCGGAAACGTTGCGAAAACTCCCTCCAAAGTGACCGTAAAAAATCCATTTTTTTTTCTGACCATTGCAAACGTGTTTTCGAGGGGTTTAGAAACTTTTTCCAAAAACTGAAATAAGAGTTGCTCAACCCTCCCTACCCTATTAGCCGGTGTCTCGGCATTCTCCGGCGGGTACCCCTTGTATTTCACTTTTTGTACCCCGTGTAGAGGATTTCTTCAGCGGGTACCCCTTGGTTGATTTCTTTCCGATTGAATGTGTACTTCATCGTGAGTCTGAGGTTCTGTCGTCGCGTCTTGCAGTCACCAATTATCGATGTTCTTCCACAGGAGTCAATTGAATAATCATTTCTCGGTGAGAATTTCCGTGATTCGCTCTTGCATCGATAAAGGTGCGATGCCGACTCCAGTTGCGGGAAAGTAACAATTGTTTGAAAGTTCAACCGATAATCTACCCCATTTATGGGAGAATCTCCATGCTGATTATTGTGGCAGGCAAATGTATATCGCTGGATGGTACCTTCCACGCGGCCCCTTCATTTCTCCTATATGTAGTACATAGTCGTGCAATGAAAAATCACTGTTAAAGTCTGTTAAAGTCGAATTCTTTCCGAAGTTGATTACGCGCATTACTCCACTGACGTGCTCCCACCTGGAAATTCTGTTCGGGTGATGCAGCTTGGCATGGGGGCATGTACTTCTCCATATCTCATAAATATTGTACATCTGCTTCCCTCTCCCTCCCTCGAGCGTGCCTCGAAGAGAAGAGAAAGAAGAATTGCAGGAAGACAGACACCTATTCCCGACACGATTGGCAGACTGCAACTGCGATATCTACCACATCGACAAGCCAAACAGGTCCCCGTCCACGAGCGCAATGAGCGGCGTCTTCTTCCCGTCCGTGGTGTTGAGCCACACGGTGTTCTCCCACCACCTGGATGGTGTTGATCCCGATGTTGCCGTTCATGGGGTATTGGAGATAGGCGCACAAGGACCCCTACGCGGTGCAGACCACGTGACCTCCTTCTTATCTGAGAAAGCGATAGCAAGTCGCGTCGACTTGCGAATGTATGTGTTTAAGCTCGTTGTATGCCTAAATGAAGTAATAGAATGCAATAATATCAATTGTTGAACTCAGTCCAGGTACATAGTATTCTCATTGCTGTCCTTCCATGTGCACAGGCTTGTCCTCCGCCTTTTATGAGCCCGTATATCACCGCCCACCTTTTCCACTTTGTCAAAAACCTTCTGAAGACCTTTAGCCATTTTCGGATGCACTCCCCCCGGCTTTTTGATAACGGACATTACCGAATCAAAGCAGCGTTTAAGATGGATCTGCTGCGCTTCTGAAAAAAATACCTAGTCCATGATCCCCTTAAGCATCG
The DNA here is from genome assembly GCA_029378375.1 of Mycena olivaceomarginata. Lineage (NCBI taxonomy): Eukaryota > Fungi > Basidiomycota > Agaricomycetes > Agaricales > Mycenaceae > Mycena > Mycena olivaceomarginata. The sequence continues at coordinate 66,064 of JARKIC010000970.1, read as the reverse complement.
CATCGTAACATATACGAGAAATAATTTAACTTACACGCTCGTCACTCTCCTCTTCATCGATAGACATCTCGGCGTCCGAATCATTGTTCAAAGAAGCGTCTTGAGTGGTTGTAGTCCCACGGCCTTCATCGCGATCCTGGGCCTCGGAGTTGCCCTGAGTCTCGTCCTCGTGGTCATTGACCGGGGTCTGCGTGCGCGAGGATGCCGGTTGAGAGCGAGAAATTCCTCTGCCAAGGACAAGGATCTCAATCTCCTCGGCATCTTCCTGGTCTGAGTCCGCGTCGAGTTCACAGTGGATCCCGGCAATGTTGTAGTAAGGTGGGAAATGGTTGCGACGAAGGTTGGCAAAAAAGGAAAGGTCGGAGAGTGGTTTATTGTTGAGTTTTGCGTTAGTTTCGCGAACAAGGTGTTTGCAAAGCAAGAACCGGCTTATGAGGAATGCCGGGCAGCTGCATACCCACTTTTCAAGGCCCGTGTAATATTCACCCGGCTCGCGTTCACCCTCGGCCGCCATTTGTTCAAGCCTTTCGGCTCGATTTTTGCTGGTCTTAGATGTTTTGCGGATGGCAAGCTCCTTCGCCACCAATCGATGCTCGTCCGTACGGCTGAAATCTTTCCATGCACTGCGAAAATCTTTCTGCCATCCAGCCACCTCTCCACCACGGCCCACTCGACGTTCGCCGCGGATGTAATCCAGGCGACGCTTTACCCGAGGGAGTACGTTGGTGACCACAATGTGTGTTACCAAATCTAGCCTTGGCCGGTTGAATTCGGCGAGATCCCGGTGCTTGATGTTTCTCCACAAACTCTCCACGATCATGGTCGTATTGAGCCGTGGAATTGCCGGCTCTGGTGCCCTGGCCCACAACTTCCACTGTATGGGGTTGTACCAACGATTCCAGAGGTACGCCCAGACCTGTGAGAGATCATTTTGGAAGCAATAGTTGTACATGTCCCGCACTGCACCACGGTGAATCTCGTCGGCTGTCAGGTGAGGTTGGTCGGGATCGTTGAAAGGAATTTCGGGATGCTGATGACCATGAATGCGATATTTTTGAATGATTGTTTCGCGAAATTCAGGAGGGCAAAATGGAGGCAGTACTTTCTTTTTCATCTTCGGAGGATTGGGCCAAATCGGAATGCGCTGCTCTCCCTGAGTGAGCATAAATAATGGTGGCAAACAGGTAGCGTCCTGAATACCCAGATAAACAGAGAAGTGTACATCTAATTTTGTTTCACATACCGAAATCGACTCGTCTTCCTCATCTTCCTGGTCTTTCCCATCTTCCTCGCAAGGTTCCGCTGTGAGGGCATCTGATTCCATGACCCCGTCTTCAAGCCACCCCGCGGTAACACCAGGTGCCCAAGTTGGATCGATAAAATCGAAAACTTTGTGCGCATTGTGTGGGTCATACTTTGCTGGCAGCTTGTTCTCGGCCAATCTTTCCTGAACGTAACGAACCCCGTGCCAAGTACAGAGCTGGTGCTTCGCCTGAGGTATTTTGGCGCGCGCTGAATTAATCTCCGTGGAGTCCTTATCAGATCCTACAAATCCGATCTTCGGGCACTTCTCGCTGACATGACCGAGAACATGCTGAAGCATACGATCTTTTGCTCCCTCGGCCGCGCTTCCATCAGTGGAAGTAGTGAAATCAAATGCGAGCGGAAGCGCTTGGCCATTGGCTTCCGCCACAATGGCGTACAACTCGTAGCCCAATGCGTTAGTTTTCCCTCCAAATAAATCAGTCTTGACTCGTTAAATCTGACAGGATATCTTACAAGTCGAATCCATCGCAATCGCCTCGACCTCAGAACCGAATTCGTCTAGAATTTCCCGGAAAGCAAATGCAGTTGCCGAGATTCCGTCCCTCGGCCGTAATTGGGATGATTTCAATGGTCAGATCTTCATATTTCTTGAGAACCGCGAGTGCCGATTTGACTTGGTCATCATGGAGCCTCCAAGCGCCGGCATTGAGTTCTGTCCAATACCGGTATATCTGTTTTTCATTGAGCTCGGTTTTTGGGTTGGCCTTCAAGACGGCCTCCCAGATCTTTAATGAATGTAATTAATTGAACAAGATGATTATGAATGCTCAACTCACCTTTGAAGCAGGAAGATGCTTCATGCTCTCGACCATCTGCTTTACTTCTTGGGGAATGGAGATGTCGACGTACGGTGTATGACATCGGTGATGGGTCATTCGAACTGTTGCAAGCTGAAGATTGTTGTCGTTGACTGTTATGTGGAGCCAGCCATCGCACTCAAAACGGTCCATCTTCATCCGCGCTCTTCGCTTTTTCGGATCATCGGCCAACGTGTGCTTCGACTCTTCGCCTTTCAACTGCGCACAGTAAAATGTGTAAGTCACCGTGGACTTGTCAGCCTTGCTGGAACTCTTTTTCTTATAGCTTCAACCGAACTGTAAGTATTTAAATTTATTACGCAAACTGAAACTGAACGTACTTGAATCTGAATCCCGTAGCATTCCATATCATCTTTGATAGCTCAATGGCGCAATCATGCCCTGAGTTTGACTCGAGGCCCGACAGTTGCACAAAGGTATGAATTTCGAAGGCCTTCTCTTTATTTCCCTCCAGCAGAGAGATAAAGGCGGCGAGAGACACAGTTGGGGGGCCTTTTACAGATGTGTCCTTCCCGAGGGGTGCCCGCCGTTTTCGAGTGGCATTTTCGTGCTCTTCCTCTTTCTCTGTCTTTTTGTTTTTATTACGTTTCTCACGGCAGTCGTGGCAGTCCTTTGTGTGCTTCAAGTTTGGTAGCCGCGGAAAGGAGGTAAGTGGCCCCCGAAAGCGGCATCGACTGCACTTGATCTGAACATCGGCAGCAGTACTAGGAGTTGTGTCCGGCTGTTCTGACGCGTCTCAAATATTCTGTGGGTCAGTTTCATCTGATATATATTTCTTTTTAGCCTACTGACCTGTGGTTTCGGACATTAGACACGCGTCTTTGCAGTAGGTGTGCCTTTGCTGAGGGTAAATATGCTCTGAAATAGTTTCCAGTTGTTTAGATAACCTTGAAATGTGAAAAAACACGTTAATTACCGCGTCAAATGTCTCTGAATGCAGCGTGGAAGATTGAATTTGGTAGTGGTGCGCAAATGCAAAGATCCGAAAATGGAAATGGTGGCTGTACAATCTAGCTTGCGAATGCCTTCCCTCACACGGAGACTGCATGTGAACATGCCAAAAATGTGCTTGTTTTCAAAACTGATTTAACTGTGGAAGGATTTTTTTTTCATCGCTGAAAGATACAGACTAAGACCGTACAGTCAAAGAGTTCTGAAATCTCCCTCTTTATAAAATTACACTGTCCGAAGCCTTCAAACTCCGCCGGCAATCTCCTTTTATGTTAATGTCTGCTGTTAGCCAAGCGGAGAGCGGCCCGGCGAAGCCGGCCGCGAACCGCTAGTATGGATAAAAAAAGACCTCCAACCCTCGGGATTCGAACTAGAGACCTCACTGCGATGAGGACAACACTATATCATAGTGCTATACCACTCAGCCAAGCAGCCCATACAAAGAGCTCGTCGACAAGCTATACTATCGTCCCCCACCGTCCCGGACATACCTACAACTCGGACAAACAAGGATTTCTCACGCAATACTGAACCGTTTCTCATGATTTTTGGTTTCATATGATCTGTATCATATGTCCTATGGATCCTATATCCAAAAGCTGCCAGGGCTTGTGCTGTTCCTAAGTAGAAGAGTCGCAAAAATAGGGAGTGGTGAAATTTTTGGTGATTTTTGGTATTTCAGAGCTCTATGGAGGTTGGTATTGTGTTATATAGCGCCAATAATGCATCTCAGGATGAATACATATCATCCGAGGCCTCATGTGAAATTTCAGGTCTCCAGGTGGCGTGTGTATCTCACAGTGTATTGAAAGGATGTGACCTTTGAGCCAAATTTGATTCAACTTTGGTTCAAAAATTCGGGGTGTCTTCCGACCTCTCTAAAACTCGGGTTAACTCGTCAGGGTGAATAGCCTTAGGATATATATACAAGATTTGTCCTACAAAGTTTCGGGCTGATGCGACAAGAGGGGCAGCCGAGGTGAGGCCGGCAATCAGGAAATGACGTGATACCTAGGACTCGGACACTCGGACCTGTCAAAGAAATTGACCTCGATCGACGGGTTGTGAACCGTTTCACAAGATTCCTTTGCCTCATCCTATGCATTTTCCAAATTGCAAGCGATCTGTCTCCTCAAATCGATGTGAATCCACCTGTGGGTGAAGATATTCATGTGTTTTCCTTAAGTGTCCGAGTAGGGGAAGGATAGTAGTATGCAACCGTGGGAGCCCACGTGACTTGCACCGCGTAGGGGTCCTTGTGCTCGAGCCGCCGGATGTACATCGGAGTGCCGATAGTTGCGTCAGAAATTGTGTCAAAGAAAGCAATGTGGCTGTGATTTGATCCATCAGTTCAGGCTTGCCTCTTCTGTCGATTCTTCCTCGATGCACGCCTCGCCCCTCCGCTGCCAGCTCGGCAGGCTCGTCCCATCAGGAAAAACTCCTTTTGCCAATTGTTGACATTTTGTTGCCATTTGTTGAGAATTTTGGGATGGCGCCAATTGTTGAAAAATATTGACATTTGGTTGACATTTTTCAACATTTCTCCAGAATCCTGCAAGTAACTCCGTAAGTTAGCCATGATTCCATCCTTACCTGACCCTCAAGACTAGTCAGGACTCAGGAGATATGATTTCGGCACTTTTCAACAAGTTGAAAGTATAAATATCAATTACCGGTGAAACTAGCGGTGCTTTACCCAAGGGCAGCGAGAGCCTACCCTAACGTCTCGTAATATACACCCAAATGGAAACACCCGCGAGTCGGCCAACTTCGCCGATATTTCGGCTCCAACGAACCGAGGCAGCTGTCACCCGTGCATCAAAACCAACCCTCCTTTTCGTAAGCGACATATTGCTTGTCTTCCTTTCCCTCCATGTCGTTTCATTCACTTCACTCACCTTCCGTTTTTTTCTTCAGACGTCCCTCAGCGATTTCCTTCAATCTCCACCTCTGACACGCTGGGCTCCTACTAGATGAATGTAAAACGCTGGCGAGTCTTTTTATTTCTTATAAGGCCAGTATCACTTACAACTTTTTCTTCAGTCCTTATTCGTGCCGAATGGTCTCTGGCCACTACTCTGGTGCAATTCTTTAGGCCCTCAACTGGATTGTCTCGACTCCGTGTCTGCTTCATCACCCCGCAGAGATCGAGCACAGAGAATACGCCGTACGTCCTCAATAATCCAGTTGTCACTTCGGACTCCAAGTGTTCCGCATGCCAACCTCCATCACTTCGCGTGTCCGCATCACCGCCCAACGTTGCGCATAGTCTCAGCCGATGTCGCCGCTTAGACCTTACGTTCTGTCACCACTTCCCCGTGAACCCTGTTCGTTCTCCTCGCCCAACTTCCTCTATGTTACTGACTCTGTTCCATGTTCTCAGTCCTAGTTGTGTTCTACCGGGCAGCCCCTCATGAAGGTTGGTAGATTAACCGTATTCATTTGATGCCCATTTGCTCATATTGCTCTGTTCAATAGATTTCGGCATTCTTGTTCCCTGACGGATTGTTTTGAGACGCTAGGATGTGTGTAGATCTATGTGGACAGTCTAGATACAGATAGAACTTTATTAGATACTCCATGTATGTATATACTATCCTTGCGCAAATACAAATTTACTTTCGTTGCAACTGTGTCCCTCTTTCAGTCTTCACCGTCAAGAGTCCCAATTCCGATCCATTCCTGTTCCATTTGGTGCCAATTGGTCTCATTTGTTCCGAAAATGTTCAAAAATGGTAGCAATTCTCAGGGACCTGTCGATTTTCACATTCCTCGGCAATCTGACATTTTTAGACATTTGCGATGAATTGTGAAGAAATTTCAGCGATTTTGTACAATTGGCAACAAAAAGCAAAAGAGGTTTTTCCTGATGCCCTCCCAAAATCGCCACCCCACGTCTCGTCGTGCGTGTCCCGTCCTTCTCGTATCTTTCCGCCCCGTGTCCTTCCGTGTCCTTCCGTGTCCTTCCGCCTTCCCTCTGCCTCCCCACCCACCTTCCCTCCTCTCTCCCTGTTATGATACTGGCCCCCCATCCTAAAGACCGGCAACTCGGGCCCCACCCTCACCCCACTAGTGGACTTCTACTCCAAGCTCCTCAAAGGCCCCGCCCCTGCGCGCTTCGGCGGCCTCAAAGGCCGCTTCTTCAGCGGCAAGAACGCGAGCGGCGCCCCCGTGCTCGCGCTCATCGGCGGCATCTTTTTGATTGGGTATACGCTCGATTATCAGCGTGCGTGTTGCTCGTTTTTACAAGCTGCAGACCGCGCTGACCTATCCTCTGCTCTATCCTCCTCGTACTGGCACCCGCATAGCCGCCGACAGTCCACCTCAGTGCGTCCCCTTCCCTTCTTCTCCGCCCTTCTCCGACCTCGTTCGTCTTATCCAGAACACCACAAGAACAACGCGCACTAGATCCAGCGCTCGACGTCGGCGGCGCCTGTGGGAGAGTGGAAGCAGTAGAATGCGATACCGTGTGTTGTTACTCTGAATTAACTTGCGCCGTACCTATCTCATCTGTACTGTGCGGCCCCGTCCGATCCCCGTCTATCGCCGCCGTCCGCTCAACGTCTCGGCCGCCTTAAGGCTCTGCTGGCCTGTGCCTACATGCTCGACCGCCGTCAACGAGCCCCATCTGAGCTGCCTCAATTTGGCCCGTGCCCACCTCGCCCGCCGTCTGCTCTGACGCGACTCGGCGCCGTTTCCCTGTCGCCGCTCGGCGTCCTCGCTACCCAGCGCGCCCCGCTCGCCCTCTCGTCCCCCGCCGGGGCGAGCCGCTCCTTTCCCCGCACCGGCGATGCCGTCTGTGCGCAAGGGCGACGTGCGGCGCGTCAGTTTAGTCGAGTCCAGTCCGGGCCCGTGTGATGAGATGAGATGTGAGATACTGAGCCGCCGTTGAACCGCTGCGGGTGCCGCGCGAGGATTGCGCCTTCTGTGCCGTGGTGTATGTGTGGCGCGGAGTCCAGCAGTCGTCTACATCTACTTGGTACCAGCGAGGCGCAGGCACTCGTGCGAGCGCTGCCTGCCCGCCTTCTATGCGGATGTTAAAACGATTGATCAATCGCATTCGGGCGGCGCCAAACCGACCCTGGGCAATGCTGTCTTGTCTGCCCGCTACTCTGACAAGTCCGCGTGGAGCAATGCAGCTCACTCCTGCAAAATAACATTGTCGGGTATGCACAGTATAGGCAGGGAGAGACGGTGGTTCGAGCCCGCCCGGGGACATTACTCGACTTGTTGTTCTTTTGTCGTGTGACCGGGTGTAGATCCCGCGGCGCTTTATCGATATCTGAGCGCACCGGCCCAGTTTCTTCCGGGTATTTCAGCTGCTCGCCAGACTTGGACTTGTGGCACAGCTGGGTGCTGGGTACTGCGACATCGAGCTTGGTCCTCGAGCTCTGCGTATAAGCAGCCGTAGCTTACATACGAGTGAGTAAAAGAAAGGGACAGAACCCGAAGGAACACTAGTCTCTGTAACAGATACCCTATATTGATGACGAACAAGTAAGTATCAATATAGGGTCTGTTAGCAAACACGACCATCTTGTTGGCCCACCGATCAAATTCCTTCTTGTGTTTTGCCTCCGCCTCGACGCGCTGATAAATCTGAGAATATTTGAGCATACAGATCTACTTCCAATTCAGAGGCCCCCTCCCTTAAACCTAAGAATTTCCTTCACTCGTTGTCGCGATATAAGCTGAGTTTTCTGAAGCATTTTACATAAGCAGCTTTTTGGCCTGATCCTGTTCTGGAGAATTGACTGGCTGAATCGAGAGATTCTTGCGGGATGGAATGTTTGAGTTTGCTCCAGGAGTCTTTACAAATATTTCCGGATTTTTGACGAGGCCCATCGCTGCAATACAGGCGAACTGGCCGTCGGCTGGCACAGCCACCATATTGCATAATCAGTCGGTCGCCCAACAATCGGACCGTGATTGCTATCAGACTAAAGGAACACGTCCTCGTGGAGCAATGCAGCTCACTCCCACAAAATAAAGAGTGTTGTTAAGTATGGATGCAGGGGAGAAATGGCGGTTCGAATCCGCCCGAGGACATGAACATGTTGGTTATATGACGTGCTTTTTGGCCTATTTCTCAGGGTAGCTTTTTGGTTTTTCTTTTTCTCGTGTCGATGGTGGCGGAGGTACCTCGACCGGCCAGCCGTCGATGTTTTCTTTTTCTCTTGCGCAGCTGTACAAGAGATGAGTCAGACTCGGATGACACACGCTAGCTTGCGCGTGGGTGTGCTGGTCTTGGATCGAATTCTACCTCAGTTACTGGTCTAGTCAAGGGGAACTCGGGATTAAAATTTCGTACGTGGGGAGGGGGGGGGGGGGGGGGTCCCGGGGGAGGCTGAAAAAAACTTTTTGATACTTTTGTTAGAAGGGGTTGAAAACCCTCAATTTACTGTTTGGACAATGTCAGGTAGGGTTTGTACGATGCCCGAACCATCTTGGAGGTCAATTTCCTAATATGGAATGCCAGATCACGTACGACACATAGATTTTGCCTTCCGTTGGCTCAACCACCTTCCCCGATGTTCAAAAAAAAATAACTTGAGGCTCACTATCATGGATATACAGTCACACTATTTTTCCCTGCCAATATACACCTAGGTTATGATAATTTGGTGCCCAGTGCTAAAGTGGGGGTGATAGACCAGTATAGTACAGGGGTGTAAGGAAGAGCACACCAGAGGTATATTAGATGGCCAGGAATCTGCTACTACACTGTAAGATAGTCAAACTGCCTGTCGAGCCCGCCCCCAGTGGCATCCTAAGCTGCGGCCCTAAGCGGAGGCGACGGCCGGTGCTAGGGGTGGGAAACTCCTTCCCTATATGGAAGGAGGGGGGGGGGGGGGGGGGGGGAGGGTCCGCCGAGGGTCGAAAAAAACTTTTCGACCCTATGTACTTATTTCGAATCCCGAGTTCCCCTTGGGTCTAGTTCAGACTCCTTGACCTCGCCGGTGCCGATGCTGCACAACTGCACAGCTACGATTCAACTTTGAAAGCAAGAAAGAGTCCCCGTGGAGCAATGCAGCTCGCTCCCACGAAATGAGCTTGATAATGTCACGGTGTTCCTACGCAGGGAGAGGTGGTGGTTCGAATCCACCCGGGGACATAGGGTGAAACGGTCGGGTTTTTTCTTTCTTTCTTTCTTTCGTGTTTTTATTTGTTCATGCCACATGGTAGCATGACATAACTATAGGTCTCAACTCACAGCACTCCGAGGCGCCGATTTGCTTTGCGTTGTTTTCAGACTGTGCGATATTTCTGCACGTATGTCGGCTCAGGGGATGGGCTACGGCAAGTCGAGCTTGGTCCTCACGCTCGTCTCGAGACGGCGGTTCGAGTCCGCCCGGGGACATTACTCGACTTGTTGTTCTTTTTGTCGTGGGAACCGAGGATAGCTATGTATATAGATCTCACGGCGCTTTATCGATATCTGAGCGCACCGGCCCAGTTCGTTCCGAGCGCGACCGGGTGTTTCAGCTGTTCGCCACAGCGGTGGACGGCTGGATGCTGGGTGCTGTGATATCGAGTAAAAGAAAGGGACAGAAGGAACACGTCCTCGTGGAGCAATGCAGCTCACTCCCGCAAAATGGAGAACGTGGCAGCTGATGCAGGGGAGAAATGGCGGTTCGAATCCGCCCGAGGACATGAGATAGTCATTTCTCATGGTAGCTTTTTGGTTTCTTTTTTTTTTCGTGTCAATGGTGGCGTAGGTCCCTCGATCGGTGACCGGGTCCGTCGATGTTTTCTTTTTCTCTTGTGCAGCTGTACAAGAGATGACTCGGACGAAACACGCTTAGCTTGCGTGCGCGTGTGCCGCTGTTGGATCGCAATTCTACCTCAGGCCTCAGTTACTGGTCTAATTCAGACTCGTCGACCTCGCCGGTGCCGATGCTGTACGACTACGGTTCAACTTTGAGAGTCAGAAAGAGTGGAGCGATGCAGCTCGCTCCCACGATTTGTGGAGAGCTGGTGGTTCGAGTCCACCCGGGGACATAGGGTGAAACGGTCGAATTTTTTCTGTCTTTCTTTCTTGTTTTTATTTGTTCATGCCACATGGTAGCATTACATAACTATAGGTTTTAACTCACAGCAGTCCGAGGCGCCGATTTGCTTTGTGTTGCTTTTAGACCGTGCGCTATTTCTGCACGTATGTCGGCTCAGGGATGGGCTACGGCAATGTCGAGCTTGGTCCTCAAGCTCTACGTATAAGTAGCCTACATACGAGTAAAAGGAAGAGACAGAAGGAACAAGTTCTCGTGGAGCAATGCAGCTCACAAAATAACGAATTTCGTTCTGGGTGCAGGGGAGAAATGGTGGTTCGAATCCGCTCGAAGACATATCGATTGTTTCTCATGGTAGCTTTTTGGTTTCTTTTTTCTCGTGTCAATGGTAGCGGAAGTCCCGCGACCAGTTAACCATCGATGTTTTCTTTTTCTCTTGCGCAGGTGTACAAGAGATGATTCGGACGACACGCGCTTAGGGTGCGCGTGCGTGTGCCGCAATTCTACCTCAGTTACTGGTCTAATTCAGACTCATCGACCTCACGGTACCGATGCTGTACGACTGCGGTTCAACTTTGAAAGCAAGAAATAGTCCCCGTGGAGCAATGCAGCTCGCTCCCACGAAATGAGTTCGACGATTTGTGCCTACGCAGGGAGAGGCGGTGGTTCGAGTCCACCCGGGGACATAGGGTGAAACGGTCGGGCTTTTTCTTTCTTTCTTTCTTGTTTTTGTTTGTTCATGGTAGCATGCCATAACTACAGGTCTACCGTCTCACAGCAGTCCGAGGCGTCGATTTACTTTGCGTTGCTTTTAGACCGTGCGATATTTCTGCGCGTATGTCGGCTCAGGGGATGGGCTACGCCATGTCGAGCTTGGGTCTCAAGCGCCACGTATAAGCAGCCTACATACAAGAAGGAACAAGTCCCCGTGGAGCAATGTAGCTTACTCCCAAAATATGGTGTGCATGCGATCATGTAAGTATACCGGGAGAGCTGGTGGTTCGAATCCACCCGGGGACATGATAGCTAAGCATAAAGTGCCGAAATGGCTTTTTATTTCATTGCCCATGCCAATAACTTATCGATTTCTTTCTTTCTTCTGGTAGTAGCGTACCGTAGGGCTCACAGCGCTCCAGCTGTCCAATGTTTTTTTTCTCTTGCGCAGTTGACACATTGACACGCTTCGCTTGCGTGTGCCGCTCGTCGATCGCATTTGATTTCCACGGTCTAATTCAGACTCCTCGGCCTCACCGGTGCCAACGCTGTACGACTAGGGTCAACTTTGAATGCAAGAAAGGAAGAGTCCCCGTGGAGCGATGCAGCTCGCTCCCACGAAATGTGCCTACGCAGGGAGAGGTGGTGGTTCGAGTCCACCCGGGGCCATGGAAGGTTCGCGCTTTTTTCTTTCTTTCTTTCTTTCTTGTTTTTATTTGTTCGTGGTAGCAGCCTTTCATAACTATAGGTCTCCCAGTAGTCCGAGGCGCCGATTTGTTTTGCGTTGCTTTTGGACCGTGCGATATTTCTACACGTATGTCGGCTCAGGGGATGGGCTACGGCGATGTCGAGCTTGGTCCTCAAGCTTCACGTATAAGCAGCCTACATACAAGAAGGAACAAGTCCGCGTGGAGCAATGCAGCTCACTCCCGCAAAATATGGAGTACTTAGTAATATAGCAATGGTGTCTACCGGGAGAGCTGGTGGTTCGAATCCACCCGGGGACATGATAGCGAAGCGCTGTTTCTTTATTTATTTCTCATGGTAGCTTTTTGGTTTTTCTTTTTTCTCGTGTCAATGGTAGCGGAGGTCCCTCGACCACTTAGCCGTCCAATGTTTTCTTTTTCTCTTGGGTGTACGAGAGGTGACTCGGACGACATGGCGCGCTTAGGTTGCGCGTGCGCCGCTCTTGGATCGGAATTCTACCTCGGTTACTGGTCTAATTCAGACTCATCGACCTCGCCGGTACCGACGCTGCACAACTACGGTTCAACTTTGAAAGCAAGAAAGAGTCCCCGTGGACAAATGCAGCTTGCTCCCACAAAATTTCCAACTTTTTCATTCTGTGTACCGTATACGGGAGAGATGGTGGTTCGAGTCCACCCGGGGACATTATTGATCATGACATTTCTTTTGTGGCGGCGCGTCAGCCGGATCAAATGGTGATTTTCCTTTGCTTACTCACCACGACCTCTTGGCGACTTGGGTTACAGGCCTCCTGCGCTTGTATCTTCTCTTTTCTTGGTTGAATTTGTGGCTCTAACACACCGTTCTGGGACCCATCTGGGACTGGCTATCCCCTTTGTCTCCTGCTTCGAATGCATCTCAAGTGCATCTGCCAACGCTCACTCAGCACTGTGATTTACGTCTAACTAGTTCTGCTCACCTCCTCGCCATTCCAGACTCCTGATCCTCCAAAGACGCGTCGCCGTTTCACACCCCGCACCGGCCATACAGTACGTCTAGCCCGAATTCAATGAACCGCGTACCGACACGGACAAATTGATGAACTGGTGTTGGAGCAATGGCGGACTCTTACTCACGAAGAAGGCCAGCGAAGCTCCGACTCCATGGCGCCGAATACAACACTCTGATCTGCGACCAAAACCCTCCATGACTTGGCTTCGACATCGGTAACTTTGGGACCCCGGATGCCTCGTTCTCTTCTGCGTGGCCAGCACCAGGGATCTCTCAAGTTCCTTGGCGGAAAATCTCAATCTGGGGACCCCAGTGTTGTTTCCGCAGCCTCCCAGTACTTGACCTTTGACTTGCCGTTGACGAGTGAAGGTACGAAATCAATTGCAAGACGGGGTCTCAACCCTACTGGTCCGCGAATGCTGCTTTGCCAAGTACAAGGCCCAATAACCAAGCCCGTTTCACGCTCATTCCCCGTTCGAAATCCACATATACCTTTTGATCATTATTGATGTGCGAACAGGAGATACGTGTCGCCACGTGGCCAATTGGCGTGCATACATAAAAGGTTCGGCTGACTCGACAACAGCGCTCAGCACTCTCCACTACCCATGCCGGTCTCCTTCGCCGTCGCATCCCACTCCGCTAAACCGTTCCCACTACCCCAGGCGGGCTGGCACACCGCAGATGGGTTTCTCGCCACCGCGTGCACAGACCAGCACGCCAAGGCGGGCGAGATCCTGCAATATTCCCTCGGGCCGGCGCTGGGAAGCCGCACAGGCACCGATACGGACAAAATGTGCTTTCTCGTCAACTCAACCACCTCTTGGTGCGATGTCGCGCTTGGCTTAGAGGTTCCATATAATTTGTCCATGGATACGACGATCCGTGATATCGTGCCGAGCCCAAACGGCTTCGTTTTGACGCTGCTGGACGCATACACGCAGGACCGCGCCGTCGTCATCCGACCCGACGACGTGTGGCTCGTCATCCTGTCCCAGTTCAACTTCTTCGTCAATGCGCACGCGGAGCTCCTGCGCGCGAACTTCGTCGCGCACGAGGGGCAGAAGCGACTGACCGTCAAGGTTGTCGGCCAAGGCGTTGATCGGTACACGGTGGATTTCGGCTTCATCGCGCGTGCAATGGCAGGGCTCGTCGAGGAGAACGTCGTCGATCCGGAACTGCGCGCGTGGGCCACGCCTGATTTCACCACCACGACCGACAACGACCGCACCGTGAGCGCGGTGCTCCTCATGGCGACGCTGAAGAAGTACTTCCGGTACATGATCATGCTCGCCGGGTGCGGGATCCCGCGCGTCACGCTCGAGGGGGAGCGGTCGGACTGGATATCCTCAACCGGCTCGAAAAGCTGAAGGAGTACGGACTGGAGACGACAGCATGGTACCACCTCCTGCGGCCCGTGCTCACCCGCTTCGTCGCGGCGTTCGACGACCCCACGAGCGTGATGAACGTCGATTTCTGGCAGCGCGTCGCACATTATCAACCCGGCAGCAGCGGGCGCGGGGATTACTATACCGGGTGGATCACCGCGTTCGCCGTATTCGACAAGGAGGGGAGGTGGATGGGGCCGCCGTTGAACACCACCCGCCTCGATAGTAGGCGCTACTGCTCCTGATCAGATCGACGCCCTAGGGGAGGCCCCAGAGACGCTCACTGCGGCGCAGTTTCTGGGCAGCGTATGGGCGCGCGTATAAACCCTTCCGCGACACGTGGGAGCACCCTCTCGACCTCGTCCTCGACGACACGGCGTACCACCAGCTCAACCGCAGGGCCATCCCGCCGGGATATGCGGAGGTGGACGTGCTGCTCATGACAATGACGAGAAGTTCGAGTGCACGATGGTCGCCAGGAACGTCGGAATGCGCGTGTCGTCCAGTGGCGACCGCAAGCTGTCCGAGTGGGGGGCGGATGATACCGTGCGCCCGGTAGCGGGGTGGTGGTTGTTTGTCAAGGATGAGGAGGGGATGCAAGAGAGGGCGGATAGGGCATACAAGGATATCCATGGGATGGAGCGTGTCTAAAATTCTTGACCTGGATCCTAGGACCTAGGCTCACCTGGAAGTAAGAGCAAGTCCTCGTGAAACAAAGGAGCTCAATTCCACAGAATTAAAACTTTCGTGATGAGTGCAGGGGAGAAATGGTGGTTCGAATCCACTCGAGGACATATGGATCAACGGTTCGACCGTAAGCAGTTTTTTTGTTTCGTTTCTTCTGCTTCTCGTGGTAGCGTAGGTCTCACAGCAGTGGGAGACACCGTTTTTGCTGCGCCTTTGGATCCTGTGGGGTATCTCAGCTGGCGCTTGCTCATTTCGGCGGAAGGCAGAGGAGAAGGTGGGCTGAGGCGATATCGAGTTTCACTCGCTCGCGCGCTCACCATCCTAACTCACTGGGAGAGAGCCAGAAAGAGAGTAAGAAAGAGTCCTTGTGAAGCAATGCAGTTCACTCCCGCAAAATATAAGTTCTCAGTGTGCAGAGGAGAAATGGTGGTTCGAGTCCGCCCGGAGACATGCATGTTTCTCTAGATGTTTTTTTTTTTTGGCTGGCCTTGGGGGTCACTCGCCTAATCCATGTCAACTCCGTCACTGATTCTAGCGTGCATGTTGAACACATTCGGGAGCACTGAGCAGTCTGAAACGATCTGTAGTCTGTTGTGGAAAAACCACATCGTGAAATTTTGCGCACTCAGCCCTATATGTCTGCGCTCTACGAGAGAATGGAAGCATACTACCCTCTTCCTACAATACTAAAGGAGAAGTCTTCGTGGAGCAATGCAGCTCTCTCCCGCAAAATGGGACTTCAGGATCTACACGCAGTTGCAAGAGACAGGTGGTCGTTCAAGTCCACCCGGGGATCCCGGGACATAAAAGCGAGGTGTTCTGTCTTTTTTTTTGGTCGTGGTAGCATAAGTAGGTCTCACAGCGGTCCCTCGAGCTCTCCAGCCAGAATGGTTTCTTTTTCGCTTCCCTCGACGGCTGCAAATGCGAATGCACACCAGAGTAGCTTGCGCTCGTCGCCGTCCGAGTAGTCCGAGTCCGAGTCGCCGCTTGCGTTGTTGCTTCGAGAGCGCCACGGAGTATCTCATCTGAAACAATCCTTGTAGAGCAATGCAGCTCACTCCCGCAAAATGGGTCCTCAAGAAATCCGTATGGAAGGGAGAAATGTTGGTTCGAGCCCACCGGAGGACGTGGACGTGTAGCGTGGTTTTTTTTCTTTCTTGCCCGCTCTTGGATCGAAAATTCCACCTCCATTTGTAAATTCAGACGCCTCAACCTCACCATTGCTGCATACGGTGCAAAGGAACAAGTTCTCGTGGAGCAGTACAGCGACCTCCCGCAAATGGAGCGTTGTCATGTGTGTACGCAGGGAGAGACGGTAGTTCGAATCCGCCCGAGAACGTCTGCTTCTGTTGATCTTTTTTTTTGGCTGTCTTGCTGTTAAAACGCGCGCGAGAGCATTCTGAAACGGTCCGTAGTCTGTCGTAGAAAAAACCGCATCGCGAGACCCCGCGCAGCCAACCACTGTAGCCTTCGTACAATACCAAAGGAGAGGTTTTCGTGGAGCAACGGCGCTCGCTCCCGGGTCATAGATTATTGCGCGCTTGTACGAGGGAGCCGGCGGTTCAAATCCGCCCGAGGATATACAGGGTGGAATCCTTCCTTTTTGGCAACCATTCATCCTTAATCTTTTCTTTTTGTACTAGCACTCACCTGACACCCCAGCCAGTGACCTCACGTCCTCGTAAAACACTGAAGCTGATTCCTGCCTGTAGAGGAAAGATGGTGGTTCGAATCCACCTGAGGATGTAGCAGTGACCGCATCTTTTTTCTCTCGGGTTATTTGTTTTGTCCTATACAGTTTGGCTCCAGAGCGAATTGTGGTATGATCTCGGCCCGCAAGTCCGAGAGGCGATATTTGGTATGTATGCAAGCCACTGAATTTGTGATCTGCCCGCGCACTCAGACAACATACAAGGACCCCAAGGTCATTTTAGGGTAAGAACAATTCCCTGTGAAGCAAGGCAGCTCACAGGCTAAAGCAGAGTCGTTTGCGTAGAGGATCTTAAGTATAACATCGAATAACCAGCAACCGACATGTTAAGTCACACGGGAGAGATGGTATATCTTTTTTTCTTCTGTGCGTGCCGTCCCGCACATGCCATTGCATGCTGCTTCTTCGTTACTCGTCCTGGTGCAAAGCGAAAGAAACCAAGTTCAAAGTATTTCAGCTTGTCGCTTGTTACCAGTCTTCAATTTGGTACCAGTGCTACCGAGTTTAACATCCAGAGGCCAGAGTCCTGGTGGAGCTAGGGGGCTCGCCCCCGCGGAATAAAAAATCAGATCGATATGGGAGTGCTGGTGGTTCGAATCCACAAGGACTTGTGCGTGGGTTGACCCTTCATTTTTAGGATCGGTTCGATTTTGTGGTTGGTTGAGTTTTGGTTTCATCCTGCGCGGGTGCTCAGTTTTTTCGTGGGTTCCAATGCATGTTTAACACACTTCCAAGAGAAGGTAACAAGAGAAACAAATATCTAGCTAGAAGCAATTAAAACCTCGATCACCTTGCAAACTGAGGACTCTTCGCACCTATCCTCTATTCCAGGTATGTTATCCAAGGAGCTTCGGTATCCAGGAAAGAGATGCAAACAGCCGGCGTTTCGGTTTTGGTTGCTTTTGACTTTGGGTGCCGAAGCCGGAGCGACAGCGGAGATTCGGGCCGAATTGACCGATATCTTGCAGAATATACAAATGCCAGCACCGTCCCTTTTGCTTCAAACGTCCATCATCGTCGCGTAAGAGTTCTTTCCTCCAAGTCTTGTGCCCATTAGATCTACTCGCTCGTCGGCTTCATATGCAGGAACATCCACCAACAATAACTTCAACACCGTGCAAGCATGTTAGTAGGGATCCCCACCGTACCGTAAGGGTTTTCGGTCCATACAGGTGCGATTACGAATTGTATCGTACACCGTAAAACACAGTATATACGGTCCATTAACAGCGCCCAGAGAGGGTGGGTGAGTTTTATTACAATCAAATGGCCTTCATCTCACTTGTGCTTTGGGGCCACTGCGTGCGCATGGCAATACGAGTCCTGGGCTCGCTGCGCGGCCATTTTGTTAATGCAAAATTGCCTTTTCCATGTCTGACAATGCAATACTTATATGTGGGCCCCTCAGAGGAGGAAAATTCTGGGCCATAACTGTAGAAGTTTGGATTCGGACAGAGATTCAAGCAGGGGAAAAAATGAGACCAAGATGATTTATTCAAGAAAGAGAGAGACCTTTTATACCCTTAGAACAATGGTACAATGAATATCCAAGAAGTAAATAGTTTCAGACTGGCTGAAACTACACAATGCAATGGTACGTGTTCCATCATGCTGTGCATCTCCATGGACAACATGGTAGCATACGTGTCTGCATACGTGTCGGCTTGATATTCCAACAATAACAATACTAAGTTGAGTTGTGAATCAACCATTAAATGGTTGCGGAGGTGAGTTCGGATTGGGCTTTCCTGTATTTGGCTACAGGTAGGACTGCGTGTTTGGTCATGTGATCTCCCAACCTGTGATTCTGAAACACCCATTGAATGGACACTTGACAAAGTGGATTGCAGACTCTGAGAAGCCAATCACTTCATTCTTTGGTAAATTGTTTACCCCTAGCACATCTGCAGCAAACAAATGTATTCAATTGTCTTCAGTTGCCTTGACCATCAAAACCGGGAAATTGTAAATTCAGGGTCCCAGTATTCAAGCAATGCAACAAAATTAGTACGCCTCCATGTGTGGGAATACATAGCAAGTTGGATACAATTATGAAAGGTCGGGTTAGGAATTTGGTGTTTGACTGGTCCGAAACAAAATGAATGTCGGCCAGAAAGAGGCAATAGAAGCTGCAGCGTGTGAACAAAAAGTCTGGGAATTAGATATATGAAGAGGCACCTTTACGCGTTCTTCGCAGATGATTAAATATCCATCAAACTGTCCCGGCATACCCATGTCTTTTCCGTCTAGCTCCCTCAATTCTTTTTATTTCGCCTCGGAACTGGGGGGAATCGGTTCACAGTGTTTGAGTGTAGTGTATAGATCATTCAGTATAATTTTATTGGCCGCGGTCTGATCGCTATTCCAAATTGAGTAATTTTCACCCATCCTCTTGCTGCAGAGATTTCGAGTACTCAGGGACCTATGTAAGTTTTGTAAAGGATTTAATAGACATATAATACTTCCCGAAATAATTGGATTTGAGGAATGGGAAACCTTGAAACAAGAGCAAAAACCTCAGATAAGCGAGGAAAAGTGTACAAAACTGTAGACCCTATGACAAAGAGACGCACAGTCAGGGAGGGCCGGTATCTTGTCCCAGGCATCTTCACACTGGGGGCAGCCAGCGAAGCATGCGAACACGAAGTGCGTTACATGCATGTTGTTCACATATGGAAGAAAGGGTACAAAGCCGCTTTTACCAGACTAAGGGCGGCTTTGTTGCATGCTTTGTTCTCCTGTGCAGGGGAATAAAGCATGCAACAAAGCCCCCCTTTGCTTGTTAAAGGCACCTTTGTGGGCTTTGTTCCGACTGCGAGCCACATGCGCGTAATGCACTTGGTGTTCACATGCCTCGCTGGTTGCCCCTGGTGTCAAATTCCATGAAGATTATAGGCCACACTGCAATATGGGACCTTGGAATTTGGCCTACAAATTTGCACCAGCCCCAGAATGACACTTTTCATACTTTCTTGTTTACACACCCTCTGTTTTGCACGCCTGAGATTTTCCCAAGCATTCAAATACAGCATAGAGCACTCTTACCAAGAAAACAAGTCCAGAGTGAGCCGGAGACACATCAAATACACTGGGAAGACGTGTCTTCTTGCCTCATCAAGTTCTGGACCATTGTCTTTGCGGCTCTCAATGTCCAACATACCTTCGACCTGTTTTCAATGCATCTTCATGGGCAGCAAGAGTTGGAATACCTTGCTCATTCTAACAATACTTTTTCAGGGTATCTCTGTGCCAAAACTCTAATAGTTATGCACCATACAATATTTGGTCGAGAAAATACAGTACCAAGCCCCTACATGGATGCCGCAACAGAGGCTGTGTAACATTGATTGAAATGCATTCGAGCATGTTGTCTCATGAATTCAAGCTGTTATACCGAGATTTGAAGTTTCTAGGTCGGTTTCAAGGTGCTGATGGCCTTACGCTCTGGATGACCGGAATTTTTTTTATTTTCCTCTGGTCATTTCGGTTAATGATTGCGCATGAATCAGTACAATAAAACACGCCATTTTGACCTCAAGCCATGCAGAATTGAGCAAAATACGAGCCATTCTTTCCAATGGATCAAAAAGTGCCCCAAACTGAAATAATCAATGCATGCCTTTGGTACCGCAATTAGCTGTTATATGGGACTCATTTTTGGTTGCATTTCTTCTCTTGCTGATATTTTATTTGTGCTATCATACTTCCTACCTGCACGATACAATGCCATATTTACGATCCCGCCAAACTTGACATCTGTAAAACACTGAAGTCTGAATCCGCTGGGAGGTAGACTCTGTGTGGAATTTCAGGTAGAATCGTCGCTAATCAATGTTTTCACCAGTGAAGCGCGAATTAGCGAGGTTCTGCGCAAGTTCCGCGTCGGAGTTGGGGCAGTGTCGTGAGACACCCGTGTTTGTCGGATATCACCGTTTTCGTCTTTTGTTCTCGTACTGGTTCACTGTTCGGTGTTCATCGCTGTGGCTCAGTTCCTGTTTGGGCCACTACCTTCCGCTTCCCGGAACAGCATTTCTCTGTGTTCTCATTCTTGCTGCAACCCAACTCCGCAATTTTGTTGTTCGCAATATGAGAGTTCATCCTACTAAGGGCTGCATTGTATATGCGAGCCCAGTTCGATGATGAGAGCCTATAAAAGTGAATAAATTACTTCACTGTTGATAATATACCATCTCACCATCCAAAAATCATGCCGTTTGCGAAGAGCTCGAGAAGCGGGCTCTCAACAAAGAAATGCTGAGCGACTTGAATATGATGCGGAACCCCTCCATAGTAAGTGCGCAGCGAATTTTGCTTGTGAACATAATAGTTGTGGTAGTAGCGTCAATGAAATCCTTAGGCAATGAATTAACCACTCAATCTGATGCTCGAAATTTGGACACTTACCACGACAATAAAGAGAGGTTGTATACACAGGGAGACTTCCGTTTCTGAGTGTATGAAGCGTGGCCTTATGTGAAATGGGTTCTTTCAGCGTCATTATATCCCCAGAGTTGCGATAATTTGGGCAGTATGAGTCCTAGCACACTCAGACCGGTGGAAGTAAATGTCCGAATGCTACAGATTCAGATTAGAAAAAAGTAAAGTTATGTATTTGTTGGTACGCACATGTACCACGGCAAAGAGCTGCATTATTATATTGTGTGAACTCACTTTCTATGTGCATGATTTCGGGATGATTCCAGATGACCTCCTTGAAGGCAATCCAGCAAGTGTGGACCAAAGCCAGGTTGGTTTCAGAAATAGATGCTGCCAGAAGCTCCAGAATAGCAGGCTGCAGGATGTCGGGTGGACGTCTTCGATCTTCCTGCTGGAACTCGATTAGGGGCCGCGCCAAGCATGCCATTCACAAGTAGGCTCGTAACCAGCCTGCCTATGGCATTCTAACAAGGCGAGCTTGTTGCTGTAGGCAGGCTGGTACTTCTCAGAGCCGCCAAAAGGGCTGTCGCGGAGTTTGAAATTCAGGTGACCTTTTAAAAATCTTACTCATTTTGTGCTCAATTTTGAAGCTTATTTTTTGGTTGAAGCAGGAAAATGAATGAAAATTGTATCCCTCCAATTTTGCCTCCTTACATTTTGTATTTGTGGGACAGAACACCGTAAAACCTGAGGGTAGTTTTAGTGGCGATCAACTTCGGACCGTGATCTCCGGAATTGCCGCAGCTCATTGCATCATTGCGTCATCGGCCTCACTAACTTAATTTCAAACTCCGCCCCAGCTCGATTGACACATCCGAGAAGTACCAGTCTGCCTACGGCAACAGGCCCGCCTTGTTAGAACGGCGTAGGCAGACTGGTTACGAGTCTAATTCACAAGAAGGAGGTCAAGCCATGAAGATCGACAGTAGAGAGAGATGGGTGTTGTTGCTGAGCAGAGACAAGTTGCTGTAGATTCATTGCACACTGGACAAGCTCCTTGGTCGACGACGGACGCGTCACTGACGCGCCCTTGCGAACCGGAAGTTCGGCCGCATATGTGATGGCTGGGTGGGAACATCTGCCAAACTATCTACCCGAACTCTACCATCTCTCCCGCATCATTCCACCGGTTTTCTACGCCGTACGGTTTCCCTCTCGCATCAATTCTACCCGACATTCTACGCGGACTCTACGGTGGAATTGTTCCCAACGGATCCAATGCTCTCGTAAAACGTCGGCCTCACGGCATGTCTCAACTGCCATCATGCATTGATTCGAGGATGGCGGCCTGCGTTTAAGTCTCGCTTAACCCAATCGGGTTAAACTGGACATGCACCATGAGCCGGCCCGGCAAAATGACAACGTAACGGTACAGCCCCGGTCAATCTTATCGCAAAAGGTTAGACTTTCTTACCATAAGAAGAAACAAGACTCCCACACGTCAAAGACGTCATCGAGGGGATTTCTGCATCCCTACAGTGGACAAACGGTGCCGTAAGAACGAGTCTAAAAATGAATTTTTAGGACTCGTAACCTCCTTGGACCTCTGAACACCTTCAGATCCCTCTGCGGAGTCGGCCTTGCTGCTCCTTATCGAATTCCAATTTGACCGTAACCGTACACTCTGCGCGAAGAGGCCTTACGGTACCGTACCGTAACCGTATAACCGTAACCGTATTAAGGTGTTGTACAGTTACGGTGGGGATCCATAGGAGCGCTGCGCGTCCAGCAACCTGGCTCTCAGACCGATTCATCGCTGGCAATGCAGGCCTCGACTCTCTGCGTCCAACTCCTGTTTTGAATGCATAGTATCTTTTTGAAGCTGTGGATATCAGTGGAGGCAGCTGATCTTTGAATTCGACACCCTCCGCATCCGACTTCCTCGTCTGTCAATTACCCTCATATTGACTCTACATCAAGGTATATATCGGCAGTACTGGGTTCGCTTTCATTAGGACTCTCGCGGTGGTGAAATACACCGCCAAAGTGCTGTCAGGCCATCTCCAGATGGGATGATCAGCTAGATACCAGAAAACATGTCAGCTGCAGTTTCCAGCTGCTATGAGGCTGGAATGCAGCTGCATGATCTAGGCGGTATTCTCAGCTGGTGAGGACATGGACAACCAGCTGCGGGTTGGCTTTTTTTCCCAGCTGTTGGGTGGTGGCTTGGTAAGAACTAGATAAACCGAAGTCTTGGTTGTCCCAAATTTCTCCAGAATGATATCTTCGACCCAACTTTGACCCTGCGGCAATGGCCATTGGCATTCAAATCTACATAACATCCCGAGTCGTTTCGACACATCAACAAATTGTATAAATTGGCATGGCATCAAAATCGCCGACATATGCCATCTGAACTTGACTTTGTGTCGATTTTCAGCCTCTCGGACTATGTTCACAAAAGCGGGAGCTTGAGTGAGTCGACCCAGTCGTGCGAAATGTTCTAAGTCATTCAAGCTCCGCCGGATCATGATCCGGAACGTCAGTGACATGTGGCAACGCCCATCAAATGGTTGGTCGCTCTCTCTCTTCCCTCCATCTCTCGTCCTTGTGCCCTCCCACCGAGGCTGCCCCC
Organism: Mycena olivaceomarginata; assembly: GCA_029378375.1. Classification (NCBI taxonomy): domain Eukaryota; kingdom Fungi; phylum Basidiomycota; class Agaricomycetes; order Agaricales; family Mycenaceae; genus Mycena; species Mycena olivaceomarginata. The sequence goes on along the minus strand of JARKIC010000970.1, from coordinate 42,749 downwards.
TCACCGCATCCCACCTTGGCTCTGGTATCAAGCTGCCTGCTTTCAAGTCCACTCAAGACCCTCAAATGACCTCAAGAGTCTATAATAACCCCCGCAAGTCGGCCTGGCTATCCTATCTGCACAAGTCCTAGATGTCTTCGCTAGCACTATGGCTCCAATTCTTATCCTGAAGTCTTCTCAAGGCTCCTCAATTTCTGGTTCCCTGAGCCCAATGTGCAGTACACAAGCGGCATGCCCTGTGGCTTATGAAATAATAAGCCACAGTGGCTTATTGACGGCTTACACGCGGCTTACCGGCGGCTGTTAGCCGGAATTTCTCTTTGTGGGCTCTAGACCCGCGGCGGACTCCAATAAGCCGGTGAAACGGTGCACTTCTTATATGACTAGGAATAGCTAATTGATAGGTATTGCGAACAAACACCCAAAACAACCAACCACAACCAATCTACCTCCAAAGATCTAAGTGCTTCTCTTTGTGAGTTCGGGTCCGGGCCGTAGTATGCGACCAGCAGGTTTGAACAAACACAAGTTTGATTTATAGGCTTCCAACAACACACTCTACAACGTACTAGCAATATGCAACCGCCAACAACAACACTGCTAGGAACCTAGGGATGGTCCGGGGGTGTGTTTATATGGGGTGGATACAAGATGGCTGGACCGCTAGGTCGAGAACACCAGGGCAGAGTATGTAGGTTTGTGAAAATCCTCGCTAAGGGCAGCCCCAAAGACTACTGAGGCTAACAACAAATGGACTTCAATCCTCAAACGGCAAGACTCTCCTTGACCGCCGACCTATTCCTTAACCAAGAACAGGAACCTTTCCGCTTTTATCGGCACTAGCTCACTACAAGCGTCCAGCTAGCGACCCAACACACTACGACAGAGCTTCCATCTATGTCGGGGTGAAGGCGAAGTAACTGACAAGTTATAGCCAAACTAGAGGTGGGGGCACCTAGTCCGTCTTCTTCTTAGTGGGCTCAAGTCAACACACAATCCACCTAGCAAGCGATCCAACACACTACGACAGAGCTTCCGTCTTGTCGGGGTGAAGGCAAAGTCACTAGCGCAAACTGCAGTTGGGTCTCGAAGAGAACACCCTTGTTTTATATGTGGAGGTCTAGGACCAACAACACGAAATCCTCAACTTAGTCACTCGATGTTTCCAGAGTCCACAGTCTACTGATTCCAATATAAAGACTACTACAAGTGAAGTTCGGTATCAACCTCCACTAGCAGCCTGAGTCCACTAGCACCAGCTTCGTCCAAAGTCTGGGGCGTAATGTTCTTCGACCCTAGTCTGTCCTGCGCTCCCTTTTATACTACTAGGTGTGAGTTACATGTGAAAGCGAGCTGAATAATACAATAAGCAATATTAGATGATAAGAAATACGGTCAGCCAATGAGACGACTGCCGTTTGTTTTTGGGACTGGTTTGGTATATGCCAGGTCAGCCTCGCTGACCGGCTAGTGTTCAACCGTGGGTATATCAATGGATCCTCAGCCCTCCGTCTATGCCGAGTACCCCTTCTGGACCAACCGGCGATGTAGCCGGTGGTCTAGGTCATCTCTACTCTGTCAGAGCGTTGATCTATTACATCTAGGCGACGCAGTGTTGCGACCGACATCAAATGGTCATAGCTCGTTGGTCAGAACGTCGATCCGCCCTCCGAACATCGGTACAGGCTGTGCGATCGTCCCTAGCTCCGTTCCAATAGCCGACTGGCTATTCCCCTTCGCCCTAGCTGCCCAGATCGGGCACTAGCCGCGTGCTGCCTCATCTCGTATGTCGTGGTATGCCTTTGTCAAAGCCCTAGCCGATCGCTAGTAGGGTTATTCCGCCTAGCGCCGTCTAGTTGCTTATCTAGAGATTAGATAGTACCACCGGTTACCGCGCCGAGCTTCCTAGCTCAAGGCGTAGCTCCCTAGCTGTACGTCCATCGTAGATATCCGTCTGCTAGACCCTCGCTAGCTCCGTCCCAAGTCATCTCTGGACTACTAGAGTCTCCTAGGTCATGTCTCATGAATGTATAGGCAGTGGTTTAATCCCTGGTTGTTTGTACACTCAGCTAGCAGCTAGCGCGTCACACTAGAGCAGCCTCGCGCTACAGTCAGCAGTTAGGGCTCGCTCTGACTCTCCTTTATATCACCTAACAAGTGGTCTGCGTACTAGCTGATATGCCAGTAACATCAGAAGTGCTAGTTGCTTCCCGTTGTATAAATACTGGTCATAGGAAATCGCAAAATTAGCCCTAGATGCCGCGCATTTATGTTACGCCGTTTCACCGGCTGACAGCTGCCTAGCTGCCAGCCATAAGCCGTCAATAAGCCACTGTGGCTTATCAATTGATAAGCCACGGGGCATGCCGCTTGTGGTACCTGGGTCGTATGCGACACATCAAGCACCAACGACATTCTTCGCCTCAAACCCTCAATCCACATGGGACTGCAGCGACGTGCGCACACTATTAAGAGTGACGGCTATCTCTGCAAGATAGTCCTTCATATTTTCTGCTCAAACCTCCGTATTTATTCAAAGTTAACAAACAACCCTCAGATGACCTCGCACCGTGTAACGTGGCATCGCGCACGATTCGAGGGCTGTCAATGCCATGCTCACGCATTACCCGACTCGTTCCGCGTGCCTGCCAACCCGCGGCGCGTTCCCAGAGAGTTGACCGGACAAGGTGATGCTGTACACAGTCGGTTCGTCTTATGGGATTCCGGGCTATCGACAGTGGGTCAAGGGAGGGCAGCGCCATTGTTGTTGTTTACTCGCATTACAATGGGCGCACGCCGCATGCTGTATAATTTATCGTGCTGTTACTTGTCCAAGCAAGAAATTCAAGCAAGCTACATGAACGGCACAGTAAATCCCATTGTCTACCACAGCTAGCACCCAGGCTGGCTACCCAGCTGGTATCCAGGAAAGCTGGGTCCATGATGGACCCATTTACTCCGTCGGCCAATATCCAGCTGATGGGAGGCCGGGTACCAGCTGGATATCACACATGGTATGCATGACAGTTCCAGCTGGCAGCTATGTGACTGACCGTTGGCGGTGATAGGAACCAACTCATATTCAGTGTCCCGCAAGACCGATAAACCCAGTGTCACTCCGACGACATCCCACTCACATCCTTTTTTCCGGATCGCTTTCAACTAAAAACACCCTCGGCACACAAAGACAATCTTCACTGCTGGCCAGCGGCGAACTCATACTGAAATAGCTCCCCAGTCAGCTGCTCTTGAATCTTCAGGATCTAGCTTCGACCCTGACCGGCTTCCGACGGCAACAGCTTTATAAGCCAATTGTGCACGGCCAGTGGGAGGCGCGGTTACGGTGCTTGTGGCATCAAATTCCCATATAAGGGTGCAACCGCATTCAGTTGCACCCTTATATGGGTGAAACCGAATGACCTTTTGGGTGAAACCGAATAAGGGAATGATCATGTGAACTTCTATTTACATAAATGTTGATTTCACTGTTCAAGGACGGTTTTGCCTCGTTCTCGCTCAGTTTTGAACATTTCGCCTAGTTCCAAGTTGGAGATTGAGCGTAATAACAAGCACTACATTATATCAGCGACTCAAATTTATTCGAAAGGCTTCATACATTCAATTTGGCATACAAAAGAAAATGTCTCCTATTTAATTTGGATTGTCCTTCAACCCGACAAATTCCAAGTACCACCACCACATGGAAGCTCCAAGTGTACTAAGCTCCTTCCCTCACAATTTGGTTGGTTGCAGTCCATGCAAGAATTATTGGTGGTAACAGAGAGAGTTATCAGTGTGTTATCAGATTGACAGGTTATTTGTCTATCTCCTGCAATTCAAACACAGAGTCACTGTCCACCCACTGGGCACCAAAGAAAGTCAACCTCAAAAGCATAGTCTTTGTTACAGACCGGAAACAGATGATGAACAAGTAAGTATCCGTATGTGGTCTGTTAGTAATCACGACCCCATCAGAAAGACACCAACTGATTTTTGAACACCGTGTTGTGGTGTGTACCCTCCAGCGGTAAATCTAGAAATATTTGGAGATATAGAAAACTTGAAAATAGTCAGGGTCTTCACTCATCTCTAAGCAGCTCATCGAGGGCCTGCGACAATATATCAACTTGCCAAGACAAAATTTTTGATCAAATTTCAGGCTGATCTCATATTGAGATACTGGCACTCTGTATCGCTTGACTGTCACTGTAAGAAATAATCCTATATGCCTCCTGTATGCATATGAATATTATATGATTTATTCAGTGCCTTCCAGCTGCGGTACAAGGAAAGAACACCTGGCAGCACAGCCATGCAATTGCGTAATCAGTCGGTGTCTTTCTGAGAGGAGTGTGATTGCTATAAGACTATCAAAAGCAATAGAACAGCTGGTGTACAGTAGTGAGTAAAATCTGAACCCTCCTCTTTCCTTTTCCTTTCTCTTTCCTTTTTGGGCGCATTTTTTGTAATTCTTTTTGGGAGCAACAAACACCGTAACCGAGCCCAGTGGGATACGCACTCCTTCTTTCCCATGAGCATGCCCGTCGTTCTGTACTCTTCCATCGCATTCGCAGCAGCTCTGGTCATCGTGGGCTTAGCCCAGCACAAGCGGCGAACCTCTATGCTGCCTCCTGGACCTCCAGGAGATCCGCTCATCGGAAATCTGCTACGGATGCCCTCGAAGGACTCTGCGCTGGTATTCCACGAGTGGTCCAAAACATATGGCGCGTTCCCTACGAAACATTCATTCACTGCCAAATTAACGTCTTCTGCCAGACCCAGTGATGCTGTTGAAAGTTCTCGGACGACCAATGATCATACTCGATTCGTACCAGGCTGCTGTGGATCTGTTGGACAAGAAGGGCCTGATTCACAGCGACAGACCGAAATTCACGCTCTATGAACTGTGCGCCGAACATCATGCTGCATCTTATTCTATTATCCAACAAACAGGTTACATGCAGCCTCGAGTGGGACCCTACTCTTACCTTCCTTCAGTACGGAGAGAAATTCAACAAACATCGGCAAATGCACCAGTCGTATTTGAGCCGCAGTCGGCTCGAGGATTTCAAATCGATTCAGACCCAGGAGGCGCGAACGCTGTTGCGACAGCTGATCCAGTGCCCTCCTGACAAATACGAGACCTTTGTGAGTAGGTAGGTGTGTTTCCCCCCGGTCTGGTCTGCTCTCACCGGCGTCTTGGCCAGGTTTGCCACAGGCATAATTACGCAGATCGTGGCGGGCCATCGAATCACTTCCGAGGACGACCCGTACCTGCGCATGTCTAACATCGTCTACGAAGGACTGGCTAAGACGGAGTCTATACCACCTTCGTCACTTCGTCAGTTCGGCTAATTTTGAGCAAGTTCGTCACCTCATATAAATTTAGCAGATCTGCGGATTGTTCGTTACTTGGGACTCCCGGATGTGAATGTTCGTCTGTTCAGATTCTCCGCTGCGAAAGTTCGCCAGTTCAGCATTTTTATCACACAAAGCACGTGGCCGTTCCATGCCACTGCCGTCACCCACCTTCTTTGTTCTCCGACCACCACGTTCCCTCGACTAACCGCTACACCAAATCCGCGACGTTGATGTACCGCGACAATATCTGGGTTAAAAATCAGGCGCTTGACGCGCAGATGTGGATGCAGCAGGGTACTGACGGCAAGTGAGTGTGCTGTGAAATGCACTCAGGCTGGTGGAGAGGTGTCGTCCTAACAACTGTTCGTAACCCCCGTAATGTTGTTGCACACCGGTACGACAGTCGCAACAAGCACGGAACGCGGAGCACGAGCTGCGGAGAAGACGAGGCGCACGCACGCTGATGATGAAGAAGTTCAAGATGTGAAACAAAGCCTCGCTGAAACGCAGGCACGGTTAAAGCTAGCACAGGCCGAATAGAAGGTGTTTTATTCACCTATGCAAAACTGATGGTGGCTAATAAAACTCCAGTCAAACTCCTCTGGGTGCGTGTGCATTTCGCGACCTCGGAAGCGCAGGAGATCTTTGGACTCGGAACAATCTGAAGGTCGGTTCCCAAAATTATCTACTCACTTGTTGCTAAATATGGGCTATTCTTCAGAGCCCACAGACCCATCTGAAACCGCGGCTTTTTTTGAGGACGACACCTCAGGTATAAATATTGCTTTCCCGTCTATTTCCGCGCTTACAAGCCCAGAATTCGTCGCTGCCGGTGCCGAGTCTCAGACAGCAACACCAGCTTAGCCACCTCGGAAACGACTCAAGCTTGGCTCGTTCAAAGGCTGGGGTGTCCAACGTGATGGGGTAGCAATGAGCGTTGCCGACTACGCTAAAAACCACTGGGATGAATTCAAAGAAGAGTATCCGAAGTATGCCAAGGTAGTCCTCTCCGCCGACTCATTACGTTGATCTTGGACGTTTTTAACTTTTTTACTGCACTCATAGCTACCTCATTCATTTGTATATATTCTTGTTGATTCCCTGTAACTAGCCTATCACTTACCACGTCGATAAGTTGCTGCCACCAAACTCAATGAAACTGGCAGTGGATGTTGAAGTATGGGCTCGACAAGCCATACAGCTCTCATCTCCTTTCGTATCTACTTCGTTTTGATTTACCGTTGTCTACCGCCTTACGTCTCCCCTTGTCTACAGCTACGGCGTAGCGCTCGTGCTAGCGCGTATACAGAATCTTCATGTATATAAAGACTTACCTCCAGGAGACATTCCTCAGCCGTTCACTCTCTCGTGTGTCCGTCTGAGGTTTGTCTCTTCTCCATTATTTCCTCTTCTCATACTTATCAGTGCTGTAGTATTACTTCTTACAGGTATAATACAGCCGTTCACTCCGTCTGAGTATTACTTCTTACAGTGGAAGCAGCAGACGGTACGACAGCTGAACACAGCGTGATGTGGAGTTCCCGTGCAGCGCTCCAAGGTGCACTACAGCCGTACTTCGTGTCACAATGTCACGGAAATGTTGAACTGACGAACTTTCGCAGCGGAGAATCTGAACCGACGAACATTCACATCCGGGAGTCCCAAGTGACGTTCAATACAACGAGGTACGAGTTCAGATCGTATTGAAGTGTCTGTCTGCGAGAGACTACAAGTGACGAACAATCCTCAAATCTGCTAAATTTATATGAGGTGACGAACTTGCTCAAAATTAGCCGAACTGACGAAGTGACGAAGGTGGCGCGGACTCGCTAAGACGGGACCCTCCAGGAGGCAGCCCGATCGACTTTTTCCCTCTCCGTGCGTGTGGTTCTAATCTATTTGACGTATCTACCATACTATCATGCTGATCGTATGCGTTCAGTGCAACACTTTCCCGCGTGGTTCCCTGGAGCCAGTCACATTGGCGTTGTGAAAGCTTGTAGACCGACAGTGCGAGAGCTCCATGAACACCCTGTGCGCGTAGTCAAGACACAACAGGCAAGCACGTTGCCATCTCATCCACTTTACAATACCAACCGGTGTTTCGGTAGGAACATGGAGAAGCATTGCCATCCTTTGTACTCGACCGCCTAGAACAGATGGAGGACGGCGAAGACGAAGAAAACCTCAAAGGCTCTGCTGCTACGATGTTTGCGGCGGGGGAAGACACGGTTGATTATTTTTCTTGAAATTATTGGCAATCACAGTCTCATTCTTATCGGGATTTTAGACGTGGAGTACACTGACAGTCTTCATCATTGCGATGGTTCTTCACCCTGAAATCCAGGCCAAGGCACAAAAGGAAATAGACTCTATCGTAGGCGATCTGCGCTTGCCCGAGTTCGGGGATCGAGGGGATCTGCCGTTCGTTGAGGCTATCCTCCAGGAAACTTTGCGGTGAGCGATCCGTGGGCGTTGTGTAATTTTCAACTGGAAGACACTCGAGATAGTTGGAACCCCGGTACGTTAATCTGCGAAACTGTGATACTCTTCATTGATTGAGATTGTGAAAGTGGTGCCCCTAGGTCAAGCTAAACGCAATGATTACCGTGGCGGAGGGCTGACGTTTTGGAAGGGGTACCTCATCGCGCAACGGAAAACGATGTCTACAACGGTATGCTCATACCCAAGGGCGCCCTGATATTCGCCAATATCAAGTCAGTACCACTTCAGTATTACCTCGTCCCGCCGATTGAAACCTTCCAAGAGGAATGGCTCTCGACGAGAGCGTGTACTCCAATCCGTTGTCATTTCAGCCCGAGCGCTTTCTTGCTAAACCAGGTGGAGCCGGGGAACCCCACTTCAACCAGGCATTTGGTTTCGGCCGAAGGTTCGTTCCGCTACATTCAACCCCGTCTCAAATATGTCGGATGTAACATGGTCCTTAACCCAGGATTTGTACGGGCCAGTATGTCGCCGACAACAGCCTTTGGATCGCCATCGCATCCATCTTGGCGACCTGCAGGATCACTAATGCCGTGGACGAGAGTGGGGAGATTATTGTGCCAGAAAGCACCCTCACGGATGGGCTTGTAAGACAAGCACCTATAAAATCGCCTGACCCCGTTCAACGCTGATCAAAATCACCTCTGAAGCCATCCCAGTGACATGAGATGTACTATCGCCCCGCGGTCCCCCGGGGCCAAAGCGCTTATTCTGGAGGCAACTGTTTAATTTTACGAAACGTTCTAGTTATTGAATTATGCTTCTGTTTCCTCTTCGATGCGCAGCAAGGTCGTCATGACACACTTCATCCAATTTTTTTTTGAATGTGATGAGGAAATGATTGAGAAGAACCAGCCTCAGCCGGATCTGCCCACCTGCGATCACTGGTACGGGCGTTGACGTCCTCGTAATGTTTCCAGGTTTTTCTGGCATCTTCGTTCGCAGGTATCACGAAACCAGACATCCGGCGCCTCCTTCATCATGTGGGTGTCAAGCGCACATCAGAGCTCATGTATCAGGAGACGCGCGGTGCTTTGAAGATTTTTCTTTTGCAGGTCGTGATGCGGTGGCTTACACGGACCACCGACCGTCAACAAGAGGGCACAAATCAGACAATTATTGGCGTAGGATGAATCACAGGGCCACGTTGTCTGCAAAGGCTGTCGTCTGCAGATTGCGCCATTGTGGAAAGACTCTGTATGGATTTGGGATCTGAGCGCTTTACCCGGAGAGTACACTATGTATTAAGATCAATTTCCGACTCTGGTCAAATCTGAGGACTTTCAGCTTTGTTTGAACACCATTCATGAGATGAGTGGATACAGAATATTGCCTCCCGGCGGGACGACGATTACCCCGGCCAATATTTGCACCGGTCGCCCCATCCGCACGCGTCAGCGGATATACCTTGCCCATGTACTTCTTCATCGACATCGGCGCTCCGCTCCACGGCTCCAGGACCCCGCCCGCACCACCGACTGTGGACCCCAACACGCTCCATCACCACATGTGCCCAACAACTGCGCCGGGAAGCGCGATGACGGCGGCGTGAGGCCCACCGTTGAGGAGGTCTATGCCGACCATGATATACGGGAGGTAGGTGACTGGGAGGTTTGCGCGCCCGGGGGCGTGAGCGCGGAGCTCATGTAGGCGATGCAGAGGAGGAAAGGGTGGAAGAAAGAGCCTCGCCCCACAGGGATACTTAAGATCTATAATGCAAGTCGGCCACGTCAACAAATTTTACTACATAGCTGAGTCAAGACTTCCAAGGATAAGTATGTTGGCTACGAAGAGCTGCCAGGCGAGGTCGGCTGATCTGCGAGCGTAGGGGACCGTGTGGACCCGATTCGAGTTGGTCCATCATGCGACCAGCACTCAAGTCAGTCGACGCGAACACAGTGTAGCCTCCTCATCGACGCACTAGAGCATAACAAGTTCTATTCACACATATCAGAGAAGAATTGAACAAATACCGATCCTCGCACCAAAAATGAAAGCCCACCATCTATGCCAGTCAGTTCGCCTTCCTGTGAAAAACTTTTCTCACTAACTCGCGAGGAAAAAGCTCGTGTACAACCGCCATATCTGGACAACAGCGAATGAATGACAATTCAGCGAGGCACATGAAAGGCAGAGGACCGTAAGCTAACCTGGAGTTCTGAAACGCTAAGTCGTACGTGTAGACAACCCTCGATGGCGAGGTAATCTGGGTGATGCACGAGAGGGTACCGGTTACGGTGACAGTGGAGGCTAGGAGAGTGCGGGTGACTGGGGGGAGCTTTCGAAACTCTGTGAGGAGGTCCCGACCGTTCATTTCTCACTGAGACTTTGGGAGGGATACTAACAAGTTGCTAACAAGATGCGAAGTGACGGGATTGGGCAGAAGACATCAAGGTTTTGACATTTTGATTGCATCTTGTTCCGGCTTGGGCAACGCTAAGCGACAAATTCAAAAGCCCAAAAGGAATTAGAGGATCAGTACAAGATATGCCTTCGCTTCGCTCCGGCGATGAGAAACAATAAAATAAAAGTTGCATTATTCATAATAAAATATCAGCATATGTTACATTAGTCGCTTATCCTGGCGGTACTTATCTGGAATTAGTAACCAGAAAAGTGATGCGGTGCCCATCACGTTGTACAAGACAAATATTGTGGAATATTTCTTTCTGGTCCTAACGTCCCTCTTCGATGCACTGCAGCCTCGGCATACCTGAAATCGTATCTCTGATTTTCTACGAGACCCTCAATGGGGCAGAGCAGTCGTTCAATCACCTCAATCGCGACTCGGCGCAAACTCTTGCTGGTCTTGCGCGGACATGCAAAGCCTTCCGAGATCCTGCCCTCGACCTCCTTTGGAAGTCGCAATGCACCGTGATGAACGTCCTAAACTGCATGCCTGGGGATATATGGGAAGTGCTGGACCAGGATGACACGGACGCGGAGGAAGTGGTGAGTACGGCTAGGTGCTCCGCGAAGGTTCTGGTTAATGTTTTATTTTTTTCACTTCAGCGGCTGAAAAGGCCTGTACTCCCAAGTGACTGGGAGCGTCCGCTCATCTACTCGCATCGCGTCCGACATTTCAAATATCAACTCTTGTACAGCTATCCGGACAGCGCCGCTTTTTACGAGATGCTGCGGATGTGCTTGCCACCCGAACCCTTATTCCCCAACATCGAATCCCTTTTGTGGGAAACCTCCGACGCCGCACTGTTACCTCACTTTCGCCTTTTCATCGGCCCTCGCTTGACCTCTTTGACGGTATCGACCTTCCAGTCGGCTTCTCATTTGTCTCTCCTTCCCGCCCTCGCTACGCAATGCCCTTTGCTTCAGGAAGTCTGCATTCTGACCTCGGATGGACTCCCCGGGCGCTGCGAGACCGTATCCTTCTTTGTGAAACAATTGACGCGCCTCGAATCCCTCGAGGTGCCCTGTCTCGACGCCGTGGCTCTGGACCACCTCGCGAAACGTCCAGTCTTGGATTTGTTCACTTGGACGACCAAACACCTCTCTCCCCCGTCCTGGGACTCCCTTCCAAAACCGAAGTGCCCTCGTCTTGCGACATCGACGTGCTAACCTTGACTGTGACGGATGCCCGTGCCGCCACCGAAGTCCTCGCCCGGTTGCACGCTTCACCCATCCGCAGTCTAACGATTCAATTCCCGAAGAACACGTCCGCAACCGCGGTGCGGGAGATCTACAACGGCGTTGCGGCGAACTGCAACCACGTGTCTCTCGACTCTCTCTCGATCGCGCTACTACCAAGGGACACCACGGACACCGCCGCGGATCCGGAGCAGATCGCACTCTACGCGGTGCCCGGCACACACCTTTTCCCGCTTTTCATGCTCACGACGCTCACGTCCGTGACCCTCGCGGGGCCCGTCGGACTCGACCTCGACGACGCAGCTGCGGCCGAAATTGCGCGCGCATGGCCGCGAATCATGTCGCTTGACCTCGCCGGCAGCGCGTTCCTGCACGTCCCGCCGCGCACGACGCTCTGCGCGCTGCTCGCCTTCGCCCGGCTCTGCCCCCATCTCTGGCGGCTGTCCCTGCCCATCAACGCGCGCAGCGTGCCGAAATGGCGGAAGGCACAGACGGCTGCGGAAGCACGGCCGACACAGCGGCGCCTCAGGTCCCTCCATGTTGGAGAATCGCCGGTGGGCACGCCCCTGGACGTCGCGGCGTATCTCTCCAGTATTTTCCCGAGGTTGGAGTGGGTGTCGGCTGGCAAAGAGGATCCGCGGGACGAGCCCGTGCGCGCGGAGGTTTTGGCGGGCCGGAGGAAGTGGAAAGCCGTTGAGGCGGCGCTGCCCGTTCTGCGAAAGGTGCGCGTGGAGGAGAAGTATTGGACTCGGCGAGAGTATGCAGAGGCCTCGGATTAGTGGCCGGTTTTGTTTCGATCTTTATACTAATAATACCGGTTAGTGAACCCCCGGATACCAGTCTTGCAACGATTCCAGTGCCCGCGTTCTCGGGGCCATTCTACAGTCTCAAAGCAGCAGGAAGAGCGGGGTGGGCGGAAGAATACTCGAGTATGTAGCGAAGTCAATTCGGAGTCAACAACTTGGTTTAACCCCGTGTCGATTCTTGCGCTGTTTGAAAAATTGTCGGTCATCGTCGTTTGCGGAACAAACCTTGTGAGTCAGCGTATTCCCGCATGTAGGTCTCGGAATTCCCCTAAATCTTCCGGTGTGTAATAGCCGAAACATAACACTTGTCGAACTCAGAAGGGTGGCACCAGGTAGCCAATTCATCTCCGAAGGTGACCTTCGAATCCCGGTGCTAACATACGCCGGATGTATCAATATCATCGATGAACCGAGCCTTGTTCCTGGATCTCGCTACGGCTTCTTTACCTTCAATGTGACCTTCCTAACCTCCTTCGCTACAGGCCCCGGTTTCGTGAGCATATTCCAACGTAAAGCGGCATGTACTGATGGACACCACCGACGCTGCTTCCGCGCTGAAAATGTCGCGGCGTAGATGGAAGATCAAGTGCTCAATTTTGGCGTGAGTGTAGATGTGAGCCGATTATCGTGGCAAGAAATAGCGGCGCCTTTCACTGTTCATTGGAAACACCGTTGGCTTGGGATATCCTCAAGCCCGTTATTGCGCCCAGAGTTGATCAGTACTAATAACTAGTAGCTCAAAACTAACAGGAAGTTCCACTCTCCCCCACGTTTCATGGCGAAATACATTCCAGACACTCGGAAACAAAGCTATGATACAGTCCCTACACGCGCCAAATATTTCATATCACCCGATACTGTTCCAGCATTTTCCTTCACACTTTCACGAATAACAGTTAAGTCCATACTCAGCTGCCCGCGCTTCTCAACAAGATCGCTGACGGCGCTATGCACGGTGCGTTGGGATGTCGTGCGCTGATATGCTTCAAACGCCTCTTGCAAGTCAGGCCAGGAGACGCTACCGTGCGATTTGGGCTGCAGCGTTATCTTGAACAATTCCTGCAGTACCATGATTAAGTCCACAGTGTACGCAATGAGGACGCGTTGCGCTGCAGGACTACGAAACAATCGGTGGGACGGGTACGTGAGCAGAGATTGTGGAGACGTACGTATCGTTCAAGACAGCGTTTGAAATCCAGCTCACGAAGAAAAACGTTAACCCGAGGATAGCTACCGGTGGTGCGATGACGCTTGTGACCGCAGTGCAAAGCGTAACAAAATTAGAAACTTTCTCAATGTCAACAGGAGAACTAGGAAGCGTTCAGATTCGAAACACGAGAAGTCACGGAAGCATACGATCTTATGTGGCTATTATTTTGCATGTCCTGGATGACGTAAAGCATCAAATGCTTGAAATTGTCGCCGTTGAGTACCTTGGATATGGGCAATGAAAATTAGGAGGGCTGTGAAAAATCAGCTCACGGTTCTGCATTTCGAAGGTTCCAGCATGCGATAATATCTTGGTGGACTTTGAGAAGACATTCGCGCAGTAATAGTTGTCCAACCCCGGGAATGCTACCGGTCAGAGCACGCGGGTAGTCTGTTACAGCAAACGGTTATGACTGACAGTAAAGAAGGTGTGGAAGTTGTTTACAATTTATGCCTTTACTTGGGGCTTAGTAAGTGAAAAATATCGGAGGACGCAGATGACTTACTCGACGCATGCCTCGATCTTCAGGGGGAGGCTGACCATCTGTGCAACGGACCACATGATCCACGCGTCGCCTTCCAGGCGATCTTTGACAATTTTCTGAGTCGTGTTGACGAGCGGGACGATATTATCACTGTATCCTCCTTTCACTTCAGACCCGTTAGACTACGCACCGTCTTGCAATCGCAGACGCACCTGAAACGTTGATATATTTGGGCATCTCAATCCTCAAGCGGTCTGCAGCGTCCTGGAGAGACTTCACGTGGACATCGAAAATACTCTGGGCCGCTTTTCTCGCGGTTCTCTGTATACATCCTGACTAATCTGTCGTAGTGGGTGAAACACAACCACGACAGGGACTACGATAATGGTATTCTTGAGTGGGGATTTAAGGTGGAATGTGGCAACCCACTTTGGCGCTCATGGGCAAGCTCAAGAAACTGCTCGTCTCCGGCCTCGAGCAAGCGTGCACCATGGGGTTGGTGTCCGGATGCAGAGCCTGAAATGATAGCTCACATGTGGACGGATATCAGGGAAAACGAGCCATTTACCATGCAGCATGCAGTCGATCCTTCAGCTCCATGTTACTATCGGTTTTTTTTGAGGATAAAACTCACGGACAACATCGAATGTGTCCGTCTTCGATGGCTCGAAACCCTTTGAGTCGTGTAGCACGAAGCGTGTATTAGTTTCCGAGGTGATTTCCGAGTAAATGTCCGCTTCTCCCGGTTCGAAGCGCGAGACTTTCTACCACACGCAAATAAATGAGCATCCACTGAGGTGTTGATATCCGAATCACCGCATCGTTGACATTGAACACACGATTGATTAATGACGACTTCCCCGCGCCGGCCTGCCAGGTAGTTCAGTAATCATGACGTCTCACAGAGCCAGAGATTGTACCCTGCCTACTGAGAGGATCCGGAACCTACACGGTGAGTGGCGATTACAGATCGGTGGCAGGCTTGGGAAAGGAAAAATACTTGCCGCTGGCACTGGTTGATAATTTCGTCGATCGTCAAATCTGGATGCATTCTTGACGATTGTAGCGGAGGGGCAAAGACTGGGAAAGGGAGCAGGTGCGATTCAAGAGCTGAGACGTTGATTAAGCGCTGTTTGGTTGTCCTCGTGTCGACTTTCACGTGAATGGTCGCTCTTCTCGTCCAACATCCAAAAGGGGAAGTTTGAGCTCAGGGACCTGGCTTTCGAACAATATGCGCCTTCTCGCCCGCATTTTGTACACATATCAACCGGTGGCGGCGGACGAAGCTCGTAGATACCTTGATCAGAAGATCCATGCTCACGTCCTTTCGCGTTTTCCACGCCCCGCCTTCCCTCGCCGAAAGGAATTTCCCCTCTAACTCAAGGCGAATTTCACTAATTTTGTGGCTACTGAGAGGAACGCCTCAATTGAGTATCTCTGCTTCATTCCTCTCCAAGACTGCTGGACCAATAACCATTCATAATTAACACGAGGCATCCAGTACAGCCGCTCACTCCCCCCATTTCGTACCTCTCCCACAGTATTTACGACAGATATTCTGGAACGGAACACGGTATTGGGTTTATTCGTCAGAGTCATATCGGAACAAGATCCATTGGCTAAGGTCACTTCCCATTTACCCGGTTCTAGCGTTCCACTTGCTAGGCTTCCCCTTGACAGAATTAGACGCGACTGAGAGTCGAAGAGTGGCGCTAGCTCTTATCGATTTCGTTCCCGGACGATAACAAGTAACACGCGGCCTCTGAATACAACCGCTCAGCTTCATCACGTCTATTCAGACAATGAACACCCAAATCAATCCCCCGAGGCGTCTCTCGAAGTCAAGAGACCTCGTCGTGGAAGGGCCAATGCCGGAGAGACCTAAATTTTACAAACCGTAAGGTTTGAACATTATTAATTTTGTACTTATCCGACATGAATAACGGAGCATGAAAACAGGCAATAACCGTCGTCGTCGCTGATGGTTTCGAATTACTATTAGCCGGAGTTTGAGAGATTTTTTCGCCTTCCGCAGTTTTTTCGCTGTCGTACAGAATTTCTGTGAGTTAGCTCCACGATTATCTCTGCATAGGTACGCGAGTTGAGCAGACTTTTCGGCTCGGTTTGCATGTGTTGACACGCCACCGACGCGTAAAGTGCGCACGTGCATCATGATCAAGTATGCGCTTCATTACATTTACTTATGTGGGGCCATGCCACGGAGTAGTGCTCAGGAATTGGGAACGAAGGCGCTCTGGGACTCTTGAATGAAGGAAGGTATGTAAATGATGTAAGGTAAGGTATGTGCGATGTACAGAATGCATGCGCGTATACGCGGAAACGGGGGGCGGGGGTGAATGAGAATGTCTATGGTCGTGGCAGTGTGAGGTGCAAGTACGGCGTATAGAGTGATGTACAGGTGGTCCAGGCGGAGGGGACGCAATGCAACGAGGAGGAAGAGAAGAGTAAGAGAAAGAGAAAGATGGGTGCAGTGCATTGCGAGATTGTAGGTGGAAAGAGAAGACGGAGACGGCGCGCGACGGGAGCGTATACAAGAAATGCATGCGCGAAACCAAAACGAAGAAGGGAAAAAAGCTCGGGGGGACATTACGAGCGCGGGTTAGAGGCGATCCGAGTGTCGAGGCCCACGGGTCGGCGTCAATTCAAGGCGCAGGAAGTAATCGTCGGCTCGGGGAGAATCTTCATCCACGGGTAAGGGAAGGACACTATGCTGCCTGCGCCTGCGTCTGCATCTGCGCCTGCAGTGCGATGCGCGCTAACCGCAAGCTTCCCCTCGCCACGTTCCACGGTGCCAGTCCTCTAGCAACACGCGACCGTTGCGACACTCCTCCAGCACGCCCTCCCAAAGTCGCACCACACGCTCCTAGCGCGAGCCAGCACCACATGCAGTCGCTCCCCCTCGCTCATGTCGCGAGAGTCCCGCAGGCGTGGGAGCGCCTCGCGCCTTAGGAGGCTCTCCGCCTGTTCACGCAGCCCGAAGAACGCGCGGTCACCGCCGCCACGGTCCCACATGCTGGGATCCCGATCAGCGACACGCTAGGTGCGCGGGAAGCAGAAGGTGCGGCGCGATCCAGTCGCGGTACTACGAGCTCGACTCCGGGTCTGCACTGCACACGAACTCCTCTACGTGCGGGCACCGCGCCGCGAGGATCAGGCCCCCCCACCGAACCCGCTCGCCTGCCCGCCGTCTGCATCCCCGCTGTGGGCGGCGGTGCGGTGAGACAGTGCTCTTCAGTGTGCGCTCACGGCGCTCCGGTTGCCGGGCAGCGCCCACGTGCTCAGCGCCGCGTATCGTCAAGCATCGCCCTGAGCGTACGCAGCTGCGGAAGTACGGACCGCACGCCCCCGCCCCGTAGCGAGCATCCGCCTCTGCACCTGCACCAGCGAACCAGAGAGCGGCGCCGTCGCGGACGGCCCAAAGTTCAGCTCGGGATACGCCCGCCGCCTAGCCCGAAGCCGAGGCTGAGCTCCATCGGCGCGAATGGTTACAGCGCGCCCAGCTCAGGCGCTTGAATGCCGTGACCAGATGCGCAGTCGCACCAGCACCGACGCGCCACACACGCGGCGGTAGGGTAGTCCGAGCACACCTCGAGGCCGGGCGCGTAGCTTAGAGTCGTGCGCAGGTCCGGTGGGGGGTGAAGTGCGAGCGTGTCGATGTGCAGCGAGCAGCGCGCCTGGCAGAGTAGCATGAGCACGAACGCCTTGCCACGCGAACGATCTAGACGAAGGAGAAGAGCACGGGCTGCGCATAGCCGTGCCATTTGTTGCTAACGAGAGCGAGATTTTGCTTGGGTGCATCGATGGTATTCGAGGCGCGGGACGAGGGAACCAGGGGTGAGCGCGAGAGCAAGGAAGGAGGGGAGCTCGAGAGAAGGCTGCGGGGATTCGTGCAACGCAGTGCAGGCAGTTGGTGACACAGGTGTTGCAGCGCGACATCGACGACGACAAAGGTGGGGTTCTCCATGTGACTGCTCACGTGATATCACGCTGCTAATATCTCGCAATCTCACAACTTGAGTCACAAGTTCTCGTGCGGTCATTCTCTCATCTATTCTGGGTTTGATTCACGCAATATCTAAAACAGCTTGAGTTTCAATCGCGCCTGAAACGACATTCCCACCATGTTTTGCTCTTCTCGTTTATTCCGGAAAGTTCATTTCAACGATCTGGCTTTCGAACAACATGCGCCTGGAAACGACATTCTCGTCACATTTTGTACACATATCAACCGGTGGCATTGCGGTGGCGGTGGACGTTTACAGCACTTTTCGGAGTGTCGTTCTTTTAACATAAGGAAAGCTCCATATGTCTCACGTCATTTCGCGTTTTCCACGCCCGCCTTCCTCACGAAATGAATTTCCCCTTCGACTCAAAGGCGAATTTGACTAATTTTGTGGCTACTGAGAGCAACGCGTCCAGTGAGTATCTCTGCCTTATTCTTCTTCAAGACAGCCGCACCAATGACTATTCATATTAACACGAGGCATCGAATATGTACAGCCGCTCACTCCCCCCTTTCGTATACCCGCAGATGTTACGACAGAGATATTGTGATGTAGTAATTTTTCTGAAGCGGCAAACGGTATTAAAAAACCCGTCTTTGTTATATCGGAAGATCTAAATGGCTGAGAACACTTCCCATTTACCCGGTTTTGCCCTTCCTTTTCTGGTGAACTTCCTTGTGGACAGAATTAGACAACGACTGCGAGCCGAGGGGTGGCGCTTGAATCGGGCTCCCACCTACGCCATCTTCCGTCTGACAACAACCCCAAAGGAACATCCACAGGTGACACGCGCCCTTAAATACAGCCACTCCTACTTCCCCTCACGACGCTCACTCTGTTCAGATAATGAGCACCCAGACCACTGCCAGGAGGCGTCTCCCAAATGTCAGGTTTCGTGTCCTCATTGCGGGAAGGGCCAACGCCGGAAAGACCTCGATTCTGCAAAGAGTGTGCGACACCACCGAGAGTCCCAAAACATATAGAGTCACTGTCGTCGAAGGGAAGGAAACTCGGACAGAGGTGTGTCCAACACATTATGAACCGGATCTTTGCACTCAGTAAAGAATAGATTCATCTCGATCCCAGCTCCGAGGCATATTACTCTCTGTCTTCATCGAGTCCTGTTAATTGTGTTTTTTCGCAGCGTGGTCAGCACGACATCTCCGATGAACTGGAGTTCACCAACCACATGGGTTATGTGTTCATGATTCCCGTGGATTTGAATGCGGAACTACGAGCGAGCTGAAAATTATTCAAGACTTCGTTCATGATAGATCACAACGCAAAAGGCTTCAAGAGCGATTGCATGCGATCTGGTCTGTACTTATCAGCAGTTCGATCATGACATCTTACTCTTTTGGGTCAAGGGTACTGCATCCCCATGGATGACCAACGCCCGAGCTTGGACATTGCACCGTTCCATGAAATTTGCCCGGACAAGAACGGTGGGTTATGCCGGTTTGTTGAGACTCGATTCTCACGCACACCAAGTTCCCATAATTGCGTATTCACAAAATTCGAGGCATTCAGGCACAACATTCAGCTCGACTTGGAAGATGACGATGAAAGGCAACAAGTCAATCCGCAGGACGAGTGTGAAAGGATCTTCAAGGCCGAATACTTGGGGAGGCTTGGTAAAGGGACCCAAATTTGTCCGCCTGGAAGGTAAGCCATCTTGAACATCAACTTCTTTGATAACAACGTCGTAGGGATGGACAAATCGAATGCACGTTGTGACAATCTCATCGGGACCACATTGGAGGTCCTGGATCCTGCAACAGTAGCGCTTATGCTTCTAGCTGTGCAGGTACAAAATCTGGAACTCAATATACAATATGTGGTACGAAGGTGAGAAACAGACTGAAATTAAAACAATGGCTGACTCAGAGGGAAGGATATCGAGCTGGGCTTTACCAGGAGAAAGAGGCACTCAGGATGTGATCAAGTACTGCTTGAGGGATTCCCAATACTCTGGGGTGGTGAGGTTAAGGAATTATATTCTACTTACTGACTTTCACAATGTACTACATGTATAAATGAGCAGCTTGTGAGTCCCTCTCGCTGCTGCCCTGCCACATCTGCTGATCTGATGCCCTGTGCCCCCTTTAGTGGGTGAGTCCCTGTCCCTCTCGCTGCTGCCCTGCCGCCATCTGTTGATCTGACGCCCTGTGGCCCCCTCAGTTCGTGAGTCCTGTCCCTCTCGCTGCTGCCCTGCGCCATCTGTTGATCTGACGCCCTGCGGCCCCCTTCAGGACGTGAGTCCCTGTCCTCTCGCTGCTGCCTGCCGCCATCTGTGATTCTGACGCCCTGCGGCCCCCTTCAGTTCGTGAGTCCCTGTCCCTCTCGCTGCTGCCTGCCGCCATCTGCTGATCTGACACCCTGCGGCCCCCTTCAGTTCGTGAGTCCCTGTCCCTCTCGCTGCTGCCCTGCCGCCATCTGCTGATCTGACACCCTGCGTCCCCCTTCAGTTCGTGAGTCCCTGTCCCTCTCCTGCTGCCCTGCTGCCATCTGCTGATCTGACGCCCGCGGCCCCCTTCAGGACTGGAGTCCCTGTCCCTCTCGCTGCCTGCCCTGCTGCCATCTGCTGATCTGACGCCCTGCGGCCCCTTCAGGACGTGAGTCCCTGTCCCTCTCGGCTGCTGCCCTGCTGCCATCTGCTGTCTGATGCCCTGCGGCCCCCTTCAGTTTGTGAGTCCCTGTCCCTCTCGTGCTGCCCTGCTGCCATCTGCTGATCTGACGCCCGGCGGCCCCCTTCAGAACGGAGTCCCTGTCCCTCTCGCTGCTGCCCTGCTGCCATCTGCTGATCTGACGCCCTGCGGCCCCCTTCAGGACGTGAGTCCCTGTCCCTCTCGCTGCTGCCCTGCCGCATCCGCTGATCTGACGCCCTGCGGCCCCCTTCAGGACGTGAGTCCCTGTCCCTCTCGCTGCTGCCCTGCCGCCATCTGCTGATCTGTACGCCCTGCGGCCCCCTTCAGGACGTGAGTCCCTGTCCCTCTCGCTGCTGCCCTGCCGCCCTCTGCTGAATCTGACGCCCTGCGGCCCCCTTCAGTTCGTGAGTCCCTGTCCTCTCGCTGCTGCCCTGCCGCCATTGCTGATCTGACGCCCTGCGGCCCCCTTCAGGACGTGAGTCCCTGTCCCTCTCGCTGCTGCCCTGCCGCCATCTGCTGATCTGACGCCCTGCGGCCCCCTTCAGGACGTGAGTCCCTGTCCCTCTCGCTGCTGCCCCTGCCGCCATCTGCTGATCTGACGCCCTGCGGCCCCTTCAGTTGGTGAGTCCCTGTCCCTCTCGCTGCTGCCCTGCCGCCATCTGCTGATCTGACGCCCTGCGGCCCCCTTCAGGACGTGAGTCCCTGTCCCTCTCGCTGCTGCCCTGCCGCCATCTGCCTGATCTGACACCTGCGGCCCCCTTCAGTTCGTGAGTCCCTGTCCCTCTCGATGCTGCCCTGCCGCCATCTGCTGATCTGACGCCCTGCGGCCCCCTTCAGGACGTGAGTCCCTGTCCCTCTCGCTGCTGCCCTGCCGCCATCTGCTGATCTGACGCCCTGCGGCCCCCTTCAGGACGTGAGTCCCTGTCCCTCTTGCTGCTGCCCTGCCACCATCCGCTGATCTGACGCCCTGCGGCCCCCTTCAGTTCGTGAGTCCCTGTCCCTCTCGCTGCTGCCCTGCCCGCCATCTGTTGATCTGACGCCCTGTGGCCCCCTTCAGTTCGTGAGTCCCTGTCCCTCTCGCTGCTGCTGCCCTGCCGCCATCTGCTGATCTGACGCCCTGCGGCCCCTTCAGGACGTGAGTCCCTGTCCCTCTCGCTGCTGCCCCTGCCGCCATCTGTTGATCTGACGCCCCTGCGGCCCCTTCAGGACGTGAGTCCCTGTCCCTCTCGCTGCTGCCCTGCTGCCATCTGCTGATCTGACGCCCTGCGGCCCCCTTCAGTTGGTGAGTCCCTGTCCCTCTCGCTGCTGCTCTGCCGCCATCTGCTGATCTGACGCCCTGCGGCCCCCTTCAGGACGTGAGTCCCTGTCCCTCTCGCTGCTGCCCTGCCGCCATCTGCTGATCTGACACCCTGCGGCCCCCTTCAGTCGGTGAGTCCCTGTCCCTCTCGCTGCTGCTCTGCCGCCATCTGCTGATCTGACGCCCTGCGGCCCCCTTCAGTCGGTGAGTCCCTGTCCCTCTCGCTGCTGCTCTGCCGCCATCTGCTGATCTGACGCCCTGCGGCCCCCTTCAGGAGTGAGTCCCTGTCCCTCTCTGCTGCGCCCTGCCGCCATCTGCTGATCTGACGCCCTGCGGCCCCTTCAGGGTGAGTCCCTGTCCCTCTCGCTGCTGCCCTGCGCCATCTGCTGATCTGATGCCCTGCGGCCCCCTTCAGGAGTGAGTCCCTGTCCCTCTCGCTGCTGCCCTGCCGCCATCTGCTGATCTGACGCCCTGCGGCCCCTTCAGAGAGTGAGTCCTGTCCTCTCGCTGCTGCCTGCCGCCATCCGCTGATCTGACGCCCTGGGGGCCCCCTTCAGCACGTGAGTCCCTCCTGCTACTGTTCCACTTTTCCCCTCCATAGGCTTATTTTCCACCCACCACTCTTTTTCAGGCTGTGAGTTTTACTGTACTGGCCCCTCAGCTTTTATTCAGTTCTTACAGCAACCCCTCCTCAAGTCACTTTCCGAATTTGTGGAAAATGTTAGCCACAGTCACCACCCTAGCCCACCTGATGTTCATTTCAGATTGATTCCTTAAGATCCCCAAAGTCATTCCTCAAATTTCCTTCTGGAGTTGGTCCTCCTTCTGTCATAACCACAAACCACTCATGTGTCCCTCAGATCCCCCCACCTTTTCCTACTTTCACTGTGACTAGTATTTACATTCATTGTCATTCACCTTCCTCATTCTTATCTATTACTACAGCACTACTTCCTGTGTTGCGCTTTACCTCGCTTGCATTTGTAAACTCACAAGTCAGGTCTAAAAGATGCACTGGACCAGGCATACACCAGGCATTCAGCCTATGACTTGGGTGTCAAAGTTGATGCATGGCTTGCTGCTTCTCCTCGCACAGAGGAGGAGATTGTTGGTTTTATCAACTCCATACCCTGGTGAGTTTGCTTTCCTTTCTGTTTATCAATGGCATAGCCTCTGAATTTAATTACAGGGATATGAATACCGATACATGAAGATGGAATCACCTATCAATAAATGTTGATTATTGTGACCCAAAGTTCCGAAATACTATCCCCCTCTTCGTCACTGGTTGTAGCTTCCATCCTTGAATTCTGAAGACAGCATTAGATTTGATGGTTCCAACAAAGATATATGGCTCAGCCAATCTCAGAAGATGCTCAGATCTCAACCACTCGATGAGCTTTGTTAAACCTGCGGGTCTCGAGCCATTAAAGAGTTTAACCAACTTAACCTGTTTAATGTTTACACTGAGGATAGATATTAGTGGTATACCTGAGTAGTTTGTTAACTGTTTTAACTGTCAAAGGGTTCGACGGTATTAACGACGGTTCGAATGGTTACACTGGTATACTACAACTATGTATTAAAATATGTGTTCATTGGCGGCTTTACATGTAACATGTAAAATGTAACATGTTAAACCATTGTCCCATCCTCATCAGGACCCGTGATTTCTTACCTGAGCAGTCTTTGCTCTGTGCTCGACTGTCTCTGGGCAGATTTCATTGTGTTGACCATAGCACATTGTGCAACAAGTGATACATTCTTCTGTCCTTTTTCACATTTTAAGGAGTGCTGAATTTTGTATCCTTAGCTGAGAGATTAAGTGGCAATCTACAGGCTGAATAGGTATGATTGAGATGTGGTTTAAATGTTGATGAGATCCTACAATGTCGAATCCAAGCCAAATACAGCATGCTGAAAGTTAGCAGGCCAACAGAAGAGAGAATGAGAGCAAGTAACCTAGCTGGAAGAGACAGGTAGACACGTACTTGTGTGTTTGTCGTGAGCTCTGAGCTGGCTTCGTAGAACACTTAAGTCAAGAAAACCAAATGATATTTTGAACGGATTGTACACTACACCCATCAAATCCCATATATTATTATTATTATTACTCATATCTTAAGCAGATCCCCTGAATCAGAGTGTACATGTTTGCCCTCTGAAGTTCCCCCATTTGTCTCACTCACTTCTTCAAAGACATAGGTCCACAGGGATTCAAATTGCCTATTTTATTTCTGAGGCATGCCCTTGCATCAGAATTTAGCTCGCTCCAGAAATGCGGCTCCCCAGTTTCCTCCCCGATCAGCTGCTCAGCTGCTGTTCAAAAAGGGACAGTCTCCCTCGCACCTGTCCCTTCGTAGCCCCCATCATCTCCTCCCGTATCGTCTCCTCTCGTCTGCTCTCTCTCTTTGCCGGCAACTTCCAGATGAGGCATCCCATTCCCATTTTATTTTGGGGTTCTGCGGCTAACCTGTGCATCAGAAATAGCTCGGTCCAGGAAACTGGACGCTCCACCATGTAATTTTCAAACCTCGCCGATCAGCCGCCCAATTTCCGCTCAAAAGGGAAGGTTTCCTTCGCTCTGTTTTTCTTCGTCACCCCCATTTCCTCCCATTAACCTTCCTCCGTTACTCTATTCGTCCTGTTTTATTCCTCTGCAACTCACCTGAGTATCTCAACAGGGCGGTAATCGAGCCGTGAGAAGGTGAGTACTACATTTCAGCTCCATCTCGCTGCCCCTTCATCTCATGAACAGCTCGAGGGGCATCTTAACAAGGTGATTTACACAAATGCTTTGATGTGCTGAGCTCACTTTTGTCCCCAGGTCGCACTCGGATCGCAGGCCTATCATGCGTAGGCTGTTCGGTCCAACTCTAATACATTTATAGAGGTCTATTCCTCGCTTCACAAACAGACAATGCTCGTCAGGGTAAGTGTCCCCTCTTCTCAGATTGTATTGATGATTTGGTAACGTGGCTATTATTCGTATTTTCATTCTCCCCCTCGGATAAAATTACATGTTTAACTGGTGAGTATTGGATTCTGATCAATCTGCATGTACTCATTTTCGAACTCCCTGTACTCCGAATTTTCTCCAATGTGCGTAGTTTCCGTATTCATTCTGAGTTCCTTACACTGACGCTGCTGTCTCCATACACAAAAGAGAGAAGGACTTGACCAACAGCATGGGCGAGGCTCGAGGGGGAGTACATGAACCTCTCGGCAGTCAGTCACCAGGTATTTGTTTCGAACCATCTCACTTGACCTGATTCATATTATTCCCTTCCCCTTCGTTACGGCTGCGGCTCTAGACACAAGCGGCATGCCCCATGGCTTATGAAAAAATAAGCCACAGTGGCTTATTGACGGCTTACACGCGGCTTACCGGCGGCTGTTAGCCGGATTTTGTCTTTGTAAGCTCTAGACCCCCGGCGGACTCCAATAAGCCGGCTGACAGCTGCCCAGCTGCCAGCCATAAGCCGTCAATAAGCCACTGTGGCTTATCAATTGATAAGCCACGGGGCATGCCGCTTGTGTCTTGCTCTTCAAACCTGCATCCCCAACTAACCAGGAGTTGCATTAGATTGGACCTTGGGTTGCTCAATTCTTTCATGGTTGGCCACTAATAGGCTGGCTGGACATCGTTTATCTTCCACCCCCTCTAACTTTCGCACTGACCGATCCTGACGGCCTAACAAACAAGTCACGGTGGTATCCACCGACATCAGGTCCTGCTAATCGAGGTGGTGCTTGCCCCTCTCTAATCAGCGCGGGATACAGACCAGCACTGAGTACGTTTCTCCTCTGCTTCATCTGTTCATTCAGGTTGACACCGTGTGCGGCTCAGTTACTGAACCCGATACAACAACTTCCAAGCTTTGCGACACGGTCCTGGGCATCCCCTCCCACCGCCTTTTAGATTCACTCAAAGTTCAACGTACGTGCCTTGCTCGATACCCGAAGTAATTCCTTGTTTGAAATTTTGCTCTAGCCTGCGCGAGGAGACAGTCTACGAGGAGACAGTCTATCACAACTTCAAGATCGCGGCCTGTTACGGCATCCTGACCCGACCGCAAGCCCAGGTATGTCCATATGTCGAGGTAAATGACGACTAACTTAATCTCATGATGTCCAGGAAACCAGCGAGACAAATCCAGCCAAGGTATGGAATGTGGTTGATTTCTTTCCGATCGAATGTGTACTTCATCGTGAGTCTGAGGTTCTGTCGTCGCGTCTTGCAGTCAACCAATTATCAATGTTCTTCCACAGGAGTCAATTGAATAATCATTTCTCGGTGAGAATTTCCGTGAGTCGCTCTTGCATCGATAAAGGTGCGATGCCGACTCCAGTTGCGGGAAAGTAACAATTGTTTGAAAGTTCAACCGATAATCTACCCCATTTATGGGAGAATCTCCATGCTGATTATTGTGGCAGGCAAATGTATATCGCTGGATGGTACCTTCCACGCGGCCCCTTCATTTCTCCTATATGTAGTACATAGTCGTGCAATGAAAAATCACTGTTAAAGTCGAATTCTTTCCGAAGTTGATTACGCGCATTACTCCACTGACGTGCTCCCACCTGGAAATTTCTGTTCGGGTGATGCAGCTTGGCATGGGGGCATGTACTTCTCCATATCTCGTAAATATCGTACATCTGCTTCCCTCTCCCTCCCTCGAGCGTGCCTCGAAGAGAAGAGAAAGAAGAATTGCAGGAAGACAGACACCTATCCGAGACGATTGGCAGGCTGCGACCGCGATATCTACCCACATCGACGAGCCAATCGGGTCCCCGTCCGCGAACACAATGAGCGGTGGTCTTCCTCCCGTCCGCGGTGTTGAGCCACACGGTGTTCTCCACCACACCTGGATGGTGTTGATCCCGATGTTGCCGTTCATGGGGTATGGGAGGATGAAGAAGATGAGCACGGCAGAAACGGCGGCGCCCCAGTCGAGCGCAGCGGAGAGGACGTCTGCGAGCGGAGCGAGTGTTAATGTCGCATACACAAAGGAAAAAATAGTTATGCAGTTGTACTTTGTCCACCACGCAAAGTGGACGACAACGGATGACATACTGGAAGATTAATCCGACGATCGCCCAGGGCCCGACGTAGTTGTTCGAGTTGGCAGGCGGGATGAGGCCTGTGCCTGAGAAGATGACGGGGAAACGATTGCATATCAACATCAGAACATCCTCTTGTTTTATTTATTTATTATGGGGAGACGCACTTGAGGTAGCAAGCCAGCTGTTGGGGCCACTTGAGCGGGGCAGAGGAAACCGATGAGAAGAAAGAACGTCAGGGCGTAGTAGATCTGCCCGTGTGAGACTGTCGTGCGAACTTGGTGAGCATATGAGATCGCAAATGTATTACCTTTACATCCAGTTCATGCTTGTTTTGTGACACCTCAAGCTCCGGGCTGGATCGAAATTTATTATACCTTGAGGCATCTCAGGATTTTTTCAGGTCCGTTCCCGACAGAAGTTGAATATTGGACTGGAGCCCCTCATGGCTGGTTTATCTGCAAAAGTACAATCTTCAACCTGCGTGGCGAGAACATGGATCGTCGCGGAGAGCGGAATCTAGCAATTAATAAACACAGGGGCATGATATGATGCCCGTGAATATCCCACATGGCGACAATCTAGGATAGATGATTGGTAAAGAAAGTCTAGGT
The DNA here is from genome assembly GCA_029378375.1 of Mycena olivaceomarginata. Taxonomy (NCBI): domain Eukaryota; kingdom Fungi; phylum Basidiomycota; class Agaricomycetes; order Agaricales; family Mycenaceae; genus Mycena; species Mycena olivaceomarginata. Next base: position 15,129 of record JARKIC010000970.1, on the reverse strand, counting down.
GGACGGATCGTGGAGCGTAAGATACAAGGAGGACGTGCAGGAAGTGCGACGCGCAGGGAAGGGAAAGCGAACGTAAACAAATACGCTGTGATTTTACGGGCCGTACGCCTCCACCCAGGAAATAAAAATAAAAATAAATAAACCCTAACTAATCATCACCCCCCGCCAAACCGGTGCGGCGTCAGGCGCCCATCCATGGTATCCTGCTCCTCCGGCACACGCCAAGCGGAGGACGAGCAGGAAGTGCGACGCGCAGGGAAGGGAAAGCGAATATAAATAAATACGCTGTGATTTTACGGGGACATACGTCCTCCACCCAGGAAAAATAAAACAAACCCCAATCATCACCGCCAAACCGCGGCAGCGCCAGGTGCCCATCCATGGTATCCTGCTCCTCCAGCACACGTTAAGTGATCTCGTGGCTCAACTTCGCGATCGCAAGTCTCGGAAATGGCGCCACGACCCAAATCGTCATCGCCCAAGACGGCCTATCTCTCCTAACCACCGCGGCCCCGGGTGCGCAAATGATCCATTATTCACCCCCTGGAGCGGCTAGGGTTGCGTCCCCGCCATTTCAGAGAAATAGCATGAAAAGTCGATTCCGTATATGGAAGGTGATGCTGGCCGGTTGGCCGGGCCGCTGGCGGAAAGAAAGAGGCGGGGAGGACGCGAAAGCGGAGGATGGAAACGAAATGACACGAGAGGAGAGGAAAGCGTGGCCTCCGTAGCGGCAGGAGATGACGGGTGCCACAACGGAGGACGGGAATCCATAAATGTGCAAGGGAGGCGAGAAATACGAGGCAGAGTGGCCTGTCGCCCGTCGCGGTGATGCGAATGCACCCCAGCAAGCCTTCCATCCAAAAGACAGATCTCTTCACCCCTGCGATCGGGATTCGCATCACCATCGAGGCCGGCGCTGGATTTGGGGGCAGCGTACGAGTTGGCTCAACTCGACGTAGATTTGGCTTTGGGAGGAAGGGAGTCGGGCATCGGATTTGCGGGAGGCCCAGGAGGTGAGCGCAGCGTCGAGCTGCTTGCGAAGGGGAGCCGCTGATTGTAACGGCCATCGATAAGTCGGACGTGCTCGCCGCGAGACGGGCAAACTATCCGTGCGAGACGTGCAGCGAGTGCCCCACTGGCTGTGTGCCGAGCCGGCCGGGGTGGGCGCGCGAGCGTCAGATCGCCGTCATAGCCGTTGCTGGAGTCAGATCTAGACGACGGCGGAGTAGACGCAGAGAAATACCGGCCCAACCTTGTACGCAGGCGCGCAGTCGCATACGCAGACGGCGGGGAGGACGACACGACGAAGTCCTACGACGTGGGCGAGGCGGTGGTATTGGTCCATCGTGAGGGCCGCGCCCCGCGCTTGGCTTCGCGGATGCGTTAACGCTCGAGTACTCGAGCGTCCTTGTCCTCGTCCTTGCCCAGCAGCCGAGGAAGCGGGTCGCGCTGCGGCGGCCGGACGCGGAGGCTGGAGCTAGAGGTGGTGGAGGTGCAAGTGGCGTACGACGCAGTTCAGCAGGCGGTCGACTGAGAGCGACTTTGGGTGGTCGCGGTTAGCCGGGACTGGAGGAAACGCGGGAGCCCGGACGATGCCGGGAGCGTCGGGACCGAGGGCGACGCAGGAGGACGGCGCCCCCCACGCGCCCGTCACCACGGCGGATATCGTGGGCGATGTGGGTGACTGCAGGCTAGTCCTAGTCGGCGGCGCTAACGGCGCGCAGCTCTGTGGTGCCGGCGGACGTGGCTCGTGTATTCGGCCCAGTAACTTGATGCCCGCTGGGTTGGGTCCCCGCGCGCCTACAAGGCCGAGGCGTCGATGGCGTCCTGGTTCTCCGCGTGCGAGGCGTAGGCGGCGAGGAGGATGTCGTCGTCCGTGAGCATCTCATCATCCAGATATCAGAAGGACGAGAGCATACCTATAAGTCAAAATCGGTTAATCCATTTCACCAGCAGGGCTAGGCCAGCATAGAGATCCAACGACGCGCCGATAGTTGCGTCAGAAATTGTGCGAATTCGATAGATGGGAGCGAAGAAAGCAATGTGGCTGTGCTTTGATCATCAGTTCAGGCTTGACTCCTCCCCCCATCTTCGTCTCAGGGCGCTCGGTTATTCATCTGTCCGGACTCCCCACCTGTCTCTTTTGCTTCATTTGCCATCTATTCATCGAAATTCCGCATTTTCGCCTGGCTTTCCATTAGATCTGGCGCCATCCACTTGTTTGTTTCGCTGGCGTTACACGCCTTTCAATCAAACGGCGGGACTTTTCTTCGCAAGCGAGTTTGAAACTCGTGTGATATACTATACTCTAGCAGTGGTTTTCAGTAATATTCTGCACCCACTAGCTCGCCTAATTAGTCCTCGTACGCAGGAATTGTTATGGAATTGCCCGGGGTTTTTTTTTTTTTGGTAAACGCGGTGTGTACGCTGCTTCTTTAACTGGATTCCCCCTTGAATCCCTCTCTTCGCGTTGTAACGGAAGTGAAACATATAGTCTACGACAAATTAAGAGTCCAGAAATAAATGTACATACAATGCCGTTTGAGCGTCGCCACGACCAAAAGTTACGAGCCATCGAAAAGAATCAAGGACAGTACGAGGAATCCTGTTAGAATTCGATGGAACATGAAGGAGGATGGGGAGATTTAGATGAAGGTTTGCAATCGCTCTGATCTTCAGGCCAAAGTGGGGGGTTCGAAATCATGGCGAGTGGGGTGCCTTTATCTCCACGGCCACGGTGGCTTGTCCGGTAAGAATACAAGGGTAACGTCTTGGGCCCGTCGCCTTGTCTTTGTCTAGGGATGGCGCATGACGCAGATACACGTTCGGCACGACTCTCGGACTTGTTTCTGTTCATTCACCTTTATTTCAAATCCACCGTTCCCGTTGTGTTTAGATAGTGGATTCAATTTAACTGCCAACGGAATTTTGGGCACCTGGTCACAAAACGTCCACCACAGCGAATGTAATTCCTGTGTTATTTTTAAGTGAGTAACGAGGATTCGACTCAAGTGCAGGCTCACTTTCTACTCAAGGACAGTATGTGATGTGGACTTCTCAAACGGCATAATACATGCCGACCGAATCCGATAAACAGAGACTAATCTATGAAACCTCAGTTGAGGATAAAGAAAAGCCCCACTCGTGGAGAGCATAGAAAATGTAGGTGTGCAAAGAGTTTGACTCCCCACGAGGACACTACTAAAATCACGTCGAGTTTTTTCTTTCTTTTTGGTTCCTCTTCTCAAAGGAAATTTCCTTCTTGGATCGAATGCACCCTGATTGCTTCTCCACGCCGCGGTTATTCCGAAACAGACAACGACGGTGGGTGCAGAACCGTTATCTCCGCGGTTGCATTTCGGGACAGGCACCGCGTTGGGCGAACTTTACATGACAACGAGTCGACACAAGTAAATCTCACTGCGCATCTGTCGATCGTCACGTATCTGCGTCGGTGTTTGCACATATGTTTGAAGGTACTTCCGGCTCTCCTTTTATATTTTTCTGGCTCTCTCATAATCTTCGCAGATCGATATTCGAAATAGCAAAACATGCCACCATCCTCATACATTCGGAGTGAATTTTAACTCTCTAGTTTACTGTTACAAGGTGCATTCTGTGAGACTGATTAAATGGTAGAGGATGAATCTATTACATTTGTATATTTAAAATGGAAGTATTACGATGGACTCCACGGGGGTAGCAGATTGGGCCCTATGCTGCGAGGTTTGAAGCGCGGCATTGACGGAGTTATGAAGCTCACCATTTGTCCCGCACTCACGGGCTCCCAAACCAGGCATAGTGCAGATGGATATCTCTCGGATTTGGTTTGATGTGTTACCCCCCCGACACAAAGCAGGTGTGCGATCGGAGTTTCTCTTCCGAGTCGAGCCCTGAATGTAGTCCATCTGCAGTTGCCCCGTTCCGTACTTGTCACAACCATGTCTTTGGGACGGAGAATATTTCATTCTGATACATCTAGTGCCGGAGATCAAAGACCCCCGTTTGTTCACATATAAAGATGTCATTATTGCCTTCCGTCGCAAGATGGCCCCCCAGCGCACAATTACTGAACTTCGCATCAACAATATTATCAGTGGTTTAAATCTGGCAATCACACTTGTGGATGAGCTCCATGACGCACTCGGGACCACATCTTTGCAAGCCATCGCACAAACAACCTTATCATTAGTGACTGCACTACAGGTGAGATATTGAGTTACCATTGCCACCCATATAACATGGTACTTTAGAACGCAAGGAAAAACAGGACCGAATACATCCAACTCTTGGAAAACACCCGTGAAGTGCTCTATGCAGTGATCAATATTCATCTCAAATCCGAAATCCCTGGATGCCTTCCATCATCGATGTTAGACCATATTGCAAAGTTCACGGGGTACGGGTCTGGTGCTATAATCTTGCATATGCACAATGCTGATGGTGATTGGCAGAACTACTCGCAAGATTCATACATATCTTGAAGCACGAGAGGATGGGAACAGAATAAGGAGCTTCTTCCGCCAGAGTGAGTTGAACACTTTGCTCAAGGATTGCCGCGCTGGGCTGCAGCATGCCATGAAAGTGTTCAAGGCAAGTCCTGATCTCAACAGGGATCAAATTTTGACGACCGACTGAAATGAGATATAGATTGAGTCTGGAGTCAATGTATTCATAGATGTTGGTGCCATGCAAGAGAAAGCAGCGAATTTACACAAGGAACTGCTTGAAATAGTCTCCAGTTTGTCAGATGGCACCAATTCAGACAGGGCATCCTCTGTATGCAGATTCAGCTTGGGATTTGCAGGCACTCAATGCTATTCGTGAATTAGATGTATCACACATCCAACAGCTCCCAAATGAGGTATGAAAAATACTTTCTTGGAATGGAAACAGACTAATGATGGGTGTTTTAGCTCAAAGTCCTTCTCAATGCTATCTTCCAAGCCAAAAATATTCCATGGCCGTGATTCAGAACTTGATAACCTTGTCAAAATACTCAGCCAAAAATCTGCTCGGATTGCAATTCTGGGGGCCGGTGGTATGGGGAAACAAGTCTCGCAAGAGCCGCTTTGCATCATGAAGATGTGGCTTCAAAATACGAGTATTGTTTCTTTGTCCCATGTGATTCAGCAACGACAAGCATTGAAATTGCTGCCCTCATTAGTGCAGGTATAGGCCTTAAGCCCGGGGAAACCTCACAGTCAGTTCTCCATTATTTTGCTGGACAACGCACTTCTCTGTTGGTTCTGGATAATCTCGAAATACCCTGGGAACCATTGAAATCCCGTAGGGGTGTTGAAGAGCTTCTATCCTGGCTCACTGAAATACCGCACTTGGCAGTGATGGTGAGTTTGGTCTTTCTGAAAAAACTTAAGAGATGTAACTTATTTGTTGTAGATTACTATGCGAGGTGCAGAAAGACCAGCAAGTGTTTGCTGGACCAAACCATTGTTGCCACCCCTGCAACCATTATCAGATGATGCAGCACGGCAAACCTTTTTTGACATTGCAGATGAATTCCATGAATCCAAGCATCTTGACCAGGTCCTCCGCCTGACTGATAATATGCCGCTGGCTGTGGATTTTATTGCACATTTGGTTGACAATGAAGGTTGTTCCAGTGTTTTGGCCCGCTGGGAGAGAGAGAAGACATCTCTCCTCTCTGTTGGCCATGGTCGCAGATCAAACTTAGATGCATCTATCGCAATTTCACTTTCGAGTCCTCAGCTCACCTCCTCACCCGGGGCTGTGGATTTATTGAGGCTTCTCTCCATTCTCCCCCGATGGCCTCTCCAACATTGAGCTCCTACAAAGCTGCCTTCCCATAAGAGATGTTCTGACATGCACATCAGTGTTGGTGGGCACCTCTCTGGCATATCAGGATGGCAAGAAACGATTGAATCCCTTGTGCCCATTCGAGAGTATATGCAACATTTCCACTCCCCACCCCTATCCCTCATTCAGCCGCTGCAGAAGTACTTTTATCTCCTTTTGGACCTGTACAAAAAGTATCACGGATCTCAACATATGGCCACTAACATCAATCAAATAATTTCAAATTTTGGGAATTTGAATCAAATCTTGCTACGAGGATTACAAGCAAGCAATCCAGATGCTCCAGATGCCATTATGTGCACTCTGTCTCTGTCTTCCTTCAGCCAACTAACTGGACGTGGTTGGCTTTACCCTCGTGGATCATATCCCTGCTGCTCTCCCTTATCCCAGTGACCATAAATTGGAAGTAGAGTTTATCATAGAAGTCCTTTCTTCAAGTCAAGTGAAAATGATTGATAATGCAGACCTACTGGTCTCCTCAGGCAACAGCTCACTTCTGCCATTTCAATGATCCTGTCCTGGAAGGTGTGTTGAGTTCCTTCACGTTACTTCTGTGATCTGACAAATTGGTTTGCATTAAAGCAAGGTTCTATCGTGCTTTGGCATACCATCACGAGGTGAAAAACGACTGGACTGAAGCCATGCAATTCCTGGAGATGGCCCTTTCAGCAGCAAAGTCATCAGGGAGACATAATAGAGCAGATGGAGACATTGAGTTACTATGCGACTATGAAGTTCAAAATTGGTGAATATATCCCAGCATAGGCTCTGGCAATCCAGACACAAAAGCTTGCCAGATTGTCTGGATATCTATATACAGAAGCAGATGCACTTGTCATGAATCGCCCGGGTTCTACTTTTCGCGCGACGCGTCCGTACGGATACAGACGCGTCTTAGCGGCACGGGACTCTCATGACGCCACCATGTGACCTTCTCACGGTTGAAACCCGGCCTCGGATTCTAAAAGCCGCAGACTCGGGGAGTCTGCGCCACGGAATACAGAAGACGTTAGGGACTAGGAACCCGTATAGACGGACTCTAGTCCCCGGACGCACCAAGGGCTGACACAGGAGAGTACACGGAGTACAGGAGTGGTTGCAAACCCGATCGGGGTTTTGAACCACTGGAGACGATGACACTTAGGACTAGGAAACCCGAACGTCGGGTCTCCTAGGTCCACCGACGCCACGGGAAACCAACACAGAGGAGTCCAGGAGCATCAGCATTAATGCTCCTTAATGCTACGCTGCAGGAACTGATCGCGATTGACCGCGATCGCTTTAATTTATTAGAAGCCTATATAAGCACGGTAGAATCTCCATGTACAGTAGATTCTACCTCGTCTAATCTCAGGCTTCTACCTTGGCTTGACATAGGCATTGTCTCCACTCTGTCCCGCTTCCCTCGCACCGTACTACGGGTTGTATCCACACCTCAGGTTTTGTACCTGAGTGGATATCACACCCTCTTCGACTCGTTCCGGGTTCCGCCTCGCATCCCGACCTACGACATACGGCCCTCCTAGGGAGGACGCCGTACGACTGGTCCTACTGCTCGGGGAACACACGAGCTATTAGCGTCTATCGGGTTTCTCCTGGTTGGGGTTCTCGCCGGGTTACTCGCTGTTTAGCCGACCCAGAGGCCGTTGCTGACAGCACTGTTGATTGATGCTGGCTGTCGCCGAATGTGGGGGAACCTCAAACAGAGTGTACTCCTTCTGCATAGGGCAAGAGACCTTCTGAGGCTGTGTAGCATGTCAGGAGGCACCTTGGATAATCAATGTGGCAGAGGCACATCTGCAGAAATCAGAATATGCTGATGCCAGGCAGATCCACACTGAGTTCTGCTCAGGCCACGTCTCTGGAACAAAATGTGAATCACCATGCCATTGCTCTCCTGAACATTGCCCAGATTGATGTGGTAATTGGTGGGAATGCACAGGATGTGACCACCAAGCTGCATGATGCAAAAGCACTGTTCAGCAATTCCAATTACAAAGAGGGCATAATCTTCTGTGAAATAATCATGGCAAACCTGAAGTTCAGGGAGGGTGATACATCAACTGCAAGGGCTATTTTCCAAAAATATTTGCAATGGCCCTGGATATGGGTGGCGGAAATCTCATTTGCCTGTCTAGAATACATGGCAGACATTGACTGCTGGAGCGGCACTTATGTTCACCAGACATCTATATGGGCAGGGATATACCTTCTTGCATATGCAAACAGATGCCACACACAGTTGAAACTTTGCAAAGCACTTCAATGTCTAGGCAATATATTTCTTGCCAACAAAGACGAGGTGACTGCAGAAAGCCTCTTCACAGTAGCTCTGGATGGATTCACATACATGGATGTCCATCGCAGCAGGGCAGACTGCATGCTCTGTCTCGGTGATGTAGCAGGAAGGCAAGGGCAACTTGCCAGAGCATCAACACTTTGGAAGGATGCCAGACCACTGTTTGAGCGGTCACTGCAGGCTAAAGGGCTTTTTGAAGTTGATGGTAGGCTTGCCAATCTGAAGCGTCATCATGAAACAGACTTGGCACATCTGGCTGAGCTAAATGTGCCCATTGTGCCCATTGTGCCTCTGCAGAAGTTTTCAGTCGGTCCAAAGGCCACAGGTGATGAGGGGGAAGAAGTTGAAGTTGAGGGAGTAAAGATTGGTGTCCAGACTGTGGAGTGTAAATGTTGATATCTTTTTCTTGGCCCTTTTTGTTCGTTTGACTTGGTTGTATCTATTCATTCTCGGATGCTAGGTTATCTATCCATTCATTATCTATTCCACCTGTGAAAAAAGAGGGATGTTGCAGGATTTGAATATCTGTATATGGCTGGGAGGACAAGCATATGATTCAAACAAGTGCTGCTGCCCAGGCAGCAGAGAGTAAATGTTGAATTCAAAATCCGTATATAATGAACAAATAAAACAATGCTACAAACAGCCCTTCAATGAGAGCAAGTCTATACTAGGAAGCTCAGACTGTGTCGATAGAGACCTTGCCTGATACAAAAGCTGGATTTTTGGTCTGTGAACATTGAGAACTGAATTGAACTTGAGTTTTGATGGCCCCCTTCGACTTGGCAGGGTCGAACTTTACTTAACTTTACAGTACTTTTCCCATGCATGGTGAAACTAATTTATTGACAGGTTACTTATATGGTTCAAAAGGGCCCGATAGAGGCTGGCCAGTGCTTCAGGAGTCTGTTGAGCTTTGTTGAGTCTCACTTTTACTCCACCAGGATGTCGGTGAGGACTGTAATCATCGTTCATTTGGAGTTTCAACCTGCCCATTTCTGCTCCCAGAACTGGATGGGGACATGGAATGCTGTTGTAATGTGTTGGGCATCGAGCGCATAGCACGTTCTGATCATATCATCACTGGAGAGGCTGGAAGCACCGGATCTTGATGGTTCCACACTGTCCTGGGCATTCCGGATAAGGGATGGTCACTAAGTGAAGGTCTGATCACTTGGACCTATAGTTGTCGGCTCTTTGGAACAAGTACCCATACTGGGAAGTATTTTGAATGTGGTATCCCTGAAGAGCTACGGACTGGGACTTCCTGTTCTGGACATTCCCATAAGAATTTTCTGCCATCCTTCCGTTGCTCCAATCCTGTCTCTAGCAACATCTCTCATTTGCACAGCGGATATCGTGGGCGATGAGGGTGACTGCGGACCTAGTCCCAGTCAGCGGCACTGTGGCGAGTGGAAACAGCACACGGCTCTGTGGTGCCGGCGGACGTGGGCTCGTGTATTCGGCCATTAGCTTGATGCCCCTGGGTGGGTCCCCGCACACCTGCAGGGCGAGATGTCGATCGTGGTTCTCCACGTGCGAAGCATAGGCAGCGAGGAGGATGTCGTTGTCCACGGAAGGTGAGCATCTCGAAGGACCTACTACCTCAAAATCGTCCAGGGTATACTAGGCTATGCCCCTATGGTTTCCCTAGTTAATCCATTTCTAAGGCAGGGCTAGGCCAGCATAGAGATACAACGATGCGCTGCATGGATATCAGGGTGCCCATAGTGTGTCAGAAATTGTGTGTCAAATTCAATAGACTGGTAGCGAAGAAAGCAATGTGGCTGTGCTTTGATCCATCAGTTCAGGCTTGCCTCTTCTCCCTCATCTTCGTCTCAGGGCACTCAGTTATTCATCCGTCCAGACTCCCACTTGTCTCATTTGCTTTATTTGCCATCTATTAATCGAAAAATTCTGCATTTTCGCCTGGCTTTCCATTAGATCTGGTGCCATCCACTTGTTTGTTTCGCTGGCATTACTCGCCTTTCAATCAAACGGCATGATTTTTCCTCGCAAGTGCATTTGAAACTGGTGCGATATGCTCTAGTAGTGGGTTTCAGTAATATTCTGAACCCACTAGCTCGCTAATTGGTCCTCGTACTTGAAAAACAATTGTTTCCGCGGGAATTGTTATGGAATTGCCCGGGGGGTTTTTTTTTTTCGGTGAACGTGGTGTGTACGCTGCTTTTTTAACTTGGTTTCACCCCTTGAATCCCTCTCTTCTTCTCGTCCCATAAGAATTTCCGCTGTCCGTCCGTTGCTCCAATCCCGTCTCAGCAAACGTCTCTCATTTACACGACTCCCTGTGGGTGTTCGCGCCAAAGCGCGAAAAAAAATCGTCCGCTGCATTTCTTCTCCAACAACTGAACGCCAAAAGCGGATGTCTGTGCCTGTTTTTTCCTCCTGCCCGTCCGAATATTTTCTGTATTGTATCTCTCGCGGCGTTTTCTCTATGGCTGGCGTTCGCGCGGCCTTTCGAGCACCACACTCCACTCCATTGGCTACGCGCCTGCCTCAAACGCACCCGCGGAAGAGGAAAAGGAAGGAATAATGGGAACCCACGAACTACCCATGAGATCATATGGAAAGGAAAGGGCTCGCTGTCGGGCAGGTTTTAGGCACGAGATCAGTTTTATATTGAAGCGTCTGTCTGCGAGAGACTATGTAGCCCGGCAATGATGCGAAATGCGCGAGCTTGCCCAGTATTCAGGGTCCATTTCAAATGTGAGCCTCAATGTCAATATTAACTGTTCGTTCAATAGGCTCAATGTCCTTGTCTGATTTCAGGGGATTCATTTTCAATGCCAACGTTTCGAGAATCAACCTACCGAAAACAACTTCAGAACAACCTATCGCAGGTTGCTCTCACTCTGCGCCACTTGCCCTAGCTTGGTAGTTGCAATCAACCTACAATAGCTGTAACTACGGCAGGATACGAAAAAATTCCTCAACCTACGGTAGGTTACCATCAACCAACACTAGGCTGATCACCAAACGTAGGATAAGTCCACAGTGCTAAATGAAAAGTCTGTTCCGTGAAATCCAAACAAAAACTGCAAACTACTACTCACTCGTCTTCTAACGGTAAGTATGTGAGTGTGGGCCAATCCTCCGCTTACGAGAAATAAAGAGCAAGTCGTCCTTCGTTCGTCTGATCTGCGTATCCTTCGTCTCACATCGATTCATTCATTCTGAGCTGAGAAAGCCCAACGTCAGTGGTTGACGATAGTCTCCCAGTGTCAGACCTCAAACAATACGAAAAAATTAAGATAGTCGAAATTTTTTTAGTATTGTATAGAGGTTGGCAACGGTTTTCTGCCGTCTCAGGATGAGCAAGGTTGTCATACAGGAAGGAGTGATCAGCATCCAGGCACCCAGATACGCCAGGCACAACCAGGCACATTAGGATGGATCGGGCTTGGGCGGCCACAGGCATGATTCAACATCTAAGAATACTCACTAGTACTTATATGTCCTTCTCCGCCTCAATCCCTTCATCTCAGCTCGGGCTTCTTGATTTGGTCCAACAGGTGACCTGTAAATCATCGTTGTTTGTTTCAATACCGAACAGCGGCGAGCCAACGTAGTTTGCAGTTGCATTTAGAACCTGCCGGGGGCGCGCGGCAAGAGTGATGGCTCGCGGACATATCGGCATCCTCTGCAGATTGCAGCTTGGCAAGGATGTACTGTTCCTAACCGTACCTACATATACGCCACCTATATCTCGGCTCTGTCCTGCATTTTATCGCATCTCCGTGTATTTCAGAGCGGCGGACATAAGTAATGATTGCAGCCGACCGCCACAGGAATGCGATCAATTATACACAAGAGGCGGGTATTGGTCGTGTTGAGCGAGGAGGCTCAGGGGTCTTGACTTTCATGTGTTCGGGTTGGTCCCTGTGCTTCCCCGGCGGCGGACATGTGCCACGTCATATTCGCACAAATACCATGAATGCGGAGAGAGAGGATGAAGACATAGCGTGAGCAGTTTGCAGGATCAATTCGCGGGACCAATTTGATTTGGATTCAACCGAGTAATACAGTGAATTACATGCATTAAAATTTGATCAAAACTTGGGACGTGAGCAAGCTCACAAAGGCCCAGACTTTTTGGGTCCTTCCGTCAGGCTCAGAGATCGAGAGGTGAAAGGCCGAGTCAAGATCAGCCATCTCGGTAACTCCGCATTGATGATTGCATTAATTTTTCAACTCACTCGCGGACCAACGAGAAGTGAAACGGCCCGAATTCAACAGCTCATTCCTTTACAGCTTACAGCTCGTCGTTTTTAATATCCCTTCCACAGCTTCATACAGCTCTTACAGCCTTTTTTTTGGTATATATTCATGTACATGTTGAACGAATTCCCAGCGCGTTTACAACGGGTTTCCCTGCTTATTTGGAGTCTGATCCTTCTGAAATCCAACACCCGGATGCACAGGTGTCAGAATTATTCAACATCCGAATGCGTCAGGCTGGCCAGGGGGCCGTGTCGAATCAACACTGATTCGAAATAACTCACTACGGCTTCAATGTCTTGCGGCTTGCACGTATGTCTTCGTTCGGGTCCTGCACGGCTTCCTCCGCCGGAGCCAGCCCATTTGGGTACGGCTTTCCCAAAGGCCGAACAGTGGCGGTAATGTCGCCACAATAATAGGAAAAGAAAATGTTTCCGTTGTTTCTATGCACGACGAATAAACGAAGAACTAACTGAGGATCACTTGTCTTTAATCCAAGTGATCAGCCACCTAGATTCGAACACGGACGAACTGGAAGGGAAATCCACGACGGGTGGCGCGAGTTAGCTCGCGGTCTGATCAATATCATCGGGATGAATTGGTCATGATTCAATATCACTCTAGTGCAACTTCCTCGTATGTCTCCATCTTCGCAGCTGCCCGAAGCCATACCGCCATTTCGTCTCATCTGGAATGGCTTTTTCCTATCTCTTGTTTCAAGTGGCGGGTATGGGGACACCGGGGCAGAATTGATATGCCACAGCCCATTTGAGCCACAATAAATAGGCATGATGAATTACTGTGCATCAAACCCGGAGTTGGTTGTCCTAGGCAAGGGTTCTGAACATCACTCGGCTCCGAGATGCTATAAATCGAACAGAAAAGAAAGGTAATGACAGCTTCTAGATCCCACTTTCCTTCTAAACATGCTTCCAACCCTTCTCCGCTTCCCCTTCGTCTTCGCCAGCCTCATAACTTTAATTTCGCTCTTCCCCATTCCCGCGCTCGCGGCGCGGTACCCCTCCTATGGCACGCTCAGAACAACGAAATCGGGTGGGGTCTTGAATGTCGTGATCAACAACACGTACTCGACCATCAATCTGTTCGACATGCACGTCCAGTCCGACCTCGCGAATCTCGTGGAGACGCTACAAGCCAACGATACCGACGTTCGTGTTGTTGTGTTCTCCAGCGCCAACAAGGAGTTTTTCATCGGCCACATTGACGTCGAATATTTTCTGCCTGGATATGGTGGGTGCTACATTTGAACCTTTCAACTAGAAACGCGCCTGATAATATTTCTTTTTTTTGTAGAGTCGGTGTTCCGCTGTATGACACGGGCTTCCCGGACATGCTGTTCCCCGTAGCCTTGCTCTGGAACATAACCCAGCTTCCGCAGGCAACGATCGCTGTCATCGAAGGCGTCAGTATTCCGCTCTCTGTCAACTATCATATCACAGCATGACTGAAGTCTGACACCCACCTCGCTCGCAGCGCACCCGCGGCATCGGTAACGAATTCCTCATGTCATGCGACATGCGCTTCGCCAGCACCTCCCCCTCCGTCCTCATCTCCCAGCTCGAAACGTCCCTTGGCGTGAACCCGGGCGCAGGCGGCGGCATGTACCTCGCGCGCCTCATCGGCCGCGGCCTTGCTTTCGAATACGTGCTCTCCTCCGCGGACGTCGACGCGCGCACCGCCGCGCGCGTCGGGTGGGTCAACGCCGCGTTTGACACCTCCCGCGAGCTGCACGCGCATGTGCGCGCGCTCGCGGCGCGGATCGCGATGTTCCCTGCGGCGGGCATCATAGCCACCAAGACGGGGATCAACGCCGCCACGCGGCCGTCGCGGGAGGAAATTGTGAACGCGGCGCAGAACGTTATCGCGGCGCTCTTGCCGACGCCGGCGGTGCAGGGGGCGTTTAGGCGGTTCATCCATGTGACGCGGAATCAGAGCATAGGGAAGATGGAGCTGGATTATGGGGCAGAGGTTGGGCGGTTGTTTGAATAAGATGGGGACGACGGTGGTGTGGCCTTACAGTAGATGTGCTTAATGCGGTACTAGACTAGATTTGTGTTCGGTTAATTCAGTATAATAAATAGTTTGTTTCATCTTGACTTGGCGACCGAAGCTAACGCTGCATGTGCGAATTTTCCTTGGGTGGTGTAGCCTAGTCGTCTTTGTGGCGGCATACTGGCGGTATAGTCCAGAGATAGCGCGACAGTGGCTCTGGTTCCCGGCGGACTTGTGGGGACTGAGACATAAGAGCAAGGTACATACGCATTAGTGCAAGTGAGCGACGTTTTTGACGTTGAATAATCGGGACCACGCAGCCTAGCCCAATTCCCCGATCGTAATCGGAGCTACCTGTGGTGGGCGTTGTCTGTGCTCGAAGCAGTGAAAAACGAGTGTCATTGCCAAGATATCAATACGAAACCGGCAAGCAGCTGCTGAACCTGAACAACCATTGCGACGGTTGTGACTTCCACCCCATGTCCAAATGGGAATCAAGAACTTCGGCAAAGCGGTTCACAAGCGAACCCGGACTAGGCTCCAAACCATTCAATCCAGTGCTCTCCGGGTCCGGGCCCTTCGCAGGTGTGCGTCAGCAGTCCCTTTTCCGCAGAAGGGGGAAGTGCTCCCAGTAGTTATCGAACGCACGTCGCCGGTGATTGCCGGCATCTCGAGCTCGAGTGTGACATCTTCGAGCGCTGCGAGTGCGCCGTCGAGCTGTGCGCAGAACCCGCGGCGAG